>CM041814.1:32689953-32843812 GCA_023376895.1 Aspiorhynchus laticeps | reverse complement strand
GGCCCAGCGAGCCATCTCGACACCTTGCATACCTTGCAGTGCTGGGGCTGGACCCGACCTGACTGACGCAATCGCTCGCCGAGTTTGGGGGACAGGGCGACGTCGCGTGCCAGCTTTTTACATGTGCCCAATTCCACCGTGATGCACGGCAGCATCCGCCGAGGGCAGGGGCTGAACATGCTTGTCCATGGCACCGGAGTGCTAGTGCAAAAGGGGGCGTGGCCTTTGCCTTTTCCAAAACAAGAGGTGGCAGGAAAGGCAAGAAAAACAAAAAGAGTCAGCGAGGCAGACTGGGTGACAGCTGCAGGCAGTCAAGGACATGTACGAACTGCAGCAGGGTTGCAGTGAAATATCTCTCAAGCTAAGGGGATGGGGACTGATTTCAGAACCAAGCGCTCCTACGCTGAAACCTACGTGCATTCACGACTCAAGGGCCGATAGAGTAGAGGGGCATGAACATCGCGACCAAAAAGATGGAGCGCTTCACGGATTTGCGTGTCATCCTTTCGCAGGGGCCATGCTAATCTTCTCTGTATCGATCCAATTTTAGTATATGTGCCGCCGTGGCAAGCACGAGACAGCTGGCCCGCTCGAGGTATCTGTACCACTCGCATCCCTGCGAGCTCTCACCAAGATGGTAGGGCCCAGCAAGCCATCTCGACACCTCGCATCTCGACACCGTGCAGTGTTGGGGCTGGACCTGACCTGACTGAGGCAATCGCTCGGCGAGTTTGGGGGACAGGGTCATTTCAGTGGAGTCATTTCAGTGGACTCAAATGAAATAAGTTTACCAAATGTTTACAACCATCACAACAATTTTACAGCATGCAAGAGTTTGTTGTATTTTTACAGTACAGTTGTAATTATTGATTTACAGAACCTTTGTAAATGTACAGTCTTACTGGCAACCAAAATTGCCAGTAAGTCACTGTAAATTTTACAGCATTTTTTTACAGTGTAGTTGTGTACATACACTGTAAAAAATTGCTGTAGAATTTACAGTAACTTACTGGCAATTTTGGTTGCCAGTAAGACTGGCCAACATCAAGAGCAATGTACAACACCTAAGGATGCAAGCATACTGCAGTCAGCGCGGGATTGGAAATTGGAAGTGGACCTTGATAAGAAGCTTGTGTTTCCCCCAGAAATAGTGGCTACAACACTCCGGCCAGACATGGTCCTGTGGTCTCCAACAACAAAGCTGGCATATGTTGTGGAATTAACAGTACCATGGGAAGATGGGGTTGAAGAGGCTTATGAGAGGAAAAAGAACAAATATTCAGACTTGGCAGCTGAAGCATCCCAGAACGGCTGGAAGACCAGCATCTTCCCAGTAGAGGTGGGCTGCAGGGGATTTGTTGCAACATCTACCACCAGTTTGCTGAGAAAAATAGGGGTGAAGGGTCGCTCTCTCCAACAGGCCATCAAGTCCATATCAAGTGCTGCTGAAAAAAGCAGTAACTGGCTCTGGATCAAGCGTAAGGACTCCATCTGGGCAGCAAGGTAGAGACAGATGGTATGCGGTCAGGATTAGGCCTGACTCAGGGAGAAGGACGCCCCTGCCATGCAGAGCCCATCAGGGATATAGAGGGTATGGCATGGAGGGGGGTGTACCTGGGATGCTGGGTACACCGTTGAGCCTTCTGGAGACGTTGTGGGCTTCAATCAACGAAACGTCGATGAAGCAGGGTGCCCACCTGATGACCCCAATGACATACCTTACCCTCCTTTTTAACCACTCCACACCAACTGCTACTATCAAGAGTTTCCTACTAAAGGGTTTGAAACATCTAGTCCTATTAGCTTTACTAAGCTCTCATTCTGTGTCAGAAAATCGGACCTGTGGTTGTTTAGGGAACTAGATGGCGCTTCATGCACGTGAGCTGCGTCCTAAGCGGCTATTCACAGAGAATGTGTTTTTGCATTTAAAAAACAAGACGCGGGCTATGAAATGGGAAATAACTATAAATATGACATGGGAAATAATATAATGCACACCTTACAGCACACGAACGTTTAAAAGCGTGCTTGACGTGCGAGAACAACATGAGAGTGAGTTAACAGACACAGAATATTTTTTTTGGATGAGCTGACTTTAGTGAATAGTCATTTTGTCACGCTTTGCGATTACTATGGTAACGTCCGCCTCGAGTCCATGACATGAGCACTGCCTTGACTGTATAAAACGCATCCAAAATGAGAGAAAGCGATAGCCACGCTGTGCTTTCACCGCTTGCTGTGTTGTGTAAAAGAAGCTTCATCTGAGGCGCGTGCGCGCTGGAGCGGCTCGTCAAAGTTAAGTCCAAACATCATTTAAATCACCATATCGCATTTATTTTTGAGTAGTATGAGGTTTCAAAGCATTTTTAGATTGTTTCTTCTTATTGTGTACGTTCATAGAGGGAGAGACGGGACAAATAGTAGTGTGCACCGGTGGCTCGTATGTGCAAAAGATCCAACAAATAAACGCATTGAAAACACAGATGGACAAAAATAAAGTTTACAGAGTTTCAATGACGATTGCAAAGAACATGCCTGCATCCCAATGTGCACACTGTCCATGCTAAATTCTATGTGATATTAGTCATTTTTAATACTATTTAAGGCAGATAGGGTGGATAGTATGAACATTGGGACGAAGGGCATGTTTCCTCAAATCCAGCACTGGAGGGTCATTGTCCTGCAGAATTTAGCTCCAACCCTGATAAAAACTCAACTGCCTGATACTGTCTAGTAACTCTGAAAACCTTGATTAGCTTGTTGTTTGTAAACTATTGGCACATTAAACCAGATTAGATCTTTAATATGAATGAATATGCACATGAATATTAATTAATAAATTGTATACATATAAGTTGCATATTTTTGTTTTTTGTTGAATTGTAAATAATTTTCATTATTAAGAGGTTTGCACAAGAGTTAACTGTAAACTGCAAACATTCAACTTTGCTAAAATTAAATGTCTTGGTTTGGTCTACACTGGAAGTGTTCCATTAACTCTGTTAAACTATAATTACTAAAACTAAAACTGAAACTAAAATATATAAAAACTAAATAGAAATGTGTTTACAAAATAAAAACTAAACTAAAACTAACAAAACCATTAATGAAACTAACTAAAACTAAACTGAAATTATAGGAAATTTGAAAACTATATTAAAATAAAAATTATTTTAAAAATTCAAAACTATAATATCCTTGCTTCACACATTACAATTTGACTTTATTTCTGTCATATGTTTAAAAAAATATTTGAGAATTAACAGAAGTTTAGTTGTTTTATTGAAAACGTTTTGTTTGACCTTACCATTGTGGCGATCAGGGTTTGCTTTAGTTGGGCTCTTGACCCTTGATTTTTAATCGTTGCTTTTTTCTGGCTGCTGTAACTGTGGTTGTAAAGCACATTTGTTATAGCAAGAAAAGCCAAGAAATCTTGTGATTATGTGCTTTTGATTGATTATTGATAATGACATAGTCATTATCTAATGGCCTGATCCAGTGATCTCACTCACAGGCTGATTTTTTTAAGATATGGTGTGGATTACTTTTGTTAGTTTGGTGTTATTTACAATGCCTATATGACCCTGTCTGATGTGACAAACAGCTACTGAAGGATTTTAAAAACATCTTATGTACAAAACTTTTAGTACCACGGCATCGTTTAGACACACACAGACATCAAAAATCAGCATATGAATCTCAACAGTGGTGATAATCAAAAGCTTCATGCTGCAATGCATGCTGGGTACCAGCACAGTATACAAAGCTCACCCATGACTCCCAGCATGCATTGCTGCATGAATAAATTATGCCAATGAATTGTCTACTTATTGTCTTTAATTCTTACTATGTGCTTTTATTTTTGCTTTTTTTGTGTGTGTGTTGAGTTTTAGTAGCATGTTTTGTGATATTCAGAGTTGATCTGTTTATTTATTTTGTTGATTGTCACCGTTGTTGAGATTCATACGCTGATTCTTGATGTCTCTGTGTGTCTAAATGTTCATGCAGTAGTAAAGGTTTTGCGCACAAGATGTAGTGGTGGCACGGTACACAGATGTCACGGTTTGGTACGTACCTCTTTTTGGGGGTCACGGTTCAATACGATTTTGGTACAACATGGAAAAAAAAGATATCTGCTATGCTCGGTTTCTTTTCATTTATTTTGAACAGACAGCAGCGCAAAAAAAAAAAATCAATCTAGATGTGAAAATACTACATATTATTGCATGTTATATATATAAAATCTGTTTTGTTTTCATTGTGAGTGTACACAAATAAAAGCAGACCTTTATACAGTGATTATTAATAAGACAATAAGTGTTTAAAGTTGATTCTGCTGGTATAAGGAAACAGTTGAAGTGATCGCGCTGGAGTGCGTGCACACACACACATGCACGCACGCACGCGCGTGCGCACACACACACAACACATTAGTTCCAGCACCGAACAGAGATGCCTGTACCGTGATGGTTCGATACGAATACATGTACCGTGCCACCCCTAATAAGATGTTTTTTTTTAAATCAGTAGCAGTTTGTGATCTCATTCAGGATCATATAGCTATTGCAAACAAAACTAACAAACAAAAATCCACTCCATGTCTTTAAAGATCCGCCTCTGAAGAAGAGCAATGAATCAGACCACTAGATAATGATTATATCAATAGTCAAGCAAAAGCACATAATGACAAATTTTCTTAGCTTTTCTTGCTATAACAAACGTGCTTTAAAACCACAGTTACAGCAACCAGAAAAAAACTAAGATGAAAAATCAAGGGTCAAGAGCCCAACTAAAGCAAACCCTGATCACTACAATGGTAAGGTCAAACAAAACGTTTTCAATAAAACAACTAAACTTCTGTTAATTCTGAAATAGTTTGTATAGACATATGACAGAAATAAAGTCAAATTGTAATGTGTGAAGCTGGTAATGCTGTTTGTGCAGTTGTTTATTCAGATCTTGAGAGATTTAATGATGTCTTGTATTTCAGTTGAGTTCATTTTCGGCTGTGGCTGAAGTCAGTTGTAGTTCTTGTTTCTCTTTCATTCAGTGATTCTGCTTGTTAACAGCAGGTGTTCATCACTTGTGCTCAATCAGCACTTAATTAATCACATAATTATCTCATTAACTTTAACACTGCTTCAGTGTTACTTTAACACTCTTTTAGAGTGGGACCATATATGATCCGAGCAGTGTTAATTTAACACTCATGATTTTACTGTGTATTAAATAAATTCAATGCACACAGACTGAAGTGGTTTAAGTCTTTGGTTCTTTTAATTGTGATGATTTAGGCTCACATTTAACAAAATCTCAATAAATTAGAATACTTCATAAGACCAATAAAAAAAACATTTTTAGTGAATTGTTGGCCTTCTGGAAAGTATGTTAATTTACTGTATATGTACTCAATACTTGGTAAGGGCTCCTTTTGCTTTAATTACTGGCTCAATTCGGCGTGGCATGGAGGTGATCAGTTTGTGGCGCTGCTGAGGTGGTATGGAAGCCCAGGTTTCTTTGACAGTGGCCTTCAGGTCATCTGCATTGTTGGGTCTGGTGTCTCTCATCTTCCTCTTGACAATACCCCATAGATTCTCTATGGGGTTCAGGTCAGGCGAGTTTGCTGGCCAGTCAAGCACAGTAACACCATGGTCATTGAACCAGCTTATGGTACCTTTGGCAGTGTGGGCAGGTGCCAAGTCCTGCTGGAAAATGAAATCAGCATCTCCATAAAGCTTGTCAGCAGAAGGAAGCATGAAGTGCTCTAAAATGTCCTGGTAGATGGCTGCGTTAACTGTGGACTTCAGAAAACACAGTGGACCAACACCAGCAGATGACATGGCAGCCCAAATCATCACTGACTGTGGAAACTTCACACTGGACTTCAAGCAGCATGGATTCTGTGCCTCTCCGCTCTTCCTCCAGACTCTGGGACCTTGATTTCCAAATGAAATGCAAAATTTACTTTCATCTGAAAAGAGGACTTTGGACCACTGAGCAATAGTCCAGATCTTTTTCTCCACAGCCCAGGTAAGATGCTTCTGACGTTGTCTCTAGTTCAGTCCACTCCTTGTGAAGCTCTCCCAAGTGTTTGAATCAGCTTTGCTTGACTGTATTCTCAAGCTTGCGGTCATTCTTGTTGATTGTGCACCTTTTCCTACCCAAATTCTTCCTTCCAGTCAACTTTGCATTTAATATACGTTGATACAGCACTCTGTAAACAGCCCCACCTTTCAGTAATGACCTTTTGTGACTTACCCTCTTTGTGGAGGGTGTCAATGTTCATCTTCTGGATCATTGCCAAGTCAGCAGTCTTCCTCATTATTGTGGTTTCAAAGAACAAGAGATACCCAGAATTTATACTATATGGATGGTCATTTATTGAAACTCAAATGTAAATATTCTAATATTTTGAGATACTAATTTTTGACTTTCATAAGCTGTAAGCTCTAATCATCAAAATTAAAACAAAAAAAAACTTTTGAAATGTTTTTACATGTAATGAATCTAAAATATATGAAAGTTTCACTTTTTGAAATAAGTTACAAGAAAAAATGAACTTTTTCACGACATTCTAATTTATTGAGATGCACCTGTATATGCCTATCCATAGCCGCGGGAACGTATTTTGAGCAGCGGGGGCTGAGAAATAAAACCGGTGGGGGGGGGGAGGTGTTGGTCACGTGACAAGAGTGATGCGAGACATTATGATCCAAACACGCAACTTTTGTTAATAAAAGTTTAATTTATTCGTTTAATATAAGCGAGTGTCTTTATTGTTGCTGTTTTCATAGCTAAGGGGATGGGGACTGATTTCAGAACCAAGCGCTCCTACGCTGAAACCTGCGTGCATTCACGACTCAAGGGCCGATAGAGTAGAGGAGCATGAACATCGCGACCAAAAAGATGGAGCGCTTCACGGATTTGCGTGTCATCCTTTCGCAGGGGCCATGCTAATCTTCTCTGTATCGATCCAATTTTAGTATATGTGCCGCCGTGGCGAGCACGAGACAGCTGGCCCGCTCGAGGTATCTGTACCACTCGCATCCCTGCGAGCTCTCACCAAGATGGTAGGGCCCAGCAAGCCATCTCGACACCTCGCATCTCGACACCGTGCAGTGTTGGGGCTGGACCTGACCTGACTGAGGCAATCGCTCGGCGAGTTTGGGGGACAGGGTCATTTCAGTGGAGTCATTTCAGTGGACTCAAATGAAATAAGTTTACCAAATGTTTACAACCATCACAACAATTTTACAGCATGCAAGAGTTTGCTGTATTTTTACAGTACAGTTGTAATTATTGATTTACAGAACCTTTGTAAATGTACAGTCTTACTGGCAACCAAAATTGCCAGTAAGTCACTGTAAATTTTACAGCATTTTTTTACAGTGTAGTTGTGTACATACACTGTAAAAAATTGCTGTAGAATTTACAGTAACTTACTGGCAATTTTGGTTGCCAGTAAGACTGGCCAACATCAAGAGCAATGTACAACACCTAAGGATGCAAGCATACTGCAGTCAGCGCGGGATTGGAAATTGGAAGTGGACCTTGATAAGAAGCTTGTGTTTCCCCCAGAAATAGTGGCTACAACACTCCGGCCAGACATGGTCCTGTGGTCTCCAACAACAAAGCTGGCATATGTTGTGGAATTAACAGTACCATGGGAAGATGGGGTTGAAGAGGCTTATGAGAGGAAAAAGAACAAATATTCAGACCTGGCAGCTGAAGCATCCCAGAACGGCTGGAAGACCAGCATCTTCCCAGTAGAGGTGGGCTGCAGGGGATTTGTTGCAACATCTACCACCAGTTTGCTGAGAAAAATAGGGGTGAAGGGTCGCTCTCTCCAACAGGCCATCAAGTCCATATCAAGTGCTGCTGAAAAAAGCAGTAACTGGCTCTGGATCAAGCGTAAGGACTCCATCTGGGCAGCAAGGTAGAGACAGATGGTATGCGGTCAGGATTAGGCCTGACTCAGGGAGAAGGACGCCCCTGCCATGCAGAGCCCATCAGGGATATAGAGGGTATGGCATGGAGGTGGGTGTACCTGGGATGCTGGGTACACCGTTGAGCCTTCTGGAGACGTTGTGGGCTTCAATCAACGAAACGTCGATGAAGCAGGGTGCCCACCTGATGACCCCAATGACATACCTTACCCTCCTTTTTAACCACTCCACACCAACTGCTACTATCAAGAGTTTCCTACTAAAGGGTTTGAAACATCTAGTCCTATTAGCTTTACTAAGCTCTCATTCTGTGTCAGAAAATCGGACCTGTGGTTGTTTAGGGAACTAGATGGCACTTCATGCACGTGAGCTGCGTCCTAAGCGGCTATTCACAGAGAATGTGTTTTTGCATTTAAAAAACAAGACGCGGGCTATGAAATGGGAAATAACTATAAATATGACATGGGAAATAATATAATGCACACCTTACAGCACACGAACGTTTAAAAGCGTGCTTGACGTGCGAGAACAACATGAGAGTGAGTTAACAGACACAGAATATTTTTTTTGGATGAGCTGACTTTAGTGAATAGTCATTTTGTCACGCTTTGCGATTACTATGGTAACGTCCGCCTCGAGTCCATGACATGAGCACTGCCTTGACTGTATAAAACGCATCCAAAATGAGAGAAAGCGATAGCCACGCTGTGCTTTCACCGCTTGCTGTGTTGTGTAAAAGAAGCTTCATCTGAGGCGCGTGCGCGCTGGAGCGGCTCGTCAAAGTTAAGTCCAAACATCATTTAAATCACCATATCGCATTTATTTTTGAGTAGTATGAGGTTTCAAAGCATTTTTAGATTGTTTCTTCTTATTGTGTACGTTCATAGAGGGAGAGACGGGACAAATAGTAGTGTGCACCGGTGGCTCGTATGTGCAAAAGATCCAACAAATAAACGCATTGAAAACACAGATGGACAAAAATAAAGTTTACAGAGTTTCAATGACGATTGCAAAGAACATGCCTGCATCCCAATGTGCACACTGTCCATGCTAAATTCTATGTGATATTAGTCATTTTTAATACTATTTAGGGCAGATAGGGTGGATAGTATGAACATTGGGACGAAGGGCATGTTTCCTCAAATCCAGCACTGGAGGGTCATTGTCCTGCAGAATTTAGCTCCAACCCTGATAAAAACTCAACTGCCTGATACTGTCTAGTAACTCTGAAAACCTTGATTAGCTTGTTGTTTGTAAACTATTGGCACATTAAACCAGATTAGATCTTTAATATGAACGAATATGAACATGAATATTAATTAATAAATTGTATACATATAAGTTGCATATTTTTGTTTTTTGTTGAATTGTAAATAATTTTCATTATTAAGAGGTTTGCACAAGAGTTAACTGTAAACTGCAAACATTCAACTTTGCTAAAATTAAATGTCTTGGTTTGGTCTACACTGGAAGTGTTCCATTAACTCTGTTAAACTATAATTACTAAAACTAAAACTGAAACTAAAATATATAAAAACTAAATAGAAATGTGTTTACAAAATAAAAACTAAACTAAAACTAACAAAACCATTAATGAAACTAACTAAAACTAAACTGAAATGATAGGAAATTTGAAAACTATATTAAAATAAAAATTATTTTAAAAATTCAAAACTATAATATCCTTGCTTCACACATTACAATTTGACTTTATTTCTGTCATATGTTTAAAAAAAATATTTGAGAATTAACAGAAGTTTAATTGTTTTATTGAAAACGTTTTGTTTGACCTCACCATTGTGGCGATCAGGGTTTGCTTTAGTTGGGCTCTTGACCCTTGATTTTTAATCGTTGCTTTTTTCTGGCTGCTGTAACTGTGGTTGTAAAGCACATTTGTTATAGCAAGAAAAGCCAAGAAATCTTGTGATTATGTGCTTTTGATTGATTATTGATAATGATATAGTCATTATCTAATGGCCTGATCCAGTGATCTCACTCACAGACTGATTTTTTTAAGATATGGTGTGGATTTCTTTTGTTAGTTTGGTGTTATTTACAATGCCTATATGACCCTGTCTGATGTGACAAACAGCTACTGAAGAATTTTAAAAACATCTTATGTACAAACCTTTTAGTACCACGGCATCGTTTAGACACACACAGACATCAAAAATCAGC
The DNA here is from genome assembly GCA_023376895.1 of Aspiorhynchus laticeps. Classification (NCBI taxonomy): domain Eukaryota; kingdom Metazoa; phylum Chordata; class Actinopteri; order Cypriniformes; family Cyprinidae; genus Aspiorhynchus; species Aspiorhynchus laticeps. Next base: position 32,833,688 of record CM041814.1, on the reverse strand, counting down.
ATATGAATCTCAACAGTGGTGATAATCAAAAGCTTCATGCTGCAATGCATGCTGGGTACCAGCACAGTATACAAAGCTCACCCATGACTCCCAGCATGCATTGCTGCATGAATAAATTATGCCAATGAATTGTCTACTTATTGTCTTTAATTCTTACTATGTGCTTTTATTTTTGCTTTTTTTGTGTGTGTGTTGAGTTTTAGTAGCATGTTTTGTGATATTCAGAGTTGATCTGTTTATTTATTTTGTTGATTGTCACCGTTGTTGAGATTCATACGCTGATTCTTGATGTCTCTGTGTGTCTAAATGTTCATGCAGTAGTAAAGGTTTTGCGCACAAGATGTAGTGGTGGCACGGTACACAGATGTCACGGTTTGTTACGTACCTCTTTTTGGGGGTCACGGTTCAATACGATTTTGGTACAACATGGAAAAAAAAGATATCTGCTATGCTCGGTTTCTTTTCATTTATTTTGAACAGACAGCAGTGCAAAAAAAAAAAATCAATCTAGATGTGAAAATACTACATATTATTGCATGTTATATATATAAAATCTGTTTTGTTTTCATTGTGAGTGTACACAAATAAAAGCAGACCTTTATACAGTGATTATTAATAAGACAATAAGTGTTTAAAGTTGATTCTGCTGGTATAAGGAAACAGTTGAAGTGATCGCGCCGGAGTGCGTGCACACACACACACAACACATTAGTTCCAGCACCGAACAGAGATGCCTGTACCGTGATGGTTCGATACGAATACATGTACCGTGCCACCCCTAATAAGATGTTTTTTTTTTTTAAATCAGTAGCAGTTTGTGATCTCATTCAGGATCATATAGCTATTGTAAAAAAAACTAACAAACAAAAATCCACACCATGTCTTTAAAGATCTGCCTCTGAAGAAGAGCAATGAATCAGACCACTAGATAATGATTATATCAATAGTCAAGCAAAAGCACATAATGACAATTTTTCTTAGCTTTTCTTGCTATAACAAACGTGCTTTAAAACCACAGTTACAGCAGCCAGAAAAAAACTAAGATGAAAAATCAAGGGTCAAGAGCCCAACTAAAGCAAACCCTGATCACTACAATGGTAAGGTCAAACAAAACGTTTTCAATAAAACAACTAAACTTCTGTTAATTCTGAAATAGTTTGTATAGACATATGACAGAAATAAAGTCAAATTGTAATGTGTGAAGCTGGTAATGCTGTTTGTGCAGTTGTTTATTCAGATCTTGAGAGATTTAATGATGTCTTGTATTTCAGTTGAGTTCATCTTCGGCTGTGGCTGAAGTCAGTTGTAGTTCTTGTTTCTCTTTCATTCAGTGATTCTGCTTGTTAACAGCAGGTGTTCATCACTTGTGCTCAATCAGCACTTAATTAATCACATAATTATCTCATTAACTTTAACACTGCTTCAGTGTTACTTTAACACTCTTTTAGAGTGGGACCATATATGATCCGAGCAGTGTTAATTTAACACTCATGATTTTACTGTGTATTAAATAAATTCAATGCACACAGACTGAAGTGGTTTAAGTCTTTGGTTCTTTTAATTGTGATGATTTAGGCTCACATTTAACAAAATCTCAATAAATTAGAATACTTCATAAGACCAATAAAAAAAACATTTTTAGTGAATTGTTGGCCTTCTGGAAAGTATGTTAATTTACTGTATATGTACTCAATACTTGGTAAGGGCTCCTTTTGCTTTAATTACTGCCTCAATTCGGCGTGGCATGGAGGTGATCAGTTTGTGGCACTGCTGAGGTGGTATGGAAGCCCAGGTTTCTTTGACAGTGGCCTTCAGCTCATCTGCATTGTTGGGTCTGGTGTCTCTCATCTTCCTCTTGACAATACCCCATAGATTCTCTATGGGGTTCAGGTCAGGCGAGTTTGCTGGCCAGTCAAGCACAGTAACACCATGGTCATTGAACCAGCTTATGGTACCTTTGGCAGTGTGGGCAGGTGCCAAGTCCTGCTGGAAAATGAAATCAGCATCTCCATAAAGCTTGTCAGCAGAAGGAACCATGAAGTGCTCTAAAATTTCCTGGTAGATGGCTGCGTTGACTGTGGACTTCAGAAAACACAGTGGACCAACACCAGCAGATGACATGGCAGCCCAAATCATCACTGACTGTGGAAACTTCACACTGGACTTCAAGCAACATGGATTCTGTGCCTCTCCGCTCTTCCTCCAGACTCTGGGACCTTGATTTCCAAATGAAATGCAAAATTTACTTTCATCTGAAAAGAGGACTTTGGACCACTGAGCAATAGTCCAGTTCTTTTTCTCCACAGCCCAGGTAAGATGCTTCTGACGTTGTCTCTAGTTCAGTCCACTCCTTGTGAAGCTCTCCCAAGTGTTTGAATCAGCTTTGCTTGACTGTATTCTCAAGCTTGCGGTCATTCTTGTTGATTGTGCACCTTTTCCTACCCAAATTCTTCCTTCCAGTCAACTTTGCATTTAATATACTTTGATACAGCACTCTGTAAACAGCCCCACCTTTCAGTAATGACCTTTTGTGACTTACCCTCTTTGTGGAGGGTGTCAATGTTCATCTTCTGGATCATTGCCAAGTCAGCAGTCTTCCTCATTATTGTGGTTTCAAAGAACAAGAGATACCCAGAATTTATACTATATGGATGGTCATTTATTGAAACTCAAATGTAAATATTCTAATATTTTGAGATACTAATTTTGGACTTTCATAAGCTGTAAGCTCTAATCATCAAAATTAAAACAAAAAAAACTTTTGAAATGTTTTACTTTACATGTAATGAATCTAAAATATATGAAAGTTTCACTTTTTGAAATAAGTTACAAGAAAAAATGAACTTTTTCACGACATTCTAATTTATTGAGATGCACCTGTATATGCCTATCCATAGCCGCGGGAACGTATTTTGAGCAGCGGGGGCTGAGAAATAAAACCGGGGGGGGGGGGGTGTTGGTCACGTGACAAGAGTGGTGCGAGACATTATGATCCAAACACGCAACTTTTGTTAATAAAAGTTTAATTTATTCGTTTAATATAAGCGAGTGTCTTTATTGTTGCTGTTTTCATAAAGAAAAAATTAAAAATAAAAATAAAACAATGAACCACAACACATTTGTTTTAAAAGAGAGAAAATACCTTATACAACGCAAGTAGGCTATATCTGTCTTATTCATTTTGTTAATAAAAGTTAGATGTTTAATATAGGCCTATGCGAATTTGCCATTGTACTATTTTATTGCTGATGTGTTTTAATTAATAGGCTAATAATGAACCCCAAACTACGATCGTTTTAAAGAAAGGGGAAATCCAAAGACCGTTTATTTATTTGTGTTACAATGCGGGTAAAACATATTTCCCTTATTCATATTGTTAATAAAAGTTCAACGTTTAATATAGGCCTAAGTGAATTTGTCATTGTACTGTTTTATTGTAGGTTATAGCAAGGCCGTAACCATGTCTTGAACATTGGGGGGGGGGGGGGGCAACTTGCATATATGTGTGTGTGTATGTGTATATATATATATATATATATATATATATATATATATATATATATATATAATATATACACACACACACACACACATACACACACACTGCCATTCAAAAGTTTTGGATCAGTAAGTTTTTTTTGAATGTTTTTTAAAGAAGTTTCAAAAATTCCTGGATGGTGGAATAATCTTCCCACCCCTATCCGGAATGCTGGATCCCTGTCAGTCTTCAAGCAACAACTGAAAACTCATCTCTTTCGACACTACTTGACTTCATCCTAAACTAAAAAAATATATATATATATATTTATATATATATTATATATATATATCTATATACAGGTATATATATATATATATATATATATATATATATATATTATATATATATCTCTTTCTCTTTATTTATTCCTTCCCTTGTAAGCTTGTACCTATTTGAACAATGACTGAGACTTGGTGTTACGAGCACTTCCTCTGTCTGATTGCCTCTTTAAGATGAATCGCTTTATGTATTCCCCAATTGTAAGTTGCTTTGGATAAAAGCATCTGCAAAATGACTAAATGTAAATGTAAACAAGGCTGAATATATAATTTATTCCTGTGAAACAAAGCTGAATTTTCAGCATCAACAATGTCACATGATCCTTCAGAAATCATTCTAATATGCAGAGGTGTCAAGTAACAAAGTACAAATACTTCGTTACCTTACTTAAGTAGAAATTTTGGGTATACAAAAGCCCAATGTAAATGTAAAGTATACATTACTTTACTGGAGTAATTATTTTCCAGCCGACTTTTTACTTCTACTCCTTACATTTTCACGCAATTATCTGTACTTTCTACTCCTTACTTTTTAAAAATAGCCTCGTTACTCCCATTTCATTCCGGCTTGTTTTCATTCCGGCTTGTCTTCGTTCAAAAAAAAAAAAAAAAAAACCTATCCAGATAAATCGCACCATCCGGATAGAGTGAATTTGATTGTGGTTGGATGAGAAGAATAAACACCATTCCGACACCCTATTGGTTTGTACGCGATCCATTGCACCTGCACGTGACACAAATCACGTCACACTCCAGCAAGGACATAGCCAGTGTTGGGGTCGTAGTTATTATTTCTCCACTACTGGCTCATTTATCAAACGGGTGCTTTCTCTTCGTCCTCCGCAAATTAAGCTACAGTAGGTAGTTCGGTAGAGAGACGTTTGAATAAATTAGCATTTGCGATAGACAACGCGATTGACAATGTTGTGATAAGTAGGCTATACTAACTTTGTTACTCGTTACCCCCAACACTGGACATAACAGACGTATGTAGCCAAGTACGAAGATGTCCGTGGCCACAGTTGCCAAGTCCGCGTATCATACGTGACTTTGGGATTCTTTTTTTGTAAAGTTGCGGGAAAAAATCCCTGGTCGCGGGTTGCGTTTTTTTGGGCTTATTTAAAAAAATATGGTTGCTTGTTAGGGAAATCTGACAAGCGACTTCATTTCTTTATTTATGTTCGCCGTATTCTTCAATGCATTGATTGACACTCTGTCTGCTCGCAGTTAATAGCCAACCAGTGCAATAATATAAGAGCCGTAGAGTAATTTGCCATATGTTCTGCCCCTCAGTGGAGAAAAATCACATTCAAAAAGAAGGTGTGTGACGCTGTAATCCAAGCGATGATAGAAGTAGACGTAGAGGAGTGGGAGGACTTTCTATCTTTTAGCCTAATTTTTACAATGTTTTTGTAATGTATTAATTTTCACGGGCTGTAATAAAAAATCAAGTAGCCATGTCCTAATAGTAAATACATTTGGTTTCAATAGCCTGGTATGGCAAGATGTCTTAAAATCTATTTCTTTTTTTAACATTTAAACCACATTATTAGATTACCTTTTGACTTCATGAATACACATAAATGACAGCTTAATGATTTTTTTTAATAATATTATAATATATTTTATTTTTTAATATAATATATGTTATAATTTATTATAATATTTAATATAATATTTTTTATACATTTGTCTATAATATTTATTTGGAATTTTGTTTTTTTATGTCATTTATTTGATAGTTATATATACATTATTTTATTTTAAATGGTAGAAAAACCTGATTTTGACCTCAAAATAAAGCACGTTCCCTCTGTACATGGCTGTGGGGACGAGCAGTTTTGTGGTGCTTGGAATTCTTTATAATTAATTAAAAACAAATATTGCCACATTGATGGCTCAAGAAGGTGTAATTGTTCAAATAACACATTGTTTCATTTTAAAATATAAAAAATTGTAACCAAGTGTAATATTTCTGTAAAGGCTAGGGACAGAAAAATGGATATTTTCATAGAATGACCCCAATATATTTTAGGCTATAAATATGTAGCTATGTTACAGCTCTCCTTTGAAGCTCTTGTGTTTTTCTCCTTTTCCATCTCTCCAATCCTATTCTGCTCACAGGTGATTGGAGATGAGTTTTGTTCCCACTTTTGTTGCAGTTTGCTGATTTTTGTAAAATAGCTTCTGTTTTTGCTTTTCAGATAAAATAGTGGTTTCAGTTTAATATGTTGCAGGCTCATTTATTAGTTATAAATAATTGTTAATAAATAATATTGATGATAATAAATCATCAAAAAAAAATTGGGCTTGTTTTTGAAGCTGTGGTTGCTTATTTGTCTGTGTCCGTGGCAGAGACTCAAGAAGAGAACTCGAGCGAAATGTCCCAACCAAGCACCAGCGAGGAGGTTTGTAGCCAGGATCATCTTCTGCTCCATGAAACACGTTAATGCTCAGTAGTACACATATATGTTTTTTTAATGTATTTGCATTGTACTAAAATGTGTTCATTTTCAATGGGCATATATGCAGCTGAAACAGGTAGCCTAGTGCATCCCAAATTTTTCAACATTAACATTTTAATATAACATTATAGTCATTATGGCCTTTAGAATTTTTTTTTTTTTTTGAGGAGGTGGGGTAGTGCACAATAGGCCTCTGTGGCGCGGTCTAAGCTTTTGTCCTTAATGGCATTTTTGTCCTTACATTACTTTTACTTTTATACTTTAAGTAGTTTTGAAACCAGTACTTTTACACTTTTACTTGAGTAAAAATCTTGAGTTGATACTTCAACTTCTACAGAAGTCTTTTTAAACCCTAGTATCTATACTTCTACCTGAGTAATAAATGTGAATAATTTTGACACCAGTGCTAATATGCTAATTTATAATCAATGTTGGAAACCGTTGTGCTGCATCATATTTTTTTGGGACCTGTGATACTATTTTTCAGGATTCATTGATAAATAAAAAGTTAAAAAGAACAGTGTTTATTCAAAATAGAAATTTTGTGTTACAATATACACTACTATTCAAAGGGGTCAGTAAATTGTTTCTTTCTTCTTTTTTTAAAAAAGAAGAAAATAAATTAATACTTTTATTCAGCAAGGATGTGTTAAATGGATAAAAAGTGACAGTAAAGACGTATATTTTTTAAAAAGATTACTATTTTGAATAAATGCTATTCTTTTTATCCTTTTATTCATCAAATAATCAAAAAAAGTAAAAAGTAAATTCAGAGGTTCCAAAAAATATTAAGCAGCACATTTTCAATACTGTTAATAAATCAGCATATTAGAATGATTTCTGAAGGATCTTGTGACACTGAATACTGGAGTAATGATGCTGAAAAGACAGCGCTGCGTCACAGAAAAAAATTACAGTACTTTAAAATATATTCACATAGGAAACCAATATTTAATATTTCACAATATTACTTATTTCTGTATTTTTGATCAAAGAAATACAACCTTAATGAGAATAAGAGACTCCAGTAAAAAAAAAAATTACTGATTTTGAATGGCAGTGTATAAAAAGTAGAGATGGGCAAATGAAGCCTCGTGAAGCTTTAATCTTTTCAGTCATGTGGTTCACAAAAGGGTTAATTTCTGGAGACTTAATTTGCTCACAATACCACCTGGTGGCCAAAGAGTGTAAAACAAGCAGATATATTACAGACAGAGTTGGATAGTCCAGGGGTCAGAAAGTAAAAGTCCTGCATTATTTTTGTTCCACCCATGAACTCAGCAGCTGATTTCACCAGAGGAGGAACCAAGTCATTCCTTTCAAGTCACAAATGAGTCTCGAGTCAAATCCCAAGTCCTCAAAGAGTTAAAGTTAATGAGATAATTAAGTGACTAACTAAATGATGATGCATTAGTGATGAACACCTGATGTTATTGAGAATTACAGAGGATCAGATGTTGATGTTTTATTGGTTAAAATGACGCCACCATCATGGAGATCAGTGTTTGCTTTAGTTGAGCTCTTGACCCTTGACTCCTGTGTTAGATCTCGTTCTGTAGCGATGCATGTGCTGTTGGAAAGCAGTGAGATCAATGCTGTGCAGTGAGCAGCTATGTTCATATGATGAGATAATAATCAGGCGTTGATCTGTTTACATCCAAAATAACTTCTTTTTTTTTCATTTATATGTTCAGGTTTTCAATAACCAACCCTGTGAAACTACAGCATGCAATGAAAGTGTTGCTCTAGTAGTTATAGTGAGTGAATTTTAAATCTATGTAATGCATATAAATATTTAAACTCCAGTGATATTTAGACACACACAGACATCAAGAACCAGCATATGAATCTCAACAATGGTGACAATCAACAAAATGCTTCATGCTGCAATGCATGCTGGGTAACACCATAGTAAAAACTCACATCATGCACTGCAGCATGAATAATTATTGTCACCATTGTTGAGGATCGTATGATGTGTTCATGTCTAAAAGCCTGAGTGATATAGTTCCCATTTTTAAGCATTACGGTGATATTTGTTTAATAGGACTTTTTTTTGCAGTTCAGTAATAGTTGAATGCCAGTCAATAAACCAAAGAAAGACACATTCATGATGTTCATTCAAGTGACTTAAAAGCAGAAAGTGTAAGCTCATCTTCTAGTCACAAACTTTTAATTCAACAATGTGCAAATGCACTAATGTTTGTTGTGAAACACTATTGCAATTATTTAAAAGCAAACTACTTTCAGTTATTAAACGGGCCAAGAGCCCAACTAAAGCAAACACTGATCTCCATGATGGTGGCATCATTTTAACCAATGAAACATCAACATCTGATCCTCTGTAATTTTCAATAACAGCAGGTGTTCATCACTAATGCACAATCATCAGTTAATTAGTCACTTAATTATCTCATTAACTTTAACTCTTTGAGGACTTGGGATTTGACTCGAGACTCATTTGTGACTTGAAAGGAATGACTTGGTTCCTCCTCTGGTGAAATCAGCTGCTGAGTTCATGGGTGGAACAAAAATAATGCAGCACTTTTACTTTCTGACCCCTGGACTATCCAACTCGGTCTGTAATATATCTGCTTGTTTTACACTCTTTGGCCACCAGGTGGTATTGTGAGCAAATGAAGCCTCCAGAAATTAACCCTTTTGTGAACCACTTGACTGAAAAGATTAAAGCTTCATGAGGTTTCATTTGCCCATCTCTAATAAAAAGCTATATTAATAATGAGCCACTTGACGCATACACACACACACACACACACACACACACACACACCATTCGCACACAAATCAGAGCACAGAAACTTTTTGTCTATGGCCCGCTGCCCCACGACTTTTATTAATAAAATAGTAAACCCCGTCTACTTTGATTTGATTGGCCATCTCAGTTATTTTGACATTGATGAGCACTGAGACCACAGAGGCAGACCAGGCTGAAAATATAACTTTTAAAGGTTTTTGTCATCCTAACAAGAGCGCTGCATAATGGAGTGCAGCAGACCATTGCAAGAATTTCAATTATTGGGGGGGGGGGGGGGGCTTGTCCCCCTCAATGTCTATGGTGGTTACGGCCCTGGGCTATAGCCTTTTTTATTAATAATAATAATAATAATAATAATGACCAAACTAAGCATTCGTTTGAAGTAAGGGGAAAATCCAAAAACCTTTTATTTATTTGTTGCAACGCGTGTATGTCTTATTCATTCAGTTAATAAAAGTTTTGTTTAATAAAAGCTACTTTGTCATTGTATCTCTGATGTTGTGTGTGGGTTTTTCTTTTTCATTAAGAGTAGCCTAATACTGAATCAACCTCAAGCATTAATTTTGTTCCAAAAATAGGAAAGATTTAACGTTAAAGATCAAAATTAGCGCTGCAGATGTGAGAATGTGAGATTGGTTGCTGCTGAGGTAAATACGCTCTCGATCTTTCTCTGCTGTATCTTTGTGATGGCTGTAGAAATGGTCATTAATTATTGATTTCGGTATGGTGCAGGTAATAATATGATCAAAAAGTCATGGCAACAAACGACTTCCTAAGTCAGTTTAACTTCAAGTTGAAACGGCTTTCACAATCAATTTGATTCAACTTAATTCATGTTTTACTGTTGCTTATTGTCATTGTAGGCTTAGGCTTCTTTTTTTCTATTAATTTTAATGAATATACAAATGAATAAAATGAGTTTTATTTATTTTCTGTTACAAAAGTTTCATTTATTTATTTTTTAACACCGCACCCCCAGCCCCCCCCCTCTGCCCCCCTCCCCCCTCCCCCCTCAGCACCCCTACTTCCCGCGTTAATGTGCCTATCCAATAAGGTGTCAGTTAAGAGCTGCCTGACACACAATTGCCACATGGTCAAATCAACTTCACCATTAGAATTGGGGCAATTTCCAGAAAAAAATAAAATAAATCAATTTGGGGGAAGAGGGGACATGCCTCTGGTATCAGGATAGCAATTTCACTCACATTTCTCTCCACAGGAGGTGAATCAGCGTGGGTCTCAAAAGACTTTTGTGACAGATTTTGTAACTACATTTATCAATGCTGTGGATTATATTGCAAAAAGTTTTTGAAGCAGGAGTTGAAGTGGAAGGGCCCCTTTCAGAACCATCAACTTTGTGTGCAAGTTTAGTAACAACTTGCGGGCTTAAATCATCAACAATGCAATGCAGCTGGGCCAGAGATTTATTTGCACCAAGTTGATCAGCCATATCATCCAAGGTTTGACATGCATCTGTAGTAGTGTTCAGTGTTGGGGAAAGTTACTTTTAAAAGTAATGCATTACAATATTGCGTTACTTCCTAAAAAAGTAACTAATTACGCTACTTAGCTACTTTTTATGGAAAGCAATGCATTTCATTACTTTTGCGTAACTTTTTAAATATGAGCAGGGCTTGATTGTTTTTAATACAAGAAGTTGTAATTATAGCAAATGTAAAGCCCTTTCACACCAAAAAGTGTAATGAATAAACCTCAGCCTGAAGGAAAAGTAAAGTCACGTCTGTACAGTAGAACGCAGGAGAAGTTCAACACTCTTCAGCAATAAAAAAACAATGAAGCACAATTGTTAGTTTATCTAAAGTCACTTTTGCTTATTAGTATGATTGAACTGGATCATCAAAGGTCAGCAGCAGAGACATTGGTTATTAAAATGGGATTAGATACATTTGTGTTGTTTAACATATTTAATTATTGCAGGTTTGCGTCATATTCTGAGTTTGCATTTCACTGTTTTAATTAATTTTGATGAATACTAAATCTTTTGCGAGTGAGATGAATTAATGCACATTCACATTTAGTCTAGAACTACAGTAACATGTTCACACAGTCAGTCAATAAATGGGAAAAAAGTAACTGGCATTGCTTTTTTGAAAAAGTAACTCAGATAATTTCTTGTAAATTAAGAATGCGTTACTTTACTAGTTACTTGAAAAAAGTAATATTATTATGTAACTCGAGTTACTTGTAATGCGTTACCCCCAACACTGGTAGTGTTGGTGCACATCTTTAATCTGCGTCACATCTAACAGAACGATGGACCATATATTTTGATCGTCTCCATTCAAATATTATTTTTCAGCTATTAATGGGTTTATTTAATGGCATTTTCTGTAAGGTGTATGTAAACTTATGACAGCAACTGTACTTGAGGAAAGAATTCCACAACTAGTGAAAAACATCCATTTTTATTTCCAGAGCAAAGAGACACAAAACATAATTCACATAAGTATTAAAAAGACCATGGATGCAGAAAGGTAAACAAATTGACAACATCAATCTTAGCAGAAACAGCAGATGATCCATTGTCCCATTTGTTCTTTATTTTACCTCTTCCCACAATTCATATTTCAAAAAGAAGCTCCGTTGATTAACATTTTCATTCAGTTAATTACAATTTTCCCATTATTTCAGAATGAGAGAATAAGCAAATACTCACAGGCAGCTTTTGTCTGGGTGGGTGTGAGCATGTACCTAAATATGTCAGTTTTACCAAGTCAAGTAATGGCATTGTTTTCACATTAGTGCCAACAACAAAATAACTATTTAAGCCCGACACATTTTCTGATGTGTTACTGTTCTGTGAAATGTTACTGTGAATGGTACTATAAAACTAAATGTGGAAAATGAAGGCAATATAAAGCAGTTAATACCCCAACCACTAAAACAGAATTTGACTGCAATTAGTGGATCCTAGTTAAGCAATTATGCAAGGACGAGAGTTTCACTGTTTTCCTCCATTCCCCCCAAAATGTATTCCTCTATCTGTTCCAGACGTTCGGAGCCTCAGTGTGATGCAGGCAGTCACTATATGTCACTAAATGGCAGTTCAGATCACCCTCTGGCGCACAACCTTCTCATCTTCATGATTTCTCAAGCCGCCATCCTGCAGCAGTGGAGAAATCTCTAGGAAAACACACAATTACATTGGTTTACATCAAGAGGGTCAGAGATCAATGTGATCTTATGTGTCAATGTCTGATCATTTTGTCACACTACTCTACCTTCCAAGACTTGAAAAACAGAAATAAACAAATAACATGGCAATAAAAGAAAAACATAGCAAAAGGGGGAGAACTGGCAGGACTGTCAGTTGCTTAGCGTAGTTAAAATGTTATGTTAGCAGGCTGTTATGCATAGCCAACATGCGTTAAGATTTTGCTAGCACAGTGTTTTTAATCCTGGTCCTGGCATGTTGTATGTTTTAGCATATTAGCTAAGCAGTGCTATCATGTTCTTCAATGACCGTGAGAAAATTAAAAGCTTAAATGTTATGTTATGTTCTTTTAAACATTTTCAAGCTAAATTAAGTATTTGACTAGATGTGTGATTTGAAACAAACGAGCAGAAAAAAAATGATATCCAACGTCTGATTTGAATTCAGCATGGCATGATGATGGCATTCAAGCTTTTACATATCAACATCTTAGGAAAAAATGGTCATTAGCATGAGCTGCCCTTATTCAGAGAAGAGTCTTAATCTGTTTATATGTCAATCAATGAATTACTGTAATCAGCCAAAAATAAATAAATACCACAATACCATTGTGGTAATATGGCTAAGACAAACACATTTATTGATGTAACATCAGGCTGTGAGCTTAAGGTAAACTCATTTATTGATTACAATACTTCATGTGTGGTGTATCATTTGGAAAGTCCATGTGGTTGTTTTTATAAAGGGATGACTAAGAGGAAATTGAAGTTGAGATTAGCAGAATATAAGAATGCTATACAAATCTGTAATCCTCAATAACCCATGGCCTTACATTATAGAGATTAAAAATCATGGTAATCCTAGTACATTGAAAATAGTTGGTATTGAGCATGTTCCAAGGTTAATAAAAAGGTAAAAGGTTACAACAGAGAGAGTCTGTCTGTATCTATACATTGAAGGCAACTCACTTCTCAGGTTTAAATGGTATATTAGATTTTTCACTTTTTTGTAACTGACTTGATTGTTTTTTAGATCTGTGTTGTATTTTATGATATTATCTTGCGAGTTGTTTTTAATATAAAGCCATGTGAGAATAAAGGCTTTTTATTTTTCACAATATTTTCGAATGCCCTGGCGTTACGAGTTTTTTGACTAATTAAAAAAATCCCGCATCCAATTTATGGACTTTATACCCAGTAGCACTTTTAGCATATTTTTGATGAATAAAATACAACACCTTTCATTTCAGTGTCACCATTGTTGGTGCTGGAGATTTTCCGGTCCTTTTCTGGCAATTTGCCGTCCACCACATCTGTTTTAACCTGTCCAAGTGTCTGCAACAGCTGCATGGTGTCAAAAGACTCGTCTCCCCCCTCTTTTAACAACTCCAACACCTGCATACATAAAACACACCTATTAAAAAACAATCTCTTAAACCAAAAAAACTGAGTCACACAATAGATGTTTTGCTCTTTTTTCAGTCAGCCTTTAAAATATATTCATCTCCAGAATAATGTAGTCAGTATGAATTTAAACAAATGCATTTTGAAATTGGATGTAGCGGTTTATGATTACATGAAAATTGTAAGATAAAAGCTAAACTGAATGAATGAATGGAGGCATTTATATAGCTGTGTACTATTGTACCCAAAGCACTTTACAATCATATCAAAAGATTGATATGAAAAATAATTGAACCTCTCTGCAGTAAAGCTTCTGAAATGTGCTGCTGAATCAGATCTTTGCTGCTACATTTCTAAAATTCAAACTCTATTTGAAGTTTCAAATATGTAGATGTTGATACTACCCATCAGTAAAGAGTTGATAGTGATAACCTAATCATTTGTTTCATAACTATAAAAAAAGAGACATAAATAACTCAATAAAATGCAAATACTTTTAATTAATCCGATTAATCTACCAGTTAAAAGGTAATTTAAATAAACAATTTACACTCCGTATGCACAGTGATCAATGTGACGTGACAAAACTGGAACACAGACATTATAGGCATCACACAATAAGGTGGGGGGGGGTCTTTCCCAAAATCTACACAACAACAAAGATCAACCCACCTTTAGGCACTTATAACTCTTCAGCTCACTGAGGTTCTCCTCCAGAAACAGCAGATACAGTGCTTGATCATCCCAGGTCACCTGCCCAAACTGCATTACCCCTATTGTGGGTAACATCTCGTAAGGTTTCAAGAAGCCCGTGGTCCTTCTGAACGGAACCAACATGGCGTACAAGCACAATGGCAACAGCAGCAAATACACACAAAGATTGATGTAGCTCAGGAGCTGAAAGATGCCCACGGCAACTAGCTTGCACTGCATGGCCGGAGGTACCGAGGAGTCATTGATAACCACTCCAGTTCGGATGTCACATTGAAACTCATCTGTGATGGAGAGACGGATGTAATAGCAAAGGTAGATGCAGGCTAACATGAGGGCCAAGAAAGTGATGAAGCGGCAGATGAGGTATCGGATCAGTAATCCTCGAGAGTAGCGTTTGGTCTTCAGGTACTGTTCCACCAGAGGATATTTAAAGCAGCTCTCGGTAAGATCTCTCAGAGAGCTAAAGAAAAAAAAAACATGCAAGAATAACAGGATTTAAATGTTATAGGTGTGTAATAGGTGAGAGATGATGGTGAAAAGAAAAAAAGCTTGTGAAAACAAGCAAGTTTGTGTGTGTGTGTATATATCTCAATAACTCCCACAGAGTGAAACCATGTGTCAGCCCTGTGTGCCCAGTCTGTAAACCCAGTCATCCTTCAAGTATGTCAAGAAGAAGTGTCAGACTCTGCTCTTCGTGTGCATGTCCAGTTTACCTGTGTGAGCCCATGCGGGCTGGGTCTGTGTCCCGTCTTCCTGCTGCGTAAAGGCATTTAGACAGTTTGATGGCTCTGTTATAGGTACGGTCCAGTTCTTCCATTATAAAGGTCAGATCAGAAGAAAGCACAGGAGCTCCAGTGAACCTCCAATACAACGTTGGCAAGTAAACTGACACTGCCACCAGCAACAGCACATAAGGGAAAAACTGCAGAGAGAGGGGGAGAGAAGTGCATTTTAGGGCTAAGTTGTTCTACAACAGTGTGCTGCATGTGGATGGGTGAACCGCTAATATTTGATGTAACGTGTGGAATAATATTTATGTGTCAGGAGCTATGCGTGTCAGACTGGTGACAGGCACGGGCGGGTTGCATATCCAATAGCCAAGACTATTTCAACAAAATCCGGTACACGGTCTGAAGACCGTCAAAGGGTTCTACAGCATGATTTGCAGCACTGAGAACTATAGCCAATCGCGCTGCCACTGATTGACAGCTGTAGTGATTATATGAAAGGGAGCGCTCTTTTCTCGCTTTCTGTTTAATCACTTCACCATTTGAATAAAAGTTTTAGCTTATTTTTCATGCCTCTAAAAAGAGGACAAATGGTCATGTATACACTGCAGAGTATGCACTATTTGTCAAAATTGATTGCTAACATGATTTACGCATATTTTAATATTGTTTTTTACACAATGGATGTCACGCTCTCTCTCTTTCTCCCCTTTTTTTGTTGTAAACAAGTTGGGCTGTGTGTGTTAATTGTTCTTAAATGCATTAGCTCAGAATGCCTAATGGTTTATTGCTTGTTACATAAAAAAATAAATTACTTTTGTCTACTACATACTAGGGTTGCACGATACACCGGTACTACGGTAGTATCGCGATACTAAAGCTTAAAAATACCCGCGGTGCCATTGCATTTTTTAAACGGTAGTATCGTCCATACGGTAGTACCGTAAGATATGTAGTAAGCACGGCAGTAACACTGTTTAAAACGTTCATTTGAACATGCATGCCAGCAGAAACATTACAAGTTGATTGTCAAATGTCTTTCTGCTGTGCTCTGTGTAGTTTAGTCTGTGTATACGCTTTATATGGTATTGAGTGTTTCCCGACGCTTCAGTTCAGTTTGCAATGAGAAGTTGCTCTCGCACGTCGTTGTTCATGCTGCAGTTTATCAGAAGAAAGGTCTGATTCAGACCGTCTGATGCCATTTTAAAAAACAGCAGATCAAGCATCACTTATTCAACATCATAATATCTTACAAGAAAGTATTCTCGCAGTTTTATTAATTTGACCACTTCTAGAACAGGTGAACTAGTTTGTTTCTGGAAGCATCTTTGCGATCACGAACGCAGTTCCATTCATCAACATAGCGGCTTTGCACTTGGTTCTTATCAATCATTATATATATATATTTATTCATTTATAATGTTATGTTTTAATATACATTCTGCTAACTTGGAAATTTCAAGATATGCGAGCAAAAAATGCTCCTGACAGTTCGGCAATATATGACACGAGCAAGAGTGCTGTTTTTGTTTCGTTTCTGTGTTCGAATCCGAATCCGCGTCGTCTCTGAATCACTGATTCACTGAGCCATTCATAAAAACAGATATTTGATTCACTTCTGAAGGATTCAGCCGTTTTGAAAGAATCGTTTGAATGACTCAGTGATTCAATCACGAACTTCTGCCACCTGCTGGCCGTTTTAAGTTTCCCATCTAAAAGTAGGCATATTACATTATTTTCCAACATATTTCTATATTCAGAATTTAGTATTTAAAACATTAATCTCATAACATTATTTATGCAATTATAAATACAGTCTAAATGTATAAATGCACATCTAAATGTCACATCATGCAGCTTCTGTGCAGTGCTAAGATTTGTTTAGATCATTTCATGGATAACAATAGCCAGTCATTCATTCACACTAATTAAGTATTCAGAGAAAAATATTGTCTGTTTCATTTACATCTATTTATTTATGAAATTTTGATTCATTTTGTAGAATTTAATTTTAAATTAACACAATACCGCATTGTATCATGATACTACTTGGTATCGTGATACTTCAGCTGGTATAGTATCGTAAGACATTTTTATGGTATCGTGACAACCCTACTACATACAGAAGATTTAATGCGGGTGCAGTTCGGGTCACGCTTTTTATGTAAATGAGTGGGGTTTGGGTACGGAATTAGTGTTGCTGTCAGATAACGGGTTGGGTGTTCTGTTAATTACTGCGGGTGCAGGGTGGACACGGGTTTATCAAACAGGACCCATGCAGGACTCTTTCCTACAATACATTCATGATTTTCTTCCATTTATTTTTTGGAAAAATTATTCATTGTTTGAAGTGAATAAAACTTCACTTTTTTATGAAACCTCTTTAGACTTCTGTATGTTTGGAGGCAATCATTATTTTAGCAATGTATGTGCTAAAAATGAACACACTTCACCTTTAAGTAACCAGAAAAAAAATAAAAAATCTGTTTGTTACTGTCTCAGCTTTTGCATCTCTTCACACAAACTTCAGAGATTTCAGAGGATTTAATCACAAGTTCAATATGGAGTGCCACAAGGCTCAATTTTAGGACCTTTGTTCGAGTTAGTTTTAATTGTTACACAGCCTTATATTTCCTCAAGGCCTCATAAAATCTTCAAATTCTCTGAAGTAATGAAGATGTATAATATTTAAAGCTAGGATACTAGTCATTTTGTACTGCTTAACTCCAAAAAAAAAAAAAAAAAAAGAAAACTAAAGGCCTTACTAATTGGACTGAAAACCCCCAAACGTAAGACTTAGAACACAACCTGTCTTGCCGAAAAAGTTAAGACACACATTAATAATCGATAATAATGTAATAGGCCTAATCTATAATAATATAACACACTCCCTTAAATCTCCTACTTAAATCCCTTAATGGATTGTAATGCTGTTACTGGTAATGGGATATTGCTTGTAATACAATTAAGCGATTACGTTTGATACATAATACTGTTTCATAATACTCATTCATGAAGTATGCGACTTGCTTTGTTCCTGAAAGAAAGAGTCCTTCTGACTAACCGATTAATCAGATTTTTTTGGTAATTTATAATAAAGTGTCAAAAATAAGTCATCTTTCACCACGTGGTCATATTATAATTATTAAATTATCTTACATCCTCCACATAGTATTTTAGGTTCCGTCTGAGACAGAGGAAGTCTTATTTAGATATTTAACTGCAGAAAGCCCACTATCTGCCACTTAACATCATATTGAGCAAAACCCAATGCATTTACATTTAGCAGATGCTTTTATCCAAAGCGACTTACAGTGCATTCAGGCTATACATTTTTTTTTTTTTATCAGTATGTGCGTTCCCTGGGAAATGAACCCACGACCTTTTGCGCTGCTAACGCAATGCTCTACCACTGAGCCACAGGAACACGGTTGATCTACAAAATTAGCCTAAATTCAGTTAACACATAGGCTTGCAGTCAGTGGACCAACGCACTGTGAGGCAAGGAAGGGGGACTCAAAACTATTCTAAACTTTAAACACATTTTTTTTGTCCCAATTGCATTTGTATTGCTTTATCGCTACACTATTTACAATACACAGCATGGTTTTTAAATTATATTTTCAGACAACCCTCAGATGGGGCCTTCGCCTATCAGAATCAGAAAGAGCTTTATTGCCAAGTGTGTTTGCACACACAAGGAATTTGTCTTGGTGTTAGGAGCTTCCAGTACAGAAAGTACAAACATAGTGCAGACAACTTATAATTAAGGTAATAAAAAACACTAATAATGAAGAGAATAGACAATAATTAAGAATAACAATAGTAATAAAATAAAAATATACAAAAAGAAAAATGACCATAGACAGAATGAAGATGATTGCATGCATGCAAAGACAATACTGAACAGGGAACTAATGAATCTGAGGGCACATTAGAAACGTGTGAGAGCATGTTATAGGCTATATGACGTTATAGTTAGATATGACAGTGTTAATGCAAATGCATCGCCGTGGATGAGTAGCTGAGTATCTCTTCAGCAAGCCTACGCGCAAACTGCTGCAAATGAAACTGAAAGTACACTCAACACACAATCATCTTCATTAAAAGTAGTAAGACTAACTTATCCTTCCAGTGCTTATGCTGCTCTCTCTCCTATTATGATCTTTGATCTTGAAATTAGATGAAGAAGAATAACATGCAGGGCATATCTGTCGCTTTTGTTGACATGAACTCCACTAAATTTGCATATAGCAAGGGAATTAAAGATCGGATTTATATCCATTTGGTGGAGACATATTGATGTGGCCAGGTGTAAATGGAAGCGATTTAACAAATCAGATATATATCCAATCAGAGAAAATGCATGAAGTGACCACGTGCAAACAGGTCCTATGATTTGATAATCATACCAAGCAATATCATAACTTTGATTTATTTTGTGCAGCCTTTATACAAAATTGTTTAATAATGTATGTCATTTTCACTTATGCCTTATCCATGGATTGCTTGACTTCTGGAATTTCAGCGATTACAGAACAAGGGTAAACTGTAATGGTAATTATTTTTTTATTAAAACCGAATACTCAAATTAATTTTAATAATCATGACAGCTCTGGACTACAATACTAAGGAGAACCCAGTAAAAAGTGTGAAAATATTTTTTGGGTTTACCTTATGCAGCCATAGTGGCAGGCCTCCTGTGTCCTGCGTTTGCACTGCCGCCCAGCAGAACGAATCCACATAAGCAGCCTGACGCCATGAGAACTTCGTGGGAGAGAAACAACTAATCTGTGTACCTAAGGAAAAGAGAATCAGATTTTTTAGACTTATGCATCTTTTTCTTTAAAGCTTGAAGTTGGTCACTATTCACTGTCATTATATGGATGAGCACAAGCAAGACATTGTTTCAAATGTCCCCTTTTGTGGTCTGGAGAAGAAAGATGATACAGCATTAGAACAACACCAGGGAAGAAAATAATGGCTTTTTATTTTTTTGGGTGGACCACACCTTTAAGCCACAAAACAAAATTAATTAAGCCTAAATTAAACTTGTTTATCATATAAAGCGATCGAGTCTCTTCAGAAAATTTGGACTAAACTGCTCAATTCATATGGATTAGTTTTTATGATCACATTGTGAACTTTATGAAGCGTCAAACTGATAGTTACACAGACTGTCAAAGGAGGGACAGAGTTTCCATTAAAAATATCTTCATTTGTGTTCTAAAGCTTAACGAGGTTTGGAACAACATGAGTGTGAGTAAATGACAGAATCATTTTTGGGTGAACTATCCCTCCAGCCAATTCCACGCAAATCTACCAATTTACATAACATCATTGTGAATGTCTCATTCCAGCCCCAACAGGTTTCTCTGTGTGAATAAGCAGTTTCGTCTGTTACACAAACTCATGCATTTGTGCTTGTAGTGTTTTTACCATCTATATGAGGACAATCTCACTTTAAGCATTTATATTAAGTGTTATTTATCAAACAAGTCAAATGATTACAGATACATTATTATTCAAGTTGTTCTTATTTTCCATCAAAATGTTTAAAATTTTAGTTTGATGCTAAATAAAAATTACGATAAAAAAAAGTGTAAAGTGAGATGTAGCATGCATATTAATTTTTAATGCAGAACTTCATGTTTGAAATGAAAAATTATCATTTGGTGACATAGTATATAATAAACGTCACTTATAATGATGCAAAAAAAAAAAAATATATATATATAACTTAATGTAATGCACTTAACGTAATAATCTGCTGAGCATACCTATCCAGAGCAGGTTATGGTTAAACAATAAGCTGCTATAGCTACTTATACTTAGATTTACTTCAGTTTTTGAAAATGAAAGTTAAAGAAACCAGTTTACTCTGTGCAAACACATGCTTTCTTGAATCCCCAGGTGTGGGGTGTTTACCATTCAGTGCAAACTGATCTATCATTGAATAGGCTATTCAAAAACTACTGTATAGACACCCAAAGAAAATATGGCACGTATGCAATTCAGAGCATGCATGCTTTTACTGCTCTTAACAAATGAATAGATCAGCATCATGAGTAAGAAAACAGTAGTTCATGTGTGAAGTGAAACTCAGTGTGGAGTGTGAGAGAATCACATACCGACAGACACCTCCTGAGCGAAGGCGAGAGAGATGAGCAGCAGAGGCAGACCCACCGCGACACAGGTGACCATCTTATCCAGCGCCAGGTCTAACCGGATGCCTTTGTACCTGTTCTCCGACGCGGGCTCCTTCAGCACGAAGTCCGTGAACACATACTCTGTGGCGGCGTGCGCTATAGCCATGACTGCTTTTATTGTTTACAAACTAATCACAAACATCCATACAACTTGAACTGACGCGGATCCCTGCTCAAAAACTACTCATTCTTTCAATTTAGTAAATAGTGACACGCTTTACGTATGAACAGATACAGTCATTGATTTTAGATGTAAACACGCAAACATCGACACTATTTACGCAAACATTTCGTTCTTCTTAGTGTTCATCTTCTACTTCTATGAGTTTACTGTCGGGCAGCGAACCAACTAAATAGCTGCATAGCGCTATCTGCAGTGCTGGAGCAGAATAAAGATGAGTAACAGGGCTGCGTTTCCCAAAAGCATCAGTAGCACTTGAAAACCATCGTAGATCTAGTGATCTGGAGGAATAGTAAAGCCCTACGTGCATCGTAAATCAGTATGAGGTCACCTGCAGGCTAGAGGATTGGGGGCCCCCTGAAAAAATATTGATGTGCCCCCCCCCACACACACATATCATATACTGTACAATATACAAACATGAAACCAAATTGCATGCTTTTTTTGTGGATTTCATAATATCTCAGTTATACAACTAATAAAATATTAGAATTATTCACAGAACATGGGCCTATATAGTATAATTCCTGGATTTTGTGGGGCCCCCTGGGAGGTGGGGGCCCCTAGAATTGTCCCCGCTTTCACCCCACTAGCAACGGCCCTGCCTGCAGGACAGTCGGCAGATTACACATTTAACTTTATTCAAGTGCAGTGTGACACTAATCACGTGAAACTGCACATATTTAATTGAGACACTTCATTGTTTCCATATTTGCAGGAAGTCACTAAAACATCAGTCAGTAAGGTTTTTAGAGCTTTATGAATGAAAACCTTTTTTACAGTCACTATTGTGACACGTGGGGTTAAATGAGTTTCAACTGGGTTAATAAATAACAAAAAAGAGAGAGAACTGAACTAGCTGTTC
Source organism: Aspiorhynchus laticeps (assembly GCA_023376895.1). Classification (NCBI taxonomy): domain Eukaryota; kingdom Metazoa; phylum Chordata; class Actinopteri; order Cypriniformes; family Cyprinidae; genus Aspiorhynchus; species Aspiorhynchus laticeps. Next base: position 32,811,353 of record CM041814.1, on the reverse strand, counting down.
AGTGATTTCTGCTTTACAGCTGAATTGAACTCATAGTTGATGATCTTTACAGTCATTAAACTGAACTGAATGAACACAACCCTGCAAACAAGCCTGCACTGACCCTTTACGGGCTCCAGCGCAGGGCCCCTGAGAATTTGCTCATTGGCAAAACATTGGGCCCTTAGCACCGGCCCTGCACGGGCAGCCCTCACTTAGCCTCCAGGAAGCCTAAGCGCTGTTTTATTGAAAATAATCAAGTTTGAAGTCACCGTTATGGAGGTAAGCGCTCTGGCTGCTATAAGTGTGTGTGTGTCTGAAGCACATTCGTTATTGCAAAAGTTGTGAGAAGACAAGCTGATCAGATGGTGATTGTTAGTTATGGATGATTCAGTCTTCACTTAGTGGCCTGATTCACTGATCTCATCTAGAGGCTGATATCTGAGAACATTATTTAGGTTTAATAATTTCACTTTATAGTAGCCCACTGCATGCAATGTTACCCTGCTTCAATATTTTGACTGTTTTTAAGTCATTATGCAGAAATGATTTGGACAGGGTCATGTAGACTCACACAGATATCAAGATTCAGCGTATGAACCTCAACAATGGTGACAATCAACGAAAAGCTTGTTTTGTGAAGTTCAGAGTAGATCTGAATATTTTGTTAACTCTCACCATTGTTGAGGTTCATACGCTGAATCTTGATATCTGTGTGAGTAATTTATGCATAACTACTTAAACATTTTCAAAATATTAAAACAGGACAACATTTCATGCATTTGTCTTCTAGGACTACTATATTGTGAATTAATTAAATCTAAATAATATCCTCAGAAATCAAACTCTGGATGAGATCAGAGAATCATCTCGAATTAATTTTTCGTCTCAGAACTGTTAACAAATGTGCTTCAGAAACACACAGTTACAGCAGCCAGAGAAACATTAAAGTTAAGAAGTCAAGGGTCAGGAACCCAACTAAAGCAAGCACTTACCTCCATAACGGTGACTTCAATCTTTATTATTTTCAATAAAACAGCGCTAAGGCTTCCTGGAGGCTAAGTGAGGGCTGCCCGTGCAGGGCCGGTGCTAAGGGCCCAACGTTTTGCCAATGAGCAAATTCTCAGGGGCCCCGCGCTGGAGCCCGTAAAGGGTCAGTGCAGGCTTGTTTGCAGGGAACTGACCTCAGCTGAACAATGACACTATTGTTTTTCTTTAGAGCTGCTTTACAGCAGAACTGATCTCTGCTTGCATCTTTGAATCATTCCCCCCTTTATCTCAGTAAAACCTTTGAAACAAGCTGTATTGTATAAAGCACTATATAAATAAAGTATATTCAGTTAGTTATTGTCTTAAAACAAGTAGTTATATCTGTTTTATTTATATGCCCATCTCTGAAGCTCCAGTTATGTGCAAACAATAAAAAAATTACAAAGAAGACATAATATAAATATGAACACACAGATCTTAAATACTGGACTAAAAACCTCATAAAATGCTAGAATATGGCCTGTTATTTGATGCATGTATTTTGTTATCTTTCACAGAAATTATAGGTCTATATTGTTGGATAGCAATCTGTCATTTGACATTTTAACTCTTTGCATACACATAATTATGAAACACTCAAAATACCATTCTTCAAAATACTAATAGCATACTACTTATAATATTAATAATTCAGCTCTTTATTTGATTCATTTTGTTCTTTATTTCCAACTTAAGTACAGTGAACAATTAAGATTTGCATTAATAGAAATGTCACACAGCAATCCTAAATCATACAAAAAAAAGAACAATTAAAAACCAATTCATCTGTGCAACCATATATACAAAACAAATAACTGAGTAAGAAAGTAACATTCATTCACACATTCATTAATCGACTTACTCTTACTCAGTTACTACTAAGGTCATGGCCACCAGTAGTGCATTTATGGAAATTGAAATCATCTGACAGAGTATAATTCTACTGCAAGTACAGCTGATACATTGTGTTTATGGATGCTGTTGTCATGCTAACATCTCAGGTGAAGATAATGAAGAAAATATGTAGTCTTTCATTGCTCCCTTCAGTGCATTACAAACAACACACGAGAGCCCTGCTCCCTCCAAAGTCCCCATTTCAAGGGCTCTGCACTAGGACATAGGATGCTCACTTCTAATTGGAGAGACATAATAAATGTGCAGTGCTGGGGAGTAAAGTACATTCTTCTTTAAGCTTTGATTTTATGAAACAATTATATGGATCATTACTTGCATGTTAAATCAAAATTGCATGACTAATGTTAGACTAATGACTAATGACTAATGTAAAATTTAATAGTTGTTTCCCTCAACAGATGAAAAGTTATACAGTGAGAATGCTACATCATGAGGTAACTAAGTAGTGAGCGTCAGTGTCACAGCAATAAATATTGGTTCTATTGGGCTCATGGTTGCTTTGATCTTTTTTCAGTGTGCTACAAAGTGTGACAAGACCAATCCAAGGAGACACAACATCAGAGTAGACCGGTTTCCAAAATGACCGAAGGCTGAAAAGAAAGAAAAAAACAGGGATATTATGTTTTGAAACTGTTTTCACAATGTGTATGAACACCACATGGTTTGATAAGAATATAAACAAAGTGGTTTATTTACCACTGTCTGGATTGTCCCTATCACCCTTTGATGAACCTGATGACCCTGAATGCAATACAAACAAAAAAATACATATTGACAGTTCACCCAGTTTTGTCATTAAAGAGCAGATAAGAGTGAGAGAGCAATTACTCTTAACACAAGAGAGAGCGTTCATGTTTTTTGTTGTGTATTAATCTTAATTTAGCAAAATGGCCATTTTATACTTTTGCATTTTACATTTCAGGATAAACATGTACTGCTTTTATATGAACAAGCTTGAAAAAAATGACTTGTTTCATTTCTTGGTAACCTATCCCTTAAATATATGTTGTTTTGCACTATTTTCATTTTGTATTGTTTTATTTGTGTAGATTTCAATACTTGAAATTTAAATTTAAACTATTTGTCATTCCAATAAAGGACATTAAAAATTAGAATTAAAAAAGAAAAAGATACAAATCTTAGCCAAGTGATGTAAGATATCAACATTTTCTAAAATTAAAGGAAACATGAATGATAAAATGGACCATAAGGGAAAGCAGTTTCCAGTTCTGGACAAAAAAAAATCTGGTGTTGTGCTGAATTTTGACATTTACTTTTGAAATTTAGCTCCCGATTTCTCTTGATCATCTTTGTGATATTTCTGCACTTTGATTGGAGTCCACCTGTGTCTAACTCAATTAAACATATCTGAGCTAATCCAGGGGGGTCCTGTCCTGCTGCTGGAGGGCCACTGTCCTGCAGAGTTTAACTTCAACCAATCAAACACACCTGAACAAGCTAATCAAGGTCTTACAAGGCACACTAGAAACATCCAGGCAGGTGTGCTGAGGCAAGTTGGAGCTAAACTCTGAAGGACAGTGGCCCTCCAGGACTGAGTTTGGACAACCCTGAGCTAATCAAAGACAAAGTGGCTTTGCCAACTACTGGCCTGGCATGAATAATACAGCATTTGTAGTCATCTGTGAGAATGGGGATCATTTTGACAATGAACATCACATGATTAGCTAAGAACATAATGCAGTGAATATAAATGTTTATTTACCACTGCCTGGATTTCCCCCACCTCTCGTTGATGACCCTGATGAGTAAAGTACAAATAAAAACAGAGAATGTATATAAATTCAAATAAAAACATAGAAATTGACACTCACTTCATACAATTTAGTCATTCATCCTCTCTAAAGAGTTGCTTACGTAAAAAAGCATAATAAAATCCCTAAGTGAGAGAGCAAATATTCTTAACTCAACAGAGAATGAGCTGTTAATGCAGTGTTAGAAAACTCCATCAGTTTTTTAATTTCACTTTCTGTATGACTGAAGTTAAGACGTTCACCAGCATAAATATTGCGCAAAGTTGGCACGTTGATATCCATTGGCTCGCCTTCATGGTTTAAAACAGAAGTATTTCCAGTATTGCGATGTAATCGCAACCCCCCATGCATATGTATCTTAAACGCAGGGATACATGAAAGAGGAATCAAATCAGTATGCTGTCTGAAACACGTCCTTATGCTCGTGCGCGCTTCGGGTGTGTACGAGAACAGCGCGCAAGTAACGAATTGAGTTCTGTTTCGTTTATTCTTCTTGTGGTTTTAAGTAGCTTGAACGTGTAAATTGGCAAATTAAACTGCGAATCACATGCCGAACGGTGGGGTCTGGACATGGTCTGTATATCACAGATCAACTGCGATCCGTTTAAAGCCCTAGCCATGACAGATCAGAGCAATCTTTTATTTACTAATTTAACCTGAAATCGTCAAATTGCTACTCGATATCAATCGCATATTTATTCCAACTCAGCAGCTGATTTCACCAGAGGAGGAACCAAGTCATTCCTTTCAAGTCACAAGCAAGTCTCAAGTCAAATCCCAAGTCCTCAAAGAGTTAAAGTTAATGAGATAATTAAGTGACTAATTAAATTATGATTGTGCATTAGTGATGAACACCTGCTGTTATTGAGAATTACAGAGGATCAGATGTTGACGATTTATTGGTTAAAATTATGCTACCATCATGGAGATCAGTGTTTGCTTTAGTTGGGCTCTTGACCCTTGACTCCTGTGTTAGATCTCGCTCTCTGTAGCAATGCATGTGTTGTTGTAAAGCAGAGAAGTCTGTTTTTTGCAGTTATCAGATAATCACCATGAGCTGGTTTGATTATATCCAAAATAATCTTTGTGTCATTTATATGTTTAACGTAATCAACCCTGTGAAAATAAAGCATGCAAGCAAACGGTTTCTCTAATAGGCAGGGCTGGACTGGTAATCGGGCGTTTTCCCAGTGGGCCGACGCACTGAAGGGGCCGACAGATGTATTTTTTTTGCCAAGGACCATCACGTAGGGACAATGAGCAGTCAGTGGCCCATTGGTTTGTCTCCTGCATTGACAGCGTAAACCACCCAATCACAATGCGCTGTAGACAGAGCGATTAATTATTTTACTGCGCCTAAATAAACCCCAAGTTCTTCCGTATTGGCTTTCGCCTGGTTTCACACCAATTTGAAACACTGGCATTCTCTGCGGTGTGTGATTCTTGTTGATAGCTTGGCAGGATGCAACGGCTCTTGATTCGGTAATTTGCTTGATAAGGGACTCGCAACGGAGGCAGGCATCTAGTGTTCCTGCTGTGCGCTTTTGTGCAGAATACGCTTTTTATATCTTTAAATTCTTATTTAACACTTTATTCATGAACTGTAAATTCGTCCCCTGCGATTTTTTGGCCAATTTAGCCCCTTCATAGATGTTTCCATGCCAATGCGAATACATCTAGAATTTAAAGTTCGAAAGTCACGATATTGTCGGACCTGACTTTTTTCTTATCAATCAACTAGATGCAATGATATTATCTGCACTACAGTCAAGAGTTTTTGAACAGTAAGACATCGCTTATTTTTTGAAGAAGTCTCTTCTGCTCAACAAGCCTGCATTATTCATCCAAAAATACAGTAACAAGCAGTAATATTGTGAAATCTTTTGCATATTTAAAATAACTGCTTTCTATTTGCATATCTTTTAAAATAAATTTACTTATGATCAAATACTGAATTTTCAGCATCATTACTGCAGTCTTCAGTGTCACATGATCCCTCAGAAATCATGCTAATATGCTGATTTTGCTCAAGAACATTTATCATTATTTATTATTTCACATTTAACAACAGTCGAGTTACTTTATTTCTGGATTCATTAAATTTAAAGATCCAAAGATCAGCGTTTATCTGAAATAAAAAAGCTTTTGTAACAATTATTCTCTATAGCCTACGTTCAAAAGATTGGAGTCAGTAAATTTTGTTTTGTTTTTTTGGGAAAGAAATTATAGAAATTAATACTTATTTAGCAAGGATGCTTTAAATTGATCAAAAATGATGATAAAGACATTTATAATGTCAGATAAATGCTGTTCTTCTGAACTTTCTATTCATCAAAGAAACCTGAAAAAAAATCTACTCAGCTGTTTTCATAATACATAATAATAATAATAATAAATGTATTTTGAGCAGCAAATCAGAATATTTGAATGATTTCTGAACATCATGTGACTGGAGTAAATTCAGCTTTGATCACAGGAATAAATTACATTTTAAAATATATTTTAAATATTAAAAACATTTCACAATATTACTGTTTTTGCTGTATTTTGGATCAAACAAATACAGGCTTGGTGAGCAGAACAGACTTCTTTAAAAAACAATAAAAAAATCTTACTGTTCAAAAACTTTTGAATGTGTATATCATATATATATATATATATATGATATGGTGGTGGTGGGCCGCCTGGACCAAAAAATGCCAGGGCCAATTTTTTGTCCCAGTCCAGCCCTGCTAATAGATATAGTAAATTAATTTTAAATCTACATAAGGCATATAAACATTTGAACTCCAGTTATGTTTAGACACACACAGATATCAAGAATCAGCATATGAATCTCAACAATGGTGACAATCAACAAAATGCTTCATGCTGCAATGCATGAAAAACTCCCATCATGCAATGCAGTATGAATAATTATTGTCACCACTGTTGAGGATCATATGATAAATGTTCATGTCTAAAAGCCTGATTCTGCACAGGATTTTTTTCTTCTCAATATTGAAGCATTATGGCAGCATTTGCTTAATATGACTTTTTTTTTTTGTTCTGTAATAGTCAAATGCAGTTAACAAACCAAAGAGAGAAACACTACAACCAGAGAGAGATCGAAACCAAGAATGTTCATTCACCTTAAGTTATAAGCAGAAAGCATAAGCTAATCTGCTACTTCAGCATTGCACAAATGTTTGTTGTGAAACAATATTGCAATTGCTTAGAACCAAATTTCTTTGAACTATTAAAAGGCACAAGAGCACAACTAAAGCAAACACTGACCACAATTATGGTGGCAATGTTTTTTTTTTCTCCAGTTAATTTCATCCAAAGCTGTGGCTGAAGTCAGTTGTAGTTCTTGTGTTTCTCTTTTCTTCAGTGATGTTGATTGTTAACAGCAGGTGTTCATCACTAATGCACAATCATCATTTACTTATTCACTTAATTATCTCATTAACTTTAACTCTTTGAGGACTTGTAATTTGACGAGACTTGCTTGTGACTTGAAAGTAATGTCTTGGTTCCTCCTCTGGTGAAATCAGCTGAGTTCATGGGTGGAACAAAAATAATGCAGGACTCTACTATTCATCACAAAGTCTCCTGATAAATTATGAGACAGCAATGACTGACAACAAGGTTACGGACAAGTGACAAACAGTTTGACTTTATTTCTGTCATACAAAAGTTCTTAATGAGAATTAACAAAGGTTTAGATGTTGGTTTCATTTCACAAAACTTCACCATCACCATCACTGTGGTCAGAGTTTGATTTAGTTGGGCTCTCGACCCTTAAATACATATATATATACATAAAAAACGTTCCTCTCTTTTTCTGCTATAATTTTGTTTACAGGGCAGATTATTATAGCAAAGAAGAACCTGGAGAAAACATGATCAGATGATGTTGGCTACTTGATGCTGAAAACAATGATTATGTTTTGATGATCATGATTCACTGATTGTTATGTTGAATACTGAAGCTCTTTGTTTCTGTAGGTTGAATTTTAACAGTGTTTGGACAACTTAAACAATTAAAAAAAGCACAAGATTTTTTTTTTATGGCACACATAGACATGGAGAATCAACATATGAATCTCAACAATGGTGACAATCAACAAAATTGGCTTAATTTATTCATGTTGCAATGCATTCTGGGAGCCATGAATGAGTTTTGATTGGTGCACCCAGAATGCACTGCAGCATGAAGCTTTTTGTTTATTGTCACCATCGTTGAGATTCATATGCTGATTCTTGATGAATGTTTGCATTTAACTTATACAGATGTTCAAAATGTCTTGGGTGCAAAGTGTTTTTAAAATTCAGCGAAGTATCAGATTGTAGATGTATTTTATCTACATCACACCTTATTTTTACTTGTTAATCTCAAATAATCACACATTTGGACTCTGGATGAGATCTGAGAATTAAGACATTACACAACAACCAACTCATCACTAGCGATCAATCAAAACCAACTGATCATGTTTTCGTCTGTTTTTTTTGCCATAACAAATGTGTTTTGCAAACACAGCTTTACAGCAGTCAGAGAAAAACTAATGTTAGAAAGTCAAGGGTCAAGAGCCCAACTAAAGCAAACACTGATCACATTAATGGTAAGTTCAAATGAAACATTCAACATCTAAATCTCTGTTCTAAATAACTTTTTTAGACAAACTGGTTAGTAATGAGTGAAGCTGGTGATGCTGTTTATGGAGTTGTTTAATCCTCCTCTGCTGAGATCTTCAGAGATTTATTCTTTTATTTCAGTTGATTTTATGTTTCTGTTTTTTGCATTCAGTATTCAGTATTGCATTAATTTTAACTGGTTAAGAATAGCACATCTATGACACAAATTGTGTAATTTTTGACACATCAGTGTGTTAAATATTTTAACACACTGCCTGTGTTAAAAATAATAACACACTGGTTGTGTTAAAATTTAATTAACACAAAATGTGTTGTCCTTAACTAGACACACAGGTGTGTTAATATATAACACAGGTTGTGTTGTTTTTAACACATCTGTTTTTTTAACACACTAATGTGTCATAAATCACACAATTTGTGTCATATTTGTGTCATTATGACACATTAGTGTGTTAAATATTTTAATGTTATCAACCTGTGTTAAGAAGAATATCACACTGGTTGAGTTGAAATTAACACAAAATGTGTTGTCCTTAACCTGACACACAGGTGTGTTAAAATATAACACAGGTTGTGTTGTTTTTAACACATTTGTTTTAAGAGTGTATTTTTGATTAAAAAAATTCCCTGTCCCCACAATGTCAGAAATGTCAGGTTTTACTATCCTTGTGGGGACATTTGGACACACACACACACACACAAACACACACACTCTCACACACTCTCTCACACACACACACACACACACACTCACACACACTCACACACTCTCTCACACACACACACACACACACACTAGGGTGACTGCCTGATTATTGTTTTGTTGCAGGTCAGCAGATGTAATACAGGACACGTGGTAGAGAAATAACCAGCTAATATTAGAGGTTCATTCACTAGCTAGAACTTCTTTTTTTTTATTGCGGATGCAACGAAACGCCAAAATTATAACCAAAATTTAAATACAGGACACTGCTTATGACTTGTGGAAGCATGCAAAGATGCAAATTCATCAATAGCGGTTTACTTCCATGATTTAAGATGGATCAAGTTCATATTAACAAAAATAATTGCAGTTGGTTCAGTATAAACCATCTCTTCAAGCAGATGGTTCACTAGTGCAGGGGAGTCCAATCCTGCTCCTGGAAGATCACTGTACTGCAGAGCTTAAGCTAAATAAGCAAACCTGAACCAGATAATCAAGGACTTCTGGATTACTAAAAACCCCAAAAGATGTTGGAGCAAAACTCTGCCAGACATTGACCCTCAAGAAGCAGGATTGGACACTAAAGCACTAATGCATGTCTGAGTTTTGAAGAATGATTTGACACCAGCCAAACAACATGAACTCTAAGGGCAAACAGACTCAGGTCCACATTATTAACACATTATTAGTGTGAAAGCATCCTTATGCTAACATTGCAGGACTTTTACTCTTAGGCCCCTGGACTTTACACCTCTGCATCAAAGTACCGCGAGAGCAATAAGAGAGCAGATGCATGCTTATGCTTTCGAATCGCTCTCACGGTACTTTGATGTCATACACTGATCATTCTGCGCGGCGCTGCTTCAAGTCGAACACACCTAAACACAAGAACTACAACTGACTTCAGCCACAGCATTGGATGAAATTACCTGGGGGGAAAAAAACAACAACATTGCCACCATAACTGTGGTCAGTGTTTGCTTTAGTTGGGCTCTTGAGCCTTTTAGTAATTCAAAGAAATTTGTTGTTAAGCAATTGCAATGTTTTTTACGTAGCAGATTAGTTCATGCTTTCGGTTTATAACATTTGATGAATGAACATTCTTGGTTTCAATTGCTCTGGTTTATTAACTTAATTTGACTATTACCCAACTGAAAAAAAATCCCATTAAGCAAATGCCGCCATAATGCTTCGATATTGAGAAGAAAAAAAATCCTGCATAGGATCAGGCTTTTAGACATGAACATTTATCATATGATCCTCAACAGTGGTGACAATAATTATTCATACTGCATTGCATGATGGGAGTTTTTCATGCATTGCAGCATGACGCACTGTGTGGCACACCACAAATGGCAAACACTGTTGCACTTCTCTCTGTGTATTCTTTGTTGTATCTTGTGCAATTTCAACCCTCCTCCCTCTCACTTTGTTCAATTTGGTTTCACTTTGCTCAGAATCGTCAATGTTTTTCAATGTTCCTGGCTGTTGCATCTTTTGTCACAGAGATTTGTCTCTCAATCTGATCAGAACATTCAAAAATAAATACTGAACTGATCTTCTGGGTCCCCTTACGAGCGCCTCCATTTACTCCCCTTCTCTCTGACTCGATGCTTATTCGTATATCAAATTCCTTCAAAGCAATTAAGTTCTCGTCAAATTTTTCAATCACTACTTCATAGGTTTCCTTGTCGTCATCATTATTGAATTTGAATTTACTCTCTGCGTCTTCAACATAGAATAGATGAACTGCACATCGCTATGAACTTGAGCATGGTCTTCTCTCAAAAAAGAAATATGCCATCAAAATTAAAAGAGTCCACCTGGACGATTATCCCTCTTCTGTTATGAAACATAAGGACTTCAAAGCATATCTGAATGTGAAGACTTTACTGAATACATACACATATATAGATCACATACAGAATGACAAATTGGAAAGCTTGTTACAAAATCCATCTACTATTCATCACAAAGTCTCCTGATAAATTATGAGATAGCAATGACCGAAAACAAGGTTATGGACAAGTGACAAACTGTCTCTTAAAACTGCCAATTCTAAACCTCACAAACACATTTGGGAAACCCTGATTTAAATGATAATTTAATGTCAAAGCAATGTGAAGGCGATCCACATTGGAGATCAACTCTCTCTACAGTATGTGAATAAAAGCTTCAAAAGACCCACAAATGCAGAAGAACATTCACAAATATTCTTGAGACAATACGTTACTGCAATCTGCTCTGTATTTGTTGTCACAAATACATCATTGCATATATACAAATACTCCTTGTGTATTAGTGGATTATACTGTATGCTTTAAAATCCATGTAAGCTTCTTATTATACTTTGATTCTTGCTTTTGTGAATTGGCCTGTGCATTCCTGGATTCACAAGTGCATTTGTTGCAGTATTTGTGAACAAAAGATTAACAAAAATCCAGCTTCACTCCAAAAAGCGCACTTTTCTGGACACTCTTTAGTTATGTTTTTTTGTTTGTTTGTCACATTGGATTTACCATCTACACACACACACACACGTTTGTTTCTGTGAATTCTGGGGACTTTCCATAGACTTCTATTACTTTTATACTGACCAAACAATACTTTCTATCCCCTAACCCTAAACCAACCCCTTACAGAAAACCTGTTTGCACTGTTACACTTTCAGATAAACATCATTTACTATTTTTGATTAAAAAAATTCCCTGTCCCCACAATGTCAGAAATGTCAGGTTTTACTATCCTTGTGGGGACATTTGGACACACACACACACACACACACACACACACACACACACACACACACACACACACACACACACACACACACACACTCTCTCACACACACACACTAGGGTGACTGCCTGATTATTGTTTTGTTGCAGGTCAGCAGATGTAATACAGGACACGTGGTAGAGAAATAACCAGCTAATATTAGAGGTTCATGCACTAGCTAGAACTTCTTTTTTTTTTATTGCGGATGCAACGAAACGCCAAAATTATAACAAAAATTTAAATACAGGACACTGCTTATGACTTGTGGAAGCATGCAAAGATGCAAATTCATCAATAGCGGTTTACTTCCATGATTTAAGATGGATCAAGTTCATATTAACAAAAATAATTGCAGTTGGTTCAGTATAAACCATCTCTTCAAGCAGATGGTTCACTAGTGCAGGGGAGTCCAATCCTGCTCCTGGAAGATCACTGTCCTGCAGAGCTTAAGCTAAATAAGCAAACCTGAACCAGATAATCAAGGACTTCTGGATTACTAAAAACCTCCATGCAGATGTTGGAGCAAAACTCTGCCAGACATTGACCCTCAAGAAGCAGGATTGGACACTAAAGCACTAATGCATGTCTGAGTTTTGAAGAATGATTTGACACCAGCCAAACAACATGAACTCTAAGGGCAAACAGACTCAGGTCCACATTATTAACACATTATTAGTGTGAAAGCATCCTTATGCTAACATTGAAGACTCTCTCTAGGTTAGGAGCTCTGTAGGCCTATTTGAAAACTTTCACTACTAACCTCTAGAAACAGTGAAGAGCGTCTCCATGCCCGCATGGATGTGATCGGTCACATGGCAGTGAAGCAGCCACTGTCCAGGACTTACTGCAGTCATTTCTATGGTTTGAAATGTTCCTGGGAACAGGTCGTATACATCAGCACGATGAGGATGATCCGTCTGAGGGAGAGAAAATGAGAGTGTTTGAGAGACATTTTGACACTTAAACTGTATTTATGCATTAGTATGTTTTTTTTAAGTAAATCAAAAACACAGTGCAACCAGTGTAGCCCAACTAATGAAAAATGCTTCTTTTAATGATGGATGCAAAAAGACGTGCACACTCTCAGACTGCCCTCTCTTGCTTTTATTATTCATATAGATCTTTTTGCCATCTAAGGGGGAAAAATTAATACATGCATACTTACTTACTTACATACATACATGCATGCATACTGCCGTACTAAATAAATATATTTATTTATTATTATTATTAAAGTGCGTCTATTATGGATTTTTGAAAATGCACATGCAGACCCGGGAAAACTTGGTCTGAATGAAAATGCAAATTCATTCTTTGCCACTAGATACCGCTTTTGAAGCTGTAAAAATAGCGGTTTCCCCGGTAACACTGTACACAAAGCTACTTTATAGGCATTACAGGCATGATCCAATCGACCAATCACCGCAGATTAGCTTCACGCAAAGGAGGAGTTTGAAAAAATTAATCGTTGAGCGAATCATTTGAGAGTCGTTGAGCAAGTAACGTCAAAATAAGTGCATATTATAAGACAATGAAAGTGTTTTTTGACCTTGCATGCATGTCAACCTGTTGCTGGGGACTCCCAAAACCAAAATATGAACCTTTCATAACCCATAATAGGGGCACTTTAAAAATAAATTGATTTGAGGTTCCTCTGTGGACAAGCAACTGATTTGCATATTAATGGACATGAATGTTTATGTCAGGCCATAAATTCACAAGAAATATGCATTGACGCTTGCATTGGTGTCAACACCCCTCATTGTCCTCATGCCACCAGAAATATTTTTTTTATCTTCCCTGGTGTGTTTATGTACATACTCTGTAAATGAAGCTCTGAGCATGGAAATGCACAGTGTGCATGTCCACTTCATTCCCCAGTCCTATCAAATACCACTCGGTCTTGTCATTCTCTGTCATATTCAACCCATGGAGGTTAGCATACAACTTTCCATTAATACCTGTGGAAGAGAGAAAGGGTTTTAAGTTCTTCAAAAAGTCAAACTGAAGACGCCATGTATGTCTCCAGTAAACGTGTAACACTGACAATGACACACACACACACACACACACACACACACACACACACACACACACACACACACACACACACACACACACACACACACACACACACACACACACACACACACACACACACACACACACACACACACACACACACACACACACACACACACACTGACACACACATAATTACCATGCATTTTGTTGCTCTCCATAAAGTCCCCATCATATTTGTCAAATTCTTCTTGGCCTGGCTTAAGGTAAGTTTTTATGTTTTCATCCAGGTAGTGGGACTCATTTTCATCAAACACCATAAAGAGGAGGGCAAACTCTTTATCAATGTCTTTTCTACGTCTGTCGGTGTTCAGGGTGTTTTTGCGGCACACTATCAGTGGACCCACCAAACCGCTCATCAAGTCCTGAAGAACATTCACACAGAAGAGCTGTAATCATACTGTAAAAACTCACACTATCAAAGTTAGTTTGGTTTAATTACATATGTTCATGTAGGATCACCCTTGCATTAAAACAATTTATATTGTTACACGTTTTATACCTCAACTAGGCTGACAGACGAGTAGTAGACATATGTTATACAGTTTGGATCACTGGGACCCGGACCTGATCGTTCTGGAATGGTCCAGCTGTATGTCATCATTTGACCTATAATACACGTAACACATGCACACAGAGAGGTTTATTTATTGGTATACTATTGAATCACTCCTGTCCACATAAAAGACAAAATAGACAAATCTGTGCAACAACAGACCTGGCTGAACACCGCTCTGATGGGTTTTACTGGTCTTCACTCCATGGGCATGAACAGAATATGGCATGCTGGCTTTATTTTTAAACACAACTTGAATCCTCTCACCAACCTCAGCTCTAATGATGGGTCCTGCAGATAAAATGAGAGTCAATATAGAACCACAAAAGCAAAGGTAATGAGCTAAAACAAAGAGACCTGCTTAGTCAATAGTGAATCTAACACTCATCTATAAATGTGTGAAGCTTCATGATATTGTTACTAATACCTTATTACAATTCTCTTTCTCTTTCTCTGTCTATATATTAGGGCTGTCAGTTTAACACGTTAACTTAATTAATTAGTTAATTAAAAATAACACGATTAAAATATTTGCAGTTAACGCACTGGCCCCGCCCCCAGACCTGTACATCATCTTACAGTCCATACAGTTGACTGTTCACAAATATGATGCAGGGCAACAACTCCATAAATGCAGTTATGCCCTAAAATTCAAAATATTGAGGCAAAAAAGTGCCCCTGTATGTCTCATATTTATATAATTGATATCACACGGGCTAGAGAGAGCTATATCACACGAGCGCTGTTTTTGTCCTGAATATCACAAGTTTAAATGTGATACAACAATTGAGTATATAAAAAGGTAATATTGTGTGATATTTTAAACACAATATTGTCTGTTTTTGCTTAATTTTGCAGAGAAATTACCTTTAAAGCCATAGCAGAACTGTGCATCTCTGAGCAACATAGTGTTAATTTGTTTCCGAATGAATCCGCGTTTTGAACAAATCATATGAACAATGATTCAATAGCCTATTCATAAAGTGAGCCATTTACTTCATTCTTGAATGAATCAGCCGTTTGAATGAATTGAATAATGAATGACTCAAAGAAATTACTGCCACCTGCTGGCAGTTTTAGTTTCTTATTTTATTAAAAAAAAAAAAAAAAAAAAAACTTTAGAGGGATAATTCACCAAAAATATTTAATTCTGTCATAAATTACCCTCATGCTGTTTCAAACCTGTATGACTTTCTTTAGCACAACATAAAAAAAGTATTTTGAAGACTGTAGGTAACTAGGATATTTTAGTTACCAGTGACTTTCATTGCATGAACAAAAAATACTGAAATGTTTCTCAAATTACCTTCTTTTATGTTCCATTGTTGTCGTTGTAGCCTAAACGTTTATGTAATACATTTTTTGTTAAATCAAGTAAAATATTTCTTTGTAAAGCTACTATTTGTAATGCCTACATGATACTTTCTCATTTAACAATAATGGCTTTAAATGATCTTTTGTGAGTAATTTCACAGACAAATGTAATTAATAATAATCAATTAATTTAATTTGCGATTAATTACATTAATTAATCAACACATCATGTAATTAATTAGATGAACCATTTTAATTGACTGACAGCCCTAATATATATATATATATATATATATATATATATATATATATATATATATATTGTGTGTGTGATTATTGAGAAGCAGGTTTCCACTGCCTTACGAGAGCTACAGTATAAGATTTATAACTAAATCTTAATAAGTTTTATATGGAAAAAAGTAGTTCACAATTCACACTTCTAATGTAAGATGTGACATACCCATTATTTCCAAGTGCTCCTCCTCTGGACGCCTGGGTTTCTTTTTGGTAAATGTTTCATCAACATATTCACGAAACACCACCTTCTTATATTTTGCACCAATCCTATTGTTTGACTGTTCGAGATAAATTTTTCCAGGGCTAAGTAAAGCAGGAAAGAAAAAGAGGGAAAAAAACACAAGAGATAATATGGGCATGAATGTGTCTAAATGTGTATGTATTCTAGAATTGTAAAATAATGTAAGGTAATATAAGTAAATTGGTAAAACTTTGTAACTTGCTTTGTGTGAAAAACATTTACATTTATGCATTTAGCAGATGCTTTTATTCAAAGTGACTTACAGTGAATTCAGGCAATACATTTTTTTTTTTGTCAGTATGTGTTCCCTGGGAATTGAACCCACGACCTTTTGCGCTGCTAACGCAATGCTCTACCACTGAGCCACAGGAACAAATAGAGAGTCTCAAGCATGGGACATGACTCTTCTCAGTCGTCTCAGTTGGAGTGTTAACTCTAACCCTAACTTTCCCCTACTTGTCCTTACAGACTGTAGAATGTCTGTGTGCACATATGCTTTTAAGTTTTTACATTACATTTTTTTTTTTTTACATTAAATGTTCCCTCCAAGTGGAATGACCTGCCCAACTCAATCCGAGCGCTGAATCCTTCTTCAAGAATCGGCTAAAAACACATCTCTTCCATCTTTATTTGACCCTCTAACTCTAGCACTCTCTATTCTAATTCTATTTAAAAACGTACTACTGTCTTAGGCTTACTGAGACTTGTTATAGAACTTGCATATTGCTCTTTTGTTGATTTTGATTGCTTCTATTGTCCTCATTTGTAAGTCGCTTTGGATAAAAGTGTCTGCTAAATGACTAAATGTAAATGTAAGTTTGTGTGTATACCTTTCCTCCATTGTAGTTTTGTGTTTCTCCAGTTCCCATGTGCGGTCTGGGGCGTAATTCCACTCAACCTCCTCTGCTGCTATGTAGTACTGCACTGTGGAGCTGAAATGTTCTGGTGCAGGAGTCACTGCTGAACAGATCTTGACTTCATAATGTTGACGCATGCCAGCTTGGTAGTGATCACCTGTACGACAGCTCAGCTCGAACTGGCCTGAGAAGAGAAGAGCCTACTGATGAGCAAATATCTTTTAATCATTTAACAAATGACAACAAGATTTCATACATTATACATTCTACCTAGCAACTGTATATAAAAGAAAACTGGTATAATCTTGCCTAACTTTGTTAAACTGTTGTCGTGCCAAATCCCACATCCCCTTGAACCATAATGGGTAGCTGCTTCCATAATCTTATGGATTATAATGTAACTGATCAAATAATTATAATTAAAGTCATGATTGAACTACTTCAATGTAGCTCAAAAAAATCTGTTCCTGTCTGTTGCTGCTGAGCAATTTGTGTTTGTAAAACCACTTTTTGCTGTTTAAATTGTTAAATATATCTTATATTAAGTATTATCATATACTGTATATTTTAGTGCTGTCAAACGATTAAATCGCATCCAAAATAAAAGTGTTTGTTTACATAATAAATAAACGGTACACACACATATATTATGTATATATAAAGACTCACACATATAGTATATATTTTGAAAATATTTACATGTATATATTTATATTCATATAATTTATATTACATATAAATATATTTAATATATAAATATTACTTATTTTTCTTAAATATATGCATGCATTTGTTTGAATTTATATATACATAATAAATATACTATGAGAATACACATATTATGAGAACAAAAACCTTTTATTTTGGATGTGATTAATCACGATTAATCGTTTGACAGCACTAATATATGTGGCATCACAGATAAACTAGATATTTAATATAAAAAGGGGCAGGAAAAAACAACAACAACAACAAAAAATAGAAAAAGAAAGTGAAGATAACATTAGGACACATTTTGTTTTCAAGAACAGGTTTCAAATTGTCAAGAAGTTTTCAAGCTTCTGTGTCTCTGTCACTTCATTTAAGAGCATGTAAAAAAAAATCTAATATCCAGTGGCAATAAACCGGAGGGACTGCTGACCTCCTGTTATTAAGTCGTCTAGACAGTGACATTTCAAAAGCTGTACTGTCTAAGTGGTCAGTTCAGGCAGAAATACCAAAAAATGTTGTTAGTGGTTATAGGGTCTGTTGAGAAAAAAACACATGACACATAAAAACCCTCCCCTAGAAATGACAGGAAAAGGAAACAGTCTAGTAATGTAGATGGTTAAGCAAAGGCAGGTTGAATCGAGGTCAGGATATATTATGTTTAATTAGCTCTGGACAAGTGAGTCCTATCTATGCACCACCCTGAATGAGTGTGCCTGGCATAAAGTGATGAAGTGTGTATTCAGTCAAGCACTGAGTACCAAATATAGCACTGAGTCAAGCACCATGTTTAGTACCTCTTCCCAAAGCACCCTCAATAAACCCATTAAGTGAGTTTGTTTTATATTAATCCCTGTCTGAGGACATATGGTGGGTATGTGATAGAGCAGATGATGAACAGCAATGGGTGAGCAGTGATTGTTACACAGTGCAGGTTCAGCAGTGCAGTACAGTGATGAATAGATGACAAATAGGCACAACAATGGATGACCAACTGTTTTACTGGTTGTAACATGACCCATTATATGGTTTGTTCGAGTTTTGAGTGACTCATTCTGTTGGGAGTTAACCTAGGCTGGCACATATTAAACCACCAAATGTTAGCTTGGCTCATAAGTGGGGAGTGGGTACACAAACCTCAACCTGTTGGTGCCACAATTCTTTCATGAGAACAACACTGATTTTCATTTATCTCGTGTTTCAGATTTTATTTTCAATGTTGCAAGCAGCCTAGTAAATATGCATGAAAATATGACTTATCCTGGACTGAGATGGAATGAAGATTTGTCAGGATACATGGCTGAAATGTGTTTAAAAAATGTCTTTAACTCTTTCCTCATCAACTAAATTTTTTGCCTTTCTGTGTTTTATATAGTAGGGGGCGCAGTTACACACCTTCTGAGAGAGTACCAAATGTCTGGATCAAAACATGGTGAAGAAGCAGAAACAAGTGATCACATATATAAGCAAAATAATGGAATAATCAGGCATTAAACAGCATATAAATCAAAACGGCCTAATCTTATTAAATGAAATGATGACCCAGGACTGTGGTTTAGGACTGTGAAGCTTTGGGGGTGTTGATGGAAGTGATCTACTGTTCACAACGTTGCTCTTTTATATGAAACTTTCCCACAGTTTTGATGAAAAAGAATGCATGAAGCTAGAAAAAAAAACAGGTATTAAAGCAGAGGCTTTGTTTTTTTTTGTTTTTCTTTCTTGACATTTTGCATGTTCAGAAATTCATAAACTCTAACAAATGCTGGGTTAAATACAACCTGGCGCTGTGTAAAATATGGACGAACCCAGCGATTTGGGTTGTTTAGACCCAGTGGTTGGGTTACTGCACAGAAGGTTGGGTTAAACATTTGGACTCTACTTTAAAATAACTGTACAAACCCTCCTAACCCTCCTTCTCCAGCTACCCACTCCTCACTTATAAACCAAGCTGACTCTTCCCCTGAAGGTGTGTATACCAACCTGGGTTAACTCCCAACAGCATGTGTGAGTCACACTTTAACTGAAAATTAAAAATGACTCAATCCACGAACCATATAAAAGGTCATTACAACCAAAACAGGACATTCTGTATGTTTGTTACTTAAATTTAAACTTACTTCTGATATACACAGCACTATTATTATGCTCAATAGTATTTCACACCAGAAGAATCCCTAAAGATGTAGGATTCACTTTGACTAGAAATGTAAGATATAATGTTGCAGATGTACAAATAATAAACAACCTGGAAATTACCTTTTAATTGTAATACACTCTTAAAAATAAAGGTGCTTCACGATGCCATAGAAGAACCTTTTTGTCTAAATGGCTCCATAAAGAAACTTTAACATCTGAAGGACCTTTCTGTTTCACAAAAGCTTCTTTGTGGTGAAAGAAGGTTCTTCAGATTATAAAAAGGTAAGGAAGAGATCCCTTCAAACAAGCCTGCACTGGCCCTTTACGGGCCCACTTAGGGCTGCCAGCGCTGGGCCCCTGAGAATTTGCTCATTGGAAAAACGTTGGCCCCTTAGCACTGGCCCTGCACGGGCAGCACTCACTTAGCCTCCAGGAAGCCTAAGCGCTGTTTTATTGAAAATAATCAAGTTTGAAGTCACCGTTAAGGAGGTAAGTGCTTGCTTTAGTTGGGTTCCTGACCCTTGACTTCTTAACTTCAATGTTTATTTGTCTGTTATAACTCTGTGTTTCTTAAGGACGTTTGTTACAGCAAAAGTTGTGAGAAGACAAACTGATCAGATGTGATGGTTACTTATTGATGATTCACTGATCTCTGAGAACATTATTTAGGTTTAATCATTTCACTTTATAGTAGCCCTAGAATACCACGGCATTAAATTTTGTCCTGCTTTATCTTGAATATTTTTAAGTCCTTATGCAGTATATGGACAGGATCACGTAGACTCACACAAATATCAAGATTCAGCGTATGAACCGCAACAATGGTGACAATCAATGAAAAGCTTGTTTTGTGAAGTTCAGAGTAGATCTGAATATTTTGTTAACTGTCACCATTGTTGAGGTTCATACGCTGAATCTTGATATCTGTGTGAGTCTACATGATCCCATGCAAATAATTTCTGCATAACGATTTAAAAATGTTCAAAACATTAAAACAGGGCAACATTTCTTCTATGGCATCGTTGTGAAGAACCTTTTAAACACCTTTATTTTTGAGAGTGTAGACTGAAAGCCAGGCATTGCTAACCTTAGTTAGGTAAACTGATTATATTGAATTAGCAACCAATGACCAGTCATAGAATATGCTTGAACTTAATTCATCCTAAATATCATGCACACCTTGTGTGCACTAAGAGATCATTACGTACTGCTTCACAAACGTCATCGCCTCTCAGCTGACATCTCTAAAGGCCAATTTACACTGTACTGACAGACACCGACAAATAGTTTCAGATCAGTGTGTTATCTGTCGATCACAGTCGCTGAACCTTTGCTGGTCTTGCAGCTCAGCATTCAACAAGCTTTGGCAAGAAACGGGCATTCACAGACATCAAATCATTCAGCCGTGCCGCTGCAACAAATTTTGTGGGTTGCAGGGGCTCAATACCCTCTGGAGTTCCCACTGGACATAGACTGCTTTGTTGGGAACAGCATTCCAAATCCAGGCACTTGGCATGAAGAGCAGAAACCTCACTCTGTGAAGAGACTACAGCAGGTACAAGCAAGCATCTACAGACTAGTTGTGCACTATGAGGTTGCATTTTAAAGACTAGTTAGTCTCTCTTTGTGTGTCCTGATATCCAGTGTCAAGTTTGTATATCAAACATTTAATATACAAGTGCGTGCATAATTATTAGGCAAGTGGATATTTTGATCATATTTTTTTTCCAAGCACATTTCCAGTTCCAAACCACATTAATCTGAATAATTACAGAGTATTATCATTTTCAGGTGATGTGTAATTGTTAATGAGGGAATATAGCTAACTAAAGTGGCAAACACTTTAAATACAGATGTGCATATTTATTATGCAGATTTTTACTACTGGTAAAAATGGGCAAAAATAAAGAGACTTAACTGACACTGAAAAGTCAAAAATTTTGAAATTCCTTTTTTAGAAAAATGCAGTACTCTGGGAATTTCCAAACTATTAAAGCGTGACCATCGGAATCAAGCAGTTTGTCAATAATAGTCAGCAGGGTCGCAAAAAATGTGTTGAGAATAAAGGGTGCAAATTAACAGTTAAAAAAAATTTAACGTGATACCAGGAACCCGTTGCCCCATCTAGAAATGTTCATGTTCTGGGATTGTTTTCAGCAGCAAGTTTTATTTTAGTTCCCAGAATGTTCTGCTAAAAGGTAGGATAACATTCTCTAAAAACATTCTAAAGATGTTTATTGATAGCACTGTTAGAACATTATCGTTTAACGTTCTAATAAAGCTTCCCATCACACTAGACGTGGACTTACAAGTGAAAACCCACCTTTTTCATAATATCAAGCTCCAGCGTCATTAAATATTTCCAAAAACAGCATTACCAGCTTCACTTATTATAAACAAGATTGGCTTTATTTGTCATACATTCACAAAAGTTCTTATTGAGATAAACAGAGGTTTAGATGTTGATGGTTTGGTTTGAAGTCACCATTGTTGTGATCAGTAGTTGGGCAGTTTGACTCAAACGTTTCAATGTTAGTTTTTATTTGGCTGCTGTAACTAAGTTTGTTATGGCAAAAACAGTGAGAGAAAATATGATCATATGATGCTGGATACTTGCTAATGTTGAAGATATTATCATCATGTAATGATTTGACCAAGTGATGTCATCTAGAGTCTAAACTATGCTATTAATTTCATATTAGTGACTGTTGTAATGCGTTTCAACAACATAAGATCCAGTAGTATTTCAATCAGATATTCTGTATTTTTAGCTTTAATTAAAAAAAAAAAACATTGTTCACAAATCACTTTGAACACGGTCGCAGAGACATCAAGAATCAGTGTATGAATCTCAACAATGGTGACATGCTTCATGCTGCAATGCATTCTGGGAGCCAATGATGAGTTTTGTATGATGCACCCAGAATTGCAGCATGAAGCATGTCACCATTGTTGAGATTCATACACTGATTCTTCATGTTTGTGACAAAGAAGTTTTTATCTTTTAATAAATAAATAAAAATCCTTGCAATGGTCTGATTAAATTCTGCTGGATCTCAGTCTGTAGAACCATTGAGTTACTATAATAAATAATGTGCAACTAATACCATAGAAAAGACTGGATGAAATCAGATAATCAGACTGCTACGTGATAATATCTTAACCATCAGCTAGGAACCGGCATCATTTAACCACATGTTCTCTTGCTGTTGCCATAACAAGCATAGCTACAGCAGCTAAAGACAAACATTGAGAAGTCAAGAGTCAAATTGCCCATGTAAACACGTATCACCATGATGGTGACATCAAACCAAACTATTACTTTTAAACAGACATCAACATCTAAAGCTCTGTTAATCTCAATAAGACCTTTTGTACATGTATGACAGAAATAAAGTCAATCTGGTTTATAATAAGTGAAGTTGGTAATGCTGTTTTTGGAGATCATGGAATGAATTTTGACTTTTGAATGAAAAATACCACAATATCCAACAAAACAGTTTAACAAGTGCTCAGAATGACCATTGTTTTGATGTGCTGCTCACTTTAAACTGTAGAAATGGTAAAATGGAGCTATCATTGTCATTTTGTATTGCATTTTGTAACCAAGCTGGGGTTCAGAACCCTTCTTAATATTGTTAGTTCATCATTATTATTATTAGAACATGTACCAAAAACTTTGAAGATGGCGGTAATTGCTTTGTCTGTGCCACTCTTATCCCAAGGTCACCATAGTCAGTCTGTATCTAAGGCCAGATGTTGGACTTGCGCCCAGCAAATACCACAAAACAGCCCTTTACGGTCAGGGAACACTTGCACAGACCTCTACAAGCAAACAATCCCTCAATGCAAACCCCCTATTTCCAGCTAAGGCCATACTGCATCATGCCAGGACTAGCTAGGATTGCAAAGCAGACCTAAATGACTAGCAGGATCACTAATTGATAAGCCAGTCTCTGATCATTATACTGCACCATGTTTTCAACCTGCTGGTCAGACTACAACCCCTGCCTCAATGATCTCACCCAAGTCTGTTGTCGTCCATGCCAGTCTCTAAGCAAAAGAGCTGCTTCCAATTTTGAATATCATACAGAAACATTGACTTGTGCTTCACACAAGATGAATCATCAATCACATTGTGTTCGCTCTATTCGTTTGTTCATTCTATGGCCAGAGGTTTCTCACATGCTGTCACCTGATTTCACCAGTTTCTGTTCCTAACCACTGTCACCCTTGGTTTGCTCAGTGGGCAAAACAATTAATATTCAGCAAACTTTATAAATCTCATTTGAAAATATCAATTGAAATCACTGAATACTGATTTACTAATTGGAAACAGTGTTGCAGGCCCGTGATTTAATTAGCATCAAATTACCAAGTATAAATATATATATTGGTATTCATTTTCCATTTATCTCCTCCTGTATAGTTGTTGTTATTGTATGCACCTTGTGCTTGTACTTTGTACGTTGCAGTGTCTGTTCAGGAAATGTCCTGAGAAAAATAACTTTTCCAGAACATTCTTGGAAACAAACATTGTTAGTCGGATTAGGATCTGGTACAACACCAAAATCATTATTAGTAAAAGCATTACAAGTAACGTGTCAAAGCAAGTCTTATCTTCTGTCGCTTGTGTACAGGATAAGCATTTACACACATATATCCCTGATGTAAAAGCGCTGTGACTTACCATTATTGTCGGGTGTCATGGTAACAGTCACTGCGGTATGCGGGAAGACACTGAGAGTGTCACGGTTCATCCCGTCTCGTCGAAACGTGTTACCCTCGAAATAGACCCCATGGATATCCACCTCAGTGCCCAAGCCAAGTATGTGCCACATAACGTGTTCCCCGTTACACAAGTCCAGACCAGGCAGGTTTCCATACATGAAGCCATTCACCGCTGAGAAGGAACACACACATACTTAATACCATCACACCATAAACTTGTATATTCACAAAGTATGGACATAAATGCACATAATCTTGTGATTAAACACACAAACACATATATGCATACCGTGCATCTTATTGCTTTCCTGAAACTCTTCATTATCTGGATTTGAATCATCGCTACCAAACTTCTTAATATTCTCTCCCAGATACCAGCTTTCATTCTCATCCATCACAGAGAACAGCAGAAAAAACTCATGCTGAATTTTGTTGGCATACTAAAGAAACACACCCATAACACAGACAAACATCACACCCACACACAAACACAAACACATAGGCCATTATATTCACTTGCATTACATTCAGTTTTCCACAATCTATAGTGTTCACTGAAATCAACCCTGAAATTACTGCAAGGAAAAATCAGTTTTTTCTTTAATTTATGGAAATATACATTTATTAATATCTACAAACTGACATTTAGTCTCAAATGCTATCCCCAACTGAGTGACTGCTTGATTTAGGCCAGATTTGCAAACCTGTTAGCCAATAATATAAAACAGCTCATATAAAACAAATTTTCATGTTTTTGGTTGACAGTCAAGCAACCTCTTTTCACAGAACAATCCTTCATTTTTAAACCCTATTTTGTACCATATTGTCTGTTTAGGTCTGTGCAAGTTCATTACCTGATGGCCACTTCCATCAAGAACACCTTTCTTGCACACTTGTATGGGCCCAAATAAACCAGAGTTAGTGTCCCGAACAGGATCAGCAGCGGAATAGTACAAGTATGAAAGACAAGGAGGATCACTGCTGGAGGGACCTTCAATTACTCTCCAACGATAGGTGAACTTTCCACCAGGAGCCACAGAGGCTCCAGCTTTCTGAGTACCTGTGGAGGAGGCGAAAGAAAAAAAAAGAATCTAAAATCTTAGACTTATGACTTAAAACTTAGACTTATGTTTTGTATTTTAATATCGTAGCAAAATTTGATGCAATGCGTGTATGAAGCTGTCAAATAGTATTCTTTATGTTCAGTTTCCAAATGAAATTGTCACCAAAGGTCTAAAGCAGTGGTTCTTAAGCTTTTTTGAGTGAATTCCCCCTCTTTGCTTTGCCCATTTAGAAACCCTAGATTGAAGATCTATGAGTGTGTGTACCTGTAGCTGTATATGACTTACCATCCTGATACTTTGCTCCTTCATAGGTCTTCTCATAATGCAGACCATGTGGCTGAATGCTGTAGTCACGTGTAGCTCTGTTAAAGAATGCCACAATGATAACATCACCGGTCTCTGCTCTGATTACAGGACCTGGGGAGGGGTGCAGAGAAAATCAATCATTTAAACTACATGAATAAGACTGAAAGGCACTCATACATCACAGCATGGCATCACCTTTAGGGCATATTACTATACTTCTTATTTAGAAACATTAAAGTTGTCAGGAAATCAAAATGAACCATATGTGACCCTGGACACAGAAACCAGTCATAAGGGTCAATTTTTCGAAATTAAGATTTATACATCATCTGAAAGCTGAATAAATAATCTTTCCATTGATGTATGTTTGTTATGATAGGACAATATTTGGCTGAGATACAACTATTTGAACATCTGGAATCTGAGGGTGCAAAAAAATCTAAATACTGAGAAAATCTCCTTTAAAGTTGTTCAAATGAAGTTCTTAGCAATGCATATTACTAATCAAAAATTATGTTTTGATATATTTATGGTAAGAAATTTACAAAATATCTTCATCTTTACTTAATACCTAAATGATTTTTGTCAAAAGAAAAATGGATAATTTTGACCCATTCAATATATTTTTGGCTATTGCTACAAATATACCTGTGATAGTTAAGACTGGTCTTGTGGTCCAAGGTCTTATTGTTAACCATTCATATATGCATAATTTTAGTCATCATTTTTTAAACTCTTAAAATTTTCAAATTCAAAATTTGCTACTCCTGTGATATGACTGCCGCAAATTTCATTTAATGCCAACTTTAAAATATTATCAAAGACATATCAGTGTTCATAAACATGTAAGGCACAAGTGAGGATTTTACCCAGAATTCCAAGATGCTCATCTGAGCCCGCAAAATGTGTTTTGGTAGTAAATGTGCTGTCAGTGTATGAAATGTATCTGGCCTTCAGGTATTTTCCACCCAGCTTACCACCATCATGACTGAAATACGATTCAGAGTCACTGCAGGAAAAGAAAGATATTAACGTAAATAATTACAAAATCAACATGCATATTACAAATAAAAAATACAAGTAAAATTCAATTATAAATAGATATTACCAGACCTGCAGCAGCAATTAAGTGTGATAATTACATTAATTACATAAATTCTAAATAAATCAACTTTTTTTTCTCATTTATCTTTAATTTTTAGATATTGTTTTCTACGGCTTCTTTCTGTTTTCAGGCATTGTCTGTGTACTAATGAATAGTGAAAGAAGTTTATCCCATCCAAATTTATTCAATAACATTTAAAAGCAAAGCATAAGTCTGACCACAGCTCCTCAGAGCCTTCAGAATCCCTCAGCGATTTCAGATTTCAGATCTAGCAGGTTTTGAGTTACTCATTCATGCATTAAAGCATCTCCAAATCTGTGTTTTTACCTCTCTGGTTCAGTAAGTGATTTGTTTGTCATGTAGTTCATCCCTGAAGGGGCGTAGTCCCACTCCATCTCCTCAGCAGCGATGTAGAAATGTCTCTCTTTGCCAGGGGCCTCTGTTGGAGAGACTGAGGACCCACAGGCCGTGACCTCATAGAAACTCTGCATACCTGCTGCTCACAAGAACAGAGAGCGATTCAGATATATTGAAATCATAATTTTACTTGCTTCCATTAAGTAAACTCAAGAAAAGTAAACTCAAAGAAAAAGTCATAAGCAGTGCTAATCAGTCCTTTTGAATTGAATTACTGATAAAGACAACAGAGTTGAAGCTCTGAAAATAAATTAAATTTAGAATAACGTAAATTATCCGGACAAAATACATTTATGGATTCAAATTGTTGGTATGACATAATTATGAATTTTCTTTTTCAGTGCAGGAATTAAAAGGAGGTTAAAACATGAACACTGTATCAAGCTACAAATCAAAACTGAAAGTGATTGTACACTGATTAGACACAAAAACAATGCAAGAAGAAAAAAAGAAGACTGAAAGACAATAGATCAGTTACTACCTCGTACATGATCGTTGACTTGGCAGCTCAACAACCATTTCCCTTCTGTTCTGGGGATCATTGTTGCGGTGACAAAAGTGGCAGGAAACAGACTCAGCACATCTGTGCGGTGCATGCGATCCATGAGGGTGTGTCCATGGAAATAAGCTGAATGAATGTCCACCTCGTTACCAATGCCGAAGAGATGCCAAGACACGGGACGTCCGACACACACTTTCAGTGCAGGCAAATTTCCATAAACATAGCCATTGATTGCTAATGGGAGAAAGATAGGAACAAACTGAACAAGTGACACTGAGAGATAAATGATGAGATGACATGAACTTTATAATTAAACATATATTAATAAAAACAAGGAAAACAATAATTCTGCAAAAATGTCAGGCTTAGAAATAAAAACCACAAACATCTGTGTTTGTATTTTAGAGTGCAGAGAACTTTGGATATCAAAAGGAAAACTAAACTTTTCTGAATGGCTTTGTTCCAAAGTAGAACAGATAAATAAGGTACTTTCCATCAAAGTATGCAAAGCATCAGCTAAAAATACACCATGAGAATGTATGGGCTTACTATTACCGTTGGTTACAGACATTAATGTAGGTGTAATGGTAGCACTTGTCATGCCAAAGCTGCACTTTTGATTCCCAGTAGTGTGTGACATGATACCAACATTTCAGTAGTCAACACCAAGCACAGTGAAATGTAATCATTTCAATACTAAAGATATTTTAGACTGCTATTAATCACTTCTTTTAACTGTTTAAGTGCTACAGTGCAGTGCAAGCTGCTTTGTAGAAGTGTATAGTATATTTGTATAAAATACATTAAGATAAATGGTTAAGCTGATTAAAATAAAAGTTTTTAGTTTCTATGATAAAAAACAGAACATTCCTCATTAGAACACAAGGAGCAACAGCCCAGTTTAATGTATGGATAAGGTTAAAACTGAGACATCCTGAGGCTTACAGTGCATGAGGTTGGACTCTCTGAACTCCTCGTCTACGTTGTCCGCAAGTTCTTTTGTTGCTTTTGGATCAGAGCAGAACTTTTCAATATTCTCCTCCAAGTACCAGCTCAAGTTCTCATCCACCACACTGAACATCAAAACGAAATCTTCATCCACATCAGAGCGCTTTTGACTAGAGTCCAGAGTGCCTAAAGAGAAGAAAAAGATATTAGGAAAAGACTAAAAATAATCAGTTAGAAGGGAGGAGTGCTTGATGCTAAGAAGTAGTTGGTACTGTGAGATACTGTACAATCTTCTGTGTAAATATACAGATTATTAGGGCTTGTGTGTGGACCTTACCTTGTTTGCAGGTGAGCAGAGCTCCTATCAGCCCTGATGCAATGTCTTTTGGTGCATCTCCATGTGAATGGTAAATCCAGGTGAGACAGCGGGCATCTGCTTCAGTAGGAGCGTACTCTGGTTTGACCTGCCAGGTGTATGTGTAGCTCTCACCTGGAGCCACAGCATCATCTCTCTTATCACCACCAGTGGTGCCGTCTGGATACAACGCTCCTAAAATACAGAGCAAAAGAGCTTGTCCAATCTCATCTGTTCAAGGACTCGTATCATAATCTGACAAATTGTAACAAATCTAGGACATTAAAGGGGGCACACTGTATTGTTTTAGTATAAAATTCAATAAACAACCTTTCTTCCAAGTCCAACCAGATTTTTATGGAAGCTACACTCATTTGGAAGTATTTGCGGTACTGGTATCACAAGCATGACTAGCACATTTACACAATAATGCCTCCCATAGTAGCATACATTTAAATCATGATAAACACAGATTAAACCACACATATAGCACCTCAATACCATAGTAAAAATATAACTATGGCTTTTAGGTAGCCTGTTTGTATGAACAAAACATTCAGTATAAATGCACACATGCTATAGCTTAATCACAAATACATACTATAATTATATAATTATGAGGCGCGCTGTTTCGTTCCGCTTTTGGCGCATAAACATTATATTGAACATTTATCGAACTCTTCATATCATTTTATCGAGGAAAATTATATCGCGATAATTAACGTTATCGAATAATCGCCCAGCCCTAGCTGTGAGTCAGTTGTAGTTCTTGTGTTTTGTGTTTCTGTTCTTGTTGTTTTTCTGTCTATCAGCGATTCTGCTTGTTAACAGCAGGTGTTCATCACTAATCCTCAACCGTCACATAATTATCATATTAACCCAAACACTGCTTCAATGGTAGATGATAAAACACAACACTGGGGACTTTGCTGTGAACTATTGCAAAGTATCTTACCTGTTTCATTTACATATGCCTGAATATGAATCACATTAAGTTTATTAATTTATGTTAAAACTAGGGTGGATTAGTGTAATGTGGGACACTGACTAATGTGGCACATCTAAGCTTCAGTGCGTTTATCTCTTCTTTTACAACAGTGTCTACTGTGTATGCTGTTTTTGCTGTATTTTAGGATGTAGACAGATGCAGACATTACTCAATGATCATAAGACATACAACTGCCATATTAGGATAATTCTGCTAATGCTGCCTTTCTTTATTGCCCAATATTTCACTTCTGCTGTCTTATATATTCACACTACACCAGTTAAGTAAAGTTGAGCTTAGAATGATCTGCACCATTCGTGTCACCATAAAAGTGAACATGATTGGTGTTGAATTCAAGCAGGGTTTCAAGTTATTGAAATCACTTGACTTTCTGGAAATTATGTCAGAAATGTGGCCATGAAAATCATCAAACAGGAAGTACCTCTTGTAAAGTTCACTCAAAGATCAATGACATAGGATTAAGACAAAATTAATATTAAGGATATAAATCTGTTATAAATAAAACAATGTTCTAAATTGTTATCAAATTATATTTGTGATGTATTTGTACATCAAAGTTTTGCAATAATACTGTTAAAATGTGTTAAGAATATTTTCTATTTAAAGAAATATTTGACGTCGCACTTCAGAAAAGAATGTTTCAAAAGTGGGACAGCGCGTTTTGACTAATGTGGGACAGTCAAATATTCTATGTTACTCAATTGATAAAATGTGCATTAAAAAAGTTAAATGCCATACATGTAATTTGGTTAATTTTTAGTCTTATAATGCAGCAATATTATTTGTTTTAAGATACAGATTGAACATTTTGAGACTAGAGGACAATAAGATCCTGGACCATGATAAGGCCATGAGTGGCCAGGACTACTAATTTCTGTTATGGAGTGATTTTACCATTACGATTTGCTTAACACATGCTTTTGAAAATACACGTTCCATATTCTTACCATGTGCAGAGTAAAGAAGTTTAATAAAAGTTTTAAAGACATTCCATGTTCCAATGTTTGAACCTTTTTAAAATCGTTTATGAAATAATTTTGCTATCTTTATTAAGTCCAATTTTATACTTTTGATTTCATTACATGGTTATTATAATTGTTGTTGCCAGAAATCTGACATTTTTTAAATAAATTCCTTTAAATAGTATAAGCTTTCTGTGTTATATAGTTGTATCTAACATTTCACATATGAACATACAGTATAGGCCCGGTTTCACAGACAGGGCTTAGACTAAGCCAGGACTACTCCAAAATTTAAGTAATTTTTATTAACATGCCTTAGAAAAAACATTACTGGGGTGCATCTAAAGACAAAACAAAGGCACTGATATATTTTAAGATCAGTCAGTGCAAGTTTCTTTCAGTTAAAACAGCTCAGACTTACACTTTAGTCTGGGACTAGGCTTAAGCCTTGTCTGTGAAACCGGGGGATAGGCTACTAGTTTTTTAGACAAACTGATGAAGACAGCAAACACACCGTAGGCCTACTAAATTAATTAAGCAAACATGGGTATGCACATTTATCCTGGAGTGTTAAATGTGAAATTAAACTATTTCTAACACAAAACATAGTGTCCCAGATTTGAGCAAGCACTGTCCCACATTAGAAAATCTAATTAAAAACAAATTAAATTCTTAAACAATTTGGCACAAGGAGCACTAAAATGTGTGCCGTTTCCCCTTTAAGTACAATATCTGAAATATTTCTTCTGATTTAGTAAGGGAACATTTTGGGGATTTCAAAATGGTATAAGATTTTGATTTCTTGTTTTGGTTTCATATGGAAATATGATACAAAATCAGAATTGCACAAAGTGTCCCACATTACTAATCCACCCTATGTAATCCAAATGGATGGAAAATGTGTATACACAATTGAAATACATAAAATGCTAATTTAGACCAAAATCTTTTTTTTTTTTTTTGTATGTGTGTGTGTGTGTGTGTGTCCAATCATAATGTACATATGCATGTGACGTTCTTGAGAGACAGACATGGTTACATACAACATTTAAAAAAAAAAAAAAATCTTTGATATATATGCACATTTTATAATTACAGTTTAAAAATTTGAGCTACAAAAGTGGTTGCTTCAAGTAGCCATTTTATAAAGGTTCATGCTGACTGGTGTAACTGGTGCATTGCCCTTTGATCTGCTCTGAAACAAGTTGCTTTTTGACACTTTGCTGAACACTTTTTGTTTTTTTGCTCTGTTATTGATTTATGGGATGTGTGTCAAGAGACTCTAAATTGCTGTAATCCAAAGATAAACAGAAAGACTTGATTTAGAAGGAAATGCATGGAGGGGGAAATAGAACTAATGGAACTAATGGAACTAATAGAGAGATAATGTATACCCAACCTTCTGAGTTCTTCTCATAGAACACTCCATGAGGGTGGAGAGAATAAGACCTGCTGGCGAAGTTCTTCATGTGCACCTCTATAACATCTCCAACCTCAGCCCGTATAACGGGTCCGAGGAAGCCGAGCCAGGCAGGTTTAGCTATCTCCTGGGAATAAGACTCGTCTGTGTACTGTCTGTACACAGCTTTTTTGTAAACACTCCCTATCCGGATCTTTCCACGTGACAGAAACACAGACGCATATCTGTTAAAGAGAGGCATTTACAGAGAGAAATAAATAAGTAATGGTAATAATTCATTAATCAGTAATGTCCATCATACAATCATTCAGATTAGCTACTGTTATTATTACGGTGTACATATCAGGGTCCATATTAATAATAATAATACATGCTATGAGAAGAAGATATGAGTGTTAGCCTACATCACCATGCACTTACAAAAAGCTTTACACATAAACACATTTTCCACATAAAAAATAAATATTAGGCTACGTGTTGTTTAGTTACCTAATATATAATTTCAATAAACACAGCAATATAAAATGTCGCCTACTTTTACTGTTACTGGTAAATAGATATGCGTCATTTTTTCCTGTTTGTAACCGAACTTACTCGTCTTGCTCAATGCTTCGGTTATTGATCAGGTTTCTGCCGCTCGGTGCGTAATTCCAGTCTTCTTCTCTGATGGCTATATAATAAGTCCTCTTGAGACACTCGGCCTGCTGTAGCGCGATCACAGCCGTCACAAAAGCGCACAGCACAGACTTCATCGCTTTAATCTGAAAACAACCAACATGTATAACCAAAATCCGAGCCTGAGACAAAAAGAGACGCACGTAAACAATCTGAAACTGCTACTGCGCTCGGAAACTATGTGCCACACAAAATCTTGCCTTGAGTGCTGCTACGCTTAGCCTATATCGAAACCGAAAATTCACTTTAACGGGCGTTCCCGGGGAACCGGTTTCTTCGGTGTGAAGTGAAACTCCTTCATAACAGCAGCGCTCCTTAACCCTCCACACATGCCCAGACGCGGCGACGAAACAACCACGCGCTTCATGCGCGCCGCCGCTTTATGAGTATCTGCAGCCGATCCTCCCTTTACGCTGAATACGCACAGTGCTTAGGGCCCCCAGGCGGCCCCCTTGCTCTCAAAGATGTTTTAATTTTAGTTTCGTTTTTGAATTTGGCCAGCTGTTGTGAACACATGAATGATCATATCTTTTAATGCGGTGCGCTGTCACGCTCTCTATGGAAAAATCTTGTAACGTGAATGTCCTACAGTCTCTTGTTTGAAAGAAATCTTAAAGACACGTGCCAGCTTTCTTTAAAATACGCTTAATATTCCTGCCATTTGCATGTGATGGCAGCTATACACAATGACGGTACCGGCAGGCTGTGCGTTATCACTTACCTAAATGTTTCTATAATGTGGACCATTAGTTTATGACAGCCAATTACATTACCTTAGTGGTGACCAAACTCATTCCTGGAGGGCTAGTGCCCTCCTGCAGAGTTTAGCTCCAACCCTAATTAAACACAGCTAATCAAGGTCTTACTAGGCGTACTAGAAACACCCAGACAGGTGTGTTGAGGCAAGTTGGATCTAAACTCTGCAGGACACCTGCCCTCCAGGACCGAGTTTGGTCACCCCTGTACCCACCTTAACTTTCCCTTAGTGTCATGTGTGTGTCATCCACGTTGAGAGTGGTGACTATATCCTCCTGAGACCCCCCAAAAAAATGTTTTGTGAATTTAGTATTTTTTCATGTCATTACATTGTTTAGACCATAAGAAAAAAACTGAAAAATAACATTTTTGAAAAATTATATTTTATTCATATTTTTTTCTATGTTCTCTGAAGAGGACACTAGGACTCAGTTTTTCTAAAAATAAAATGGCATGAATAGACATCAAAAAGGCAAAAACTATGGGATTTAAAAAAAAAATCACCAATCAATTTTTAGGTTTCAGGATTTTTTATACTAAACTTTGTTTTAGGATGATTCTCAACAATGTTAAAAAATATATAACAAAATTATTTGATATACCATTTTGTTTTATGCAAAATGTGTGTAAAAATTTCCATAAACTGATTTCCCATTAAACACACTGTATCTATACACTGTATCTAATTTGCATATTAATGTGTTGCTGTTGGGACAGCATGTTGAAAAAAGAATTGTAATGATGGTAGTAATAAATGGCCAGATTTTCATAATAATATCTAATATTTCATATACAATTGATAAATAATAAATTTTTCTATTCAATTGTTATGTCTCCCAAAATGCATAATAAACATGCTTTTAGTCCTGGTGTCCTGGACAGTGTATGAAATGATGTCCTGTTTCATAACAGCAAGTCATATTTGAATTTGAAAACCCATAACATTTTCCTGAGATGTTGCTTTTTGACAAACAATTTGAAAATTATTCAGATTTAAATGACAATTACAAAATAAAATCATATTTTCATAAGGTTGTAAAATTTTTCACTAAATTAAATTTAGCCATCTTTAAAGACCTAGTAGAGGGTGTGTTCATGATGAAACATCCAAACATGTAGTATCTCTATAAAGCTCTGAATGTGCTCTGTACAGGACATCCAGACTTAACACTGTGACATGTGACGTCTCAGAGAAATTCACTAAAATAGAATGTCCACCACAGAGACAAAAACGCCATAGCTGGGTCTCAGGAGGATATATGTTCCTTACATTAAATCCCCACCTGGAAAACTTTAGAATTATTTGCATTTATTATTCAAATGACGTGGAAAACAACTCTTGAAATATGAAAAGTGATTTGAATGTGTGTGAAAATGTTATTGGAACCTAGCTATACATTTTACATAATAGCCTAATAATAGTAGGTTAAGAGACATATGAGACAGAATCCCAATCCACTTCTAAACCTAAATTACACTAGACTTAACATACCATATAAAACTAAACAAAGAATTATATACATTCATGCACTGAATGAGACAGTGATAAAGAAGCTGTTTAATGGGTGGCTGGCTAGGACGCCATGGTTTTGCTGGTGAAGCCGGGGTACTGGAGAGGGACAACCAAGCAGTAAGAACAAGGGAAGTGGTTGTGGCCAAAGTGTCCAACAAGCCGGGTTGACAGGTCTCTGAGAAGGACGTAACAGCATATGGTCTTGACAGCTCTGGGGCGTTGGGATCCTCCTCCGCCTCAATCAATGCCTTCTGTTTCCTGTGTGACAGGAGCTGCACAGGAAGTGAACCCGGGTAATACACACACACGAGCTAGATGCAGATACTCATGGGTGTGATCCTCAAGTTAACGGTCCTCCTTGATAAGGAGCAGCATTTGTACTGCTGCTGGTGGATACCTTTTTCTCTTTTGGTCACCACAATTCTGTAACGTTGAGGCAAAGAGAGGAGATTTTAGGCTGTAGATGCAGCAGACATTTGTTTAAATAATCCAAGTGGAAAACAGCAAAACAACAGGAAACAGAAACATGACAGCTTTGTTCAAACGAAGAAAAAAACAGCAAACTAATGAACCAAACAAGACCAAATAAGGAACTTAACAAGAAACAGCAGGAAATCAGAAACCATTAAAAACAGGAGGTATACAGGAAATAGTGAAAACAGGAACAAAGGACAGAACAGAATAAACTTCAAAACAATAGTTTCATAACCAAAAGGAAACTGGTGGCTCATGACAAATATAATTTAGTCACCCTAATGAAGATTTATTTATTTCAGCCCATGAAAAATGGTGCAAACCCACTGCATATTTTATATGTCTCTCTGTAACGCACCTTATTCAGATCATCAGCTCATTAGTAAAGAACTCAATGAACTGAGCTGCATTCAGATTGAGTCCCTAGACTCTAGAGTGTTCACTGCTCAGTGCTCACTATTCCCTAAGCATTTTCACTTCACTTGACAAAATGCATCCGTTGGGGACACCCTGCAACGTCGTGACACACACAGACCAAACTTAAGTAGTGCTTATTAGAGAAGTTTGAGGTATTATAACATATATGCTGATTTAGTCATTTTTGATGCAGCTTCTGATGTTAAAATCACAGTACAACACTGGATGACTACACTAAACAACTAAACACATTTTTAAAGAAAGATGTTGGAGTGTCCAGTCAACAGGACGCTTTAAAGGGATAGTTCACCCAAAAATGAAAATTCTGTCATCATTTGCTCATCCTCAAGTAGCTCCAAACCTGTATGAATGTGTTTGTTCTGCTGAACACAAAGGAAGATATTCTGAAGAATGTGGAAACAGAGCAGTTTTGGGGCACCATTGACTTCCATAGTATTTTTTTTTCCTACTATGTCAATGGTGCCCCAAAACAGCCTGATTACAAA
Organism: Aspiorhynchus laticeps; assembly: GCA_023376895.1. Lineage (NCBI taxonomy): Eukaryota > Metazoa > Chordata > Actinopteri > Cypriniformes > Cyprinidae > Aspiorhynchus > Aspiorhynchus laticeps. The sequence continues at coordinate 32,774,185 of CM041814.1, read as the reverse complement.
CTTTCTTAAAAATATCTTCCTTTGTGTTCAGCAGAACAAAGACATTCATACAGGTTTGGAACGACATGAGGGTGAGTAATAAATGACAGAATTTCAATTTTTGGGTGAACTATCCCTTTAAGGTGTTGCACTGTTTCATGCAAAGCTTTACTATCAAAGTTAGACTAATTTCAGAGCACAAGAGGATTGTAATGTTATGCATTTTATCACTGAAAAATGATGCAAACTTTTTGCATTTCTGAGTAGAAAGTTCACTGGGTAGCTAGTTTGCAGGGTTAATTAACCTATCGACAGTGGTGAGCAGTGTACGCGTGCGTGTTACTGACATCCTTGTTTATAACATTTGAAAAGAAGGTCTGTATAGAGGTGCAAAACTTTGTTTTCCATGACATAAGTTCTGCTTTTCTGCATTTTCTTTTCATGCATTGCACTGCTGTTGTGATTCTCCATGGTGCCTTACACTTGCCTGTAAGCTTACTTTTTTTTATAGGTGCGATTTTATTAATTGCTGCATTCATTTTAAAGTTAAACTTGTCAAAGACAGTATCAACAGAGTGGTGACATAGATATAGCATTTATGAACAAAACACTAGTGTTCATTTATGTACCATTTTTTGATTGTGGCATCTGGTTTCAGTGATAAGAAAGATTGCCATCTCAAAGACAATGCTGAAGTGACCAGACAGAGCTGCGTCCTTTATAACAGCGTTTGAGATGTTTAGGCCCTTACGGAGAAGCAGATCTAATGTGTGTCCATGATTGTGGGTGGGTCCGTCCACATGCTGGGTGAGATCAAAGGTGCTGAGAATAGATAAGTCAAAGGGTTTTGGTGCTAGTAGGGTTATATATTAAAGTTGCCAGCAATTACAAAACATTCAAATTCAGTGTTAGTTCCAGACAGAAGCTCTGTAAAGTCATAAAAAAAATGTTTGAGAGTATCTTGGTGGTCTGTCAATAATTAGAAATAAAACACCTGGCGTGCCTTTCAACACAATACCAAGATACTCAAGAGATCAGAAATCTCCAAGGGAAATTTGTTCTGCACACACTCATACAAGTGAAATTTGTAGGGGCTGATTCATTTAAAATTGTTGCACTTGCAGCTGTTATCTAGCCAAGTTTTATTTAAAAACATCAGATCTAAACTGTTTGTAGAGTAATATATGTGACCCTGGAGCACAAAAGCAGTCATAAGTAACACAGGTATATTTGTAGCAATAGCCAATAATACATTGTATGGGTCAAAATTATCCATTTTTCTTTTATGCCAAAATCATTAGGATATTAAGTAAAGATCATGTTCCATGAAGATATTTAGTAAATTTCTTACCGTAAATATATCAAAACTTCATTTTTGATTAGTAATATGCATTGCTAAGAACTTCATTTGAACAACTTTAAAGATGATTTTCTCAATATTTAGATTTTTTTGCTCCCTCAGATTCCAGATTTACAAATAGTTGTATCTCAGCCAAATATTGTCCTATCATAACAAACCATACATCAATGGAAAGCTTATTTATTCTGCTTTCAGGTGATGTATAAACCTCAAATTGACCCCCTTATGACTGGTTTTGTGGTCCAGGGTCACATATGTGATTGTATTGTCAACAATAAACTAGCCTTTTGCATATTTCCAGTTTGTGTGGATAAATGCAACATTTAACCTGATTCTCATTAGAATCTGTTATTTGATTGACAAATAATTTATGCTTCTGGCCCTCAAACATCTTAAAATGCACATATGCAGATCAGTGAAATCAAAATTTTCCAGAGGGACATGCCCTTGACCTCAATGAACTTCAGCCCTTCTTTGTATTCATAACAGTTTAATATTTTGAAAGGGTTTTCTCAGTTTTTGGAGGTGCAGTTTGTCTACATTCAGGCACAGAACAACCTTGGATAGCTTTACTTGACATCTTATCTTCACAGCAGTGTCACTCGTGTGATTGATGGACAGACATGAGTTTGTTAAAGAAACAATTCACCCAAAAATGAACATTTGCTGAAAATGTACTCACCCTCAGGCCATACAATATGTAAATGAGTTTGTTTCTTAATCAGAATAGATTTGGAGAAATTAACTAAAGACACTGAAACAAATCAAACATAAGACAACTCTATTTGTCTCTTTACTCTTCACAGTTTATGATGCCATTGTCACACACATCACACATTCAACATGACATATCAAAGCATCAACACAACAAGTGATAATTGAGAACATAAACCCCATAATAATAGACAAATAACTTCCCCCTAACTTTACCTTTAATTTGAGAACATATTGATTTTGGCCTCTTTATAGTATACTTTGAGAACACAGTGAAATATACAGTTGTGGTCAGAATTGTTGGTACCCTTGGTAAATATGATCAAAAAAGGCTCTGAAAATAAACCTGCATTATTAATCCTTTTGATCTTTTATTTAAAAAAAATCACAAAAATCTAACCTTTCATTGAACTAAAACAATTGAAAATGGGGGAAAATCGCATTATGAAATAAATGTTTTTCTCAAATACACGTTGGACACAATTATTGTTACCCCTAGAAATTCTTATGAGTAAAATATCTCTGAAATATATTCCCATTCATATTCACAATTTTGAGCACTCCAGGGTGATTATGAACATGAAATTATCCAGACATAGCTTCCTGTTTCACAGAAATATAAATAGGAGGGAAAACAAAGCCCAAATTCCCTTAATCATCATCACAATGAGAAAAACCAAAGAATATATTTCTGATGTGCAGCAAAAGATAATTGAGCTTCACAAATTAGTGAAGTGGCTTTAAGAAAAGAGCTGGAGCAGTGAAAAATCCCATTTCCACCATCAGGGCAATAATTAAGAATTTCCAATCAACATAAAATGTTATGAATCTGCCTGAAAGAGGACGTGTCTATATCGTCCTAATGCACGGTGAGAAGGAGAGTTTGAGTGGATAAAGACTCTTCAAGGACCACAGCTGGAGAATTGTAGAACATAGTTGAGTCTCAGGGTCAGAAAACCTTAAAAAAAAATATTCAAACAGCACCTACATCACCACATGTTCTTTGAGAGGGTTTCAAGAAAAATTCTCCTAGCTCATCCAAAAACAATCTCCAGCATATTCAGTTATCAGACTGTAACTTCAAATGGGACTGGCTTCTATGGTCAGATGAAACTAAAAAATTATCTTTTTAGCAGCAAACACTCAAGATGGGTTTGGTGAATACAGGGATAAAAAGTACCCCATGTGTACAATGAAATATACTGCTGTATTTTTGATGTTGTGGGCCTATTTTTCTGCTGGAGGTCCTGGACATCTTGTTTAGACACATGGCATCATGGATTCTATTAAATACCAACATATAAAAAATCAATAAGTGACAGACTCTGTTAGAAATCTTATAATGGGCCATGTTTGGATCTTCCAACCGGACAATAATCCAAACACAAACCTCAAAAACAACACAAAAATGGGTCACTGAGCACAAAACCAAGCTTCTGCTGGTCATTCCAGTCCTCTGACCTGAACCCTGTAGAAAATGAGTGAGGAGAACTGAAGAGAAGAAGCTGTGAATCTGAAGGATCTGGAGAGATTCTGGATGAAGGAATGGTCTTTGATCTCGTCAGGTGTTCTCCAACCTCATCAGGCATTATAGGAGAACATTTAGAGCTGTTAAACTGGCAAATGGAGATTTCAAAAAGTATTGAATAAAAGGTGCCGTTAATTGTGTCCAGTGTGTATTAGAGACAAACATTTATTTCATAATGATATTTCCCCCAATTTTAAATTCTTATTCTCCAATGAAAGGTTAGCTTTTTGTGAATTTTTTAAATAAAACATCCAATAATTATGACCACGACTCTATGTGCACAATATCATTGTGTCATTTCCTCAAACAGACTCAACAATAAAGTCTTTAAATCTCTCTGGAGGTCTGGTTTGTCTCTGTGGACACATTTGTGGAGCAACACCATCACCTAGTGGCTCACTCTGGATTGGCATTTTATCAGGAATTATTTGTAATTTGCATCCTCACTGAAGTATTTCATGCAAATGTGATGTTTCTTTTATATTGTGGTCCACTTGGGTGTTTGGTGGTCACAAAACTCCCCCCTAACAGCAGTCCCTAACGTAAAGAAGATATACTTATATATACTTATACTACATGAATGATCAATATATTAAATGACATAACGGTACATTAGACATTATACAGAATAATATATTGTGTAAATATGTGACCCTGGACCACAAAACCAGTCATAAGGGTAAAAAGCAAAAATTAAGTTTTGATATATTTACGGTAGGAAATTTACAAAATATCTTCATGGAACATGATCTTAATATCCTAATGATTTTTGGCATAAAAGAAAAATGGATCATTTTGATCCACACAATGTATTGTTGTCTATTGCTACAAATATATCTGTGTTACTTATGACTGCTTTTGTGCTCCAGGGTCACATATATTACAATATATTAAATAATACGTAAGGAAGTGCTGCTTTCATATATTGAAAAATATGTGACAATATATTTACTTATATATCACAATATGTAATTTTATATTCAGTAATTTAAAATACATATATAGATGTACATGTGATAAGATATGGTACTGCATGTGTAAACATATATTGAACATATATTTACTCTTGTAGTATATATTCACATATATGGAAATATATATACAGTATATGTTTAACAATCATTTATGAAATACGTGTTTTATATTTTAAAATACAGCTAGTTTACAATAGCAAAAGCACACCTACTCATGCTAAAGCACTTACTGTGCTGAAAAGTGCACAGCCATTACATTTTAAATAGAATAACACATAATCTTAATGGTGTTTGGCCAATCGTCATCCTGACCACAGGCTCTACTCTTCTGGACAATGATGACCCCACAAACTTACACATACCAGAAATCCTTTTACATTTCAATATAATAAAACATTAAACACTAACAGATCTCCCCCTATATTAATATTGAGCAAAAACACATGAAATAACACTTAATTTTAAAATCATTACTCTCCTATATCAGTCAGAAGCAAAACATGCTGGGAACTAGAAACCTGCTTTAACTCATTCTGTGAATGTGTGTATATTTCTGTGTACATACATTCACATTTATATGGGAGCATCTATGTGCAATTTATACTAAATAAAGGATCAAACGTTATGAATAATTTCCTCCAGCCAGGAACCTTGGAGTTGTGATCGATGATCAGTTAAGCTTCACAGACCATATTGCTACAACGGCCCGGTCCTGCAGATTTGCCTTATACAACATTAGGAAGATTAGGCCCTTCCTGCAAGAGCAAGCTGCACAACTCCTTGTCCAAGCTCTTGTTCTCTCCAGACTGGACTATTGTAATGCTCTCTTGGCGGGCCTTCCCGCATGTACTATCAAGCCTCTGCAACTGATCCAGAATGCAGCAGCCAGAGTGGTCTTTAATGAGCCGAAAAAAGCTCACGTTACCCCTCTCTTCATCAGGTTACACTAGCTACCAATAGCCGCTCGCATCAAATTCAAGGTACTGATGTTTGCCTACAAGACCACAACTGGCACTGCACCAATATACCTAAACTCGCTAGTTCAAACTTATGCGCCCTCCAGAAGCTTGCGTTCTGCAAGTGAACGACGCCTTGTGGTGCCATCCCAAAGAGGTACCAAATCACTCTCACGGACCTTTTCCTGGACTGTGCCCAGCTGGTGGAATGACCTCCCGATCTCAATTCCAACAGCTGAGTCTTTAGCCATTTTCAAAAAACATCTAAAGACACATCTTTTTCGCCAGCACCTTACTAACTAATACTAACACTTACCTATTCTATTTATAGGCAAGACAAGTTTATTTACTGTATATAGCACATTTCATACACCGTGGTAATTCAAAGTGCTTTACATAAAAGAAAGTGAAATAGTCATTCACAGCAATAAAAACAAGGAATTAAAAATAATAAAAACAAGGAATTTTAAAATGATATAGAAATTGATTTAAAATGAAATTTAAAACAGTTAAATAGAAAATGATTATACATAAAATACAGTGCAGTCAGTTCGGACATAGCACAGTGTTCATTCAACAAATGCACAGCTAAACAGATGAGTTTTCAGTCTGGATTTAAATGTGGCTAATGTTTTAGCACATCTGATCTCTTCTGGAAGCTGGTTCCAGCTGCGGGTGGCATAATAGCTAAAAGCGGACCCCCTTGTTTTGTGTGAACCCTTGGTATTTCTAACTGACTCGATCCTAATGATCTGAGTGGTCTGTTAGGTTTATATTCAGTGAGCATATCTGCAATGTATTTAGGTCCTAGGCCATTGAGTGACTTATAAACAAGTAATAGTACTTTAAAATCAATCCTAAATGTAACTGGAAGCCAGTGCAAGGACCTGAGGACTGGTGTGATATGCTCAGATTTTCTGCTTCTAGTCAGAATCCTGGCAGCAGCATTATTTAAAAAAAAAAAAGAAGAAAAATTCTAGCTACGTGTACTGTGCTAGACTAACTGAGACTTGTCATGGCACTTGTATACTGTTGCTCTCTCGATGGTCTGATTGCTTCTATTGTTCTCCTCATTTGTACGTCGCTTTGGATAAAAGCGTCTGCTAAATTATTAAATGTAAATGTAAATGTAAAATGAATATTAGATTGATCTTTGTCTTTATTTCTAAATATATTTGTATGTATCAATATATAGCCATATATTTTCAATGCATATTGCTGTATAATGAAAAATATAAGCGATAGTTTCCAATATATGGAAATGTATTATGTAATATATTGCATTATATTTTGCAGTATATTCCCATATATTTTTGTTCCATAAGGGTCTTAAATAAATGGCATGCAATTATTTAGTCTTTCAGCATCTCCCATGTATCTTAATCTATGATATTGTGGTCCTGGAATCAATCAATATATCCACGTCAGCTCCACCAACCGCAGACTAATATATCCGTTTTGGTCATAGTCTTTCACCACAAATGCTTATGGTTTATCATATGGATTATCAGTTCTCTCAACTTCTCCACTGACACTGCACTTAGCTGTCTGTTTAGTGACATTTTTAGTTTTGCACATTTTGGTAAAGTAATTAGTGCCCTTGCACTTTCTGTTTTCTTGACCCCGTGCAGGACAGCTTGGATCTTTGACAATGATGTTCCCGTCACCCTCATCTATAGCACTGTCTCTCCCTTTGTTCTCCCTCTTGTTTTGGGATTCTATGTTGATACTTTCCCCTTTTTTTCACAACATGCAATGTCAATAGATGTTATATATCCCCTGTGTGTGTCCCAGGACTTTTAATGTTGAAGTGTTTCCTGTTCCTTGTGCCATCTTTGTAGTCCTGTGTAGTCCCCGTTTGTTGTCTATGTAATTTATTCATTTATATATAGCCCTTGTGCTTCCCTTGTTCCCTGTCCCTTGTTCTCAACATGTCCTGCAGCTACAGTAGATCCACTTTTCTCACTGCCTTCTCTTGATCTTAAACTTTACAAAAGACTTCTTTTGGGATCGTCTTCATTGGGCTCCCCAAATTGTGCTCTGGTCAAGTGTGAGGTCAAGGACTAGTGCACCTGTCAGACAGATGAGTGACTTTTAGCCTACAGTTCATCCAGAGATTGAAACTCAGTATGGAGAAAAGTGGCACAGATTATCCTCTAGAAGATAGATGGACTGGATAGTACTCTGGTGGATTATTTATTTATTATTCATTTTTTAAGCTAGTTGTTGTTGAATATATGATTTTGAATTAATGAACGATATAGAATCTTTTAAATTACAGTGGTGTTATAATATTATCTGTAATGTAAAGGGAGAATTATCCTGAAGCTGTTTGTACATTTAGTGGAATTGACTTGTTTTTAAATAAAGTTTGTTTAAAAAAAAAAAAAAGTCTCCCTCTTGTTTGGCATTGTGGCATCTGGTTTCAGTGATAAGAAAGATTGCCATCTCAAAGACAATGCTGAAGTGACCAGACAGAGCTGCGTCCTTTATAACAGCGTTTGAGATGTTTAGGCCCTTACGGAGAAGCAGATCTAATGTGTGTCCATGATTGTGGGTGGGTCCGTCCACATGCTGGGTGAGATCAAAGGTGCTGAGAATAGATAAGTCAAAGGGTTTTGGTGCTAGTAGGGTTATATATTAAAGTTGCCAGCAATTACAAAACATTCAAATTCAGTGTTAGTTCCAGACAGAAGCTCTGTAAAGTCATAAAAAAAATGTTTGAGAGTATCTTGGTGGTCTGTCAATAATTAGAAATAAAACACCTGGTGTGCCTTTCAACACAATACCAAGATACTCAAGAGATCAGAAATCTCCAAGGGAAATTTGTTCTGCACACACTCATGTACAAGTGAAATTTGTAGGGGCTGATTCATTTAAAATTGTTGCACTTGCAGCTGTTATCTAGCCAAGTTTTATTTAAAAACATCAGATCTAAACTGTTTGTAGAGTAATATATGTGTCCCTGCAGCACAAAAGCAGTCATAAGTAACAGGTATATTTGTAGCAATAGCCAATAATACATTGTATGGGTCAAAATTATACATTTTTCTTTTATGCCAAAATCATTAGGATATTAAGTAAAGATCATGTTCCATGAAGATATTTAGTAAATTTCTTACCGTAAATATATCAAAACTTCATTTTTGATTAGTAATATGCATTGCTAAGAACTTCATTTGAACAACTTTAAAGATGATTTTCTCAATATTTTGATTTTTTTGCTCCCTCAGATTCCAGATTTTCAAATAGTTGTATCTCGGCCAAATATTGTCCTATCATAACAAACCATACATCAATGGAAAGCTTATTTATTCATGTATAAACCTCAAATTGACCCTTATGACTGGGTTTGTAGTCCAGGGTCACATATGTGATTGTATTGTCAACAATAAACTAGCCTTTTGCATATTTCCAGTTTGTGTGGATCAATGCAACATTTAACCTGATTCTCATTAGAATCTGTTATTTGATTGACAAATAATTTATGCTTCTGGCCCTCAAACATCTTAAAATGCACATATGCAGATCAGTGAAATCAAAATTTTCCAGAGGGACATGCCCTTGACCTCAATGAACTTCAGCCCTTCTTTGTATTCATAACAGTTTAATATTATTAAAAAAGTTTTCTCAGTTTTTGGAGGTGCAGTTTGTCTACATTCAGGCACAGAACAACCTTGGATAGCTTTACTTGACATCTTATCTTCACAGCAGTGTCACTCGTGTGATTGATGGACAGACATGAGTTTGTTAAAGAAACAATTCACCCAAAAATGAACATTTGCTGAAAATGTACTCACCCTCAGGCCATACAATATGTAAATGAGTTTGTTTCTTAATCAGAATAGATTTGGAGAAATTAACTAAAGACACTGAAACAAATCAAACATAAGACAACTCTATTTGTCTCTTTACTCTTCACAGTTTATGATGCCATTGTCACACACATCACACATTCAACATGACATATCAAAGCATCAACACACCAAGTGATAATTGAGAACATAAACCCCATAATAATAGACAAATAACTTCCCCCTAACTTTACCTTTAATTTGAGAACATATTGATTTTGGCCTCTTTATAGTATACTTTGAGAACACAGTGAAATATACAGTTGTGGTCAGAATTGTTGGTACCCTTGGTAAATATGATCAAAAAAGGCTCTGAAAATAAACCTGCATTATTAATCCTTTTGATCTTTTATTTAAAAAAAATCACAAAAATCTAACCTTTCATTGAACTAAAACAATTGAAAATGGGGGAAAATCGCATTATGAAATAAATGTGTTTCTCAAATACACGTTGGACACAATTATTGCTACCCCTAGAAATTCTTATGAGTAAAATATCTCTGAAATATATTCCCATTCATATTCACAATTTTGAGCACTCCAGGGTGATTATGAACATGAAATTATCCAGCCATGGCTTCCTGTTTCACAGAAATATTAATAGGAGGGAAAACAAAGCCCAAATTCCCTTAATCATCCATCACAATGAGAAAAACCAAAGAATATATTTATGATGTGCAGCAAAAGATAATTGAGCTTCACAAATTAGTGAAGTGGCTTTAAGAAAAGAGCTAGAGCAGTGAAAATTCCCATTTCCACCATCAGGGCAATAATGAAGAATTTCCAATCAACATAAAATGTTATGAATCTGCCTGAAAGAGGACGTGTCTATATCGTCCTAATGCACGGTGAGGAGGAGAGTTTGAGTGGATAAAGACTCTTCAAGGACCACAGCTGGAGAATTGTAGAACATAGTTGAGTCTCAGGGTCAGAAAACCTTAAAAAAAAATAGTCAAACAGTCCCTACATCACCACATGTTGTTCGGGAGGGTTTCAAGAAAAATTCTCCTAGCTCATCCAAAAACAATCTCCAGCATATTCAGTTATCAGACATGACTGTAACTTCAAATGGGACTGGCTTCTATGATCAGATGAAACTAAAAAATGAGCTTTTTAGCAGCAAACACTCAAGATGGGTTTGGTGCACACAGGGATAAAAAGTACCCCATGTGCACAATGAAATATACTGCTGTATTTTTGATGTTGTGGGCCTATATTTCTGCGGGAGGTCCTGGACATTGGTTTAGACACATGGCATCATGGATTCTATCAAATACCAACAGATAAAAAATCAATAAGTGACTGACCCTGTTAGAAATCTTATAATGGGCCATGTTTGGATCTTCCAACCATACAATAATCCAAACATAAACCTCAAAAACAACACAAAAATGAGTCACTGAGCACAAAAGCAAGCTTCTGATATGGTCATTCCAGTCCTCTGACCTGAACCCTGTAGAAGATGAGTGAGGTGAACTGAAGAGAAGAAGCTGTGAATCTGAAGGATCTGGAGAGATTCTGTATGAAGGAATGGTCTCTGATCTCTTGTCAGGTGTTCTCTAACCTCATCAGGCATTATAGGAGAACATTTAGAGCTGTTAAACTGGCAAATGGAGATTTCAAAAAGTATTGAATAAAAGGGTGCCGTTAATTGTGTCCAGTGTGTATTAGAGACAAACATTTATTTCATAATGATATTTCCCCCAATTTTAAATTCTTATTCTCCAATGAAAGGTTAGATTTTTGTGTTTTTTTTAAATAAAACATCAAAAGGATTAACAATGCAGATTAATTTTCACAGCATTCTTTGAACATATTTACCAAGGGTGCCAATAATTATGACCACGACTCTATGTGCACAATATCAGTGTGTGTCATTTCCTCAAACAGACTCAACAATAAAGTCTTTAAATCTCTCTGGAGGTCTGGTTTGTCTCTGTGGACACATTTGTGGAGCAACACCATCACCTAGTGGCTCACTCTGGATTGGCATTTTATCAGGAATTATTTGTAATTTGCATCCTCACTGAAGTATTTCATGCAAATGTGATGTTTCTTTTATATTGTGGTCCACTTGGGTGTTTGGTGGTCACAAAACTCCCCCCTAACAGCAGTCCCTAACGTAAAGAAAATATACTTATATATACTTATACTATATGAATGATCAATATATTAAATGACATAACGGTATATTAGACATTATACAGAATAATATATTGTGTAAATATGTGACCCTGGACCACAAAACCAGTCATAAGGGTAAAAAGCTGAATAAATCAGCTTTCCATTGATGTATGTTTGTTATGATAGGACAATATTTGGCTGAGATACAACTATTTGAAAATCTGGAATCTGAGGGAGCAAAAAAAAAAAAAAAAAAAAAAAAGGCAAAATATTGAGAAAATCAAATGAAAATCAAATCAAAAAACAAATGAAGTTCTTAGCAATGCATATTACTAATCAAAAATTAAGTTTTGATATATTTACGGTAGGAAATTTACAAAATATCTTCATGGAACATGATCTTAATATCCTAATGATTTTTGGCATAAAAGAAAAATGTATAATTTTGCCCCATACAATGTATTATTGGCTATTGCTACAAATATATCTGTGTTACTTATGACTGCTTTTGTGCTCCAGGGACACATATATTACAATATATTGAATAATACGTAAGGAAGTGCTGCTTTCATATATTGAAAAATATGTGACAATATATTTACTTATATATCACAATATGTAATTTTATATTCAGTAATTTAAAATACATATATAGATGTACGTGTGATAAGATATGGTACTGCATGTGTAAACATATATTGAACATATATTTACTCTTGTAGTATATATTCACATATATGGAAATATATATACAGTATATGTTTAACAATCATTTATGAAATACGTGTTTTATATTTTAAAATACAGCTAGTTTACAATAGCAAAAGCACACCTACTCATGCTAAAGCACTTACTGTGCTGAAAAGTGCACAGCCATTACATTTTAAATAGAATAACACATAATCTTAATGGTGTTTGGCCAATCGTCATTCTGACCACAGGCTCTACTCTTCTGGACAATCATAACCCCACAAACTTACACATACCAGAAATCCTTTTACATTTCAATATAATAAAACATTAAACACTAACAGATCTCCCCCTATATTAATATTGAGCAAAAACACATGAAATAACACTTAATTTTAAAATCATTACTCTCCTATATCAGTCAGAAGCAAAACATGCTGGGAACTAGAAACCTGCTTTAACTCATTCTGTGAATGTGTGTATATTTCTGTGTACATACATTCACATTTATATGGGAGCATCTATGTGCAATTTATACTAAATAAAGGATCAAACTTTATGAATAATTTCCTCCAGCCAGGAACCTTGGAGTTGTGATCGATGATCAGTTAAGCTTCACGGACCATATTGCTACAACGGCCCGGTCCTGCAGATTTGCCTTATACAACATTAGGAAGATTAGGCCCTTCCTGTCAGAGCAAGCTGCACAACTCCTTGTCCAAGCTCTTGTTCTCTCCAGACTGGACTATTGTAATGCTCTCTTGGCGGGCCTTCCCGCATGTACTATCAAGCCTCTGCAACTGATCCAGAATGCAGCAGCCAGAGTGGTCTTTAATGAGCCAAAAAAAGCTCACGTTACCCCTCTCTTTATCAGGTTACACTGGCTACCAATAGCCGCTCGCATCAAATTCAAGGTACTGATGTTTGCCTACAAGACCACAACTGCCACTGCACCAATATACCTAAACTTGCTAGTTCAAACTTATGCGCCCTCCAGAAGCTTGCGTTCTGCAAGTGAACGACGCCTTGTGGTGCCATCCCAAAGAGGTACCAAATCACTCTCACGGACCTTTTCCTGGTCTGTGCCCAGCTGGTGGAATGACCTCCCGATCTCAATTCCAACAGCTGAGTCTTTAGCCATTTTCAAAAAACATCTTAAGACACGTCTTTTTCACCAGCACCTTACTAACTAATACTAACACTTACCTATTCTATTTATAGGCAAGACAAGTTTATTTACTGTATATAGCACATTTCATACACAGTGGTAATTCAAAGTGCTTTACATAAAAGAAAGTGAAATAGTCATTCACAGCAATAAAAACAAGGAATTAAAAATAATAAAAACAAGGAATTTTAAAATGATATAGAAATTGATTTAAAATGAAATTTAAAACAGTTAAATAGAAAAGGATTATACATAAAATACAGTGCAGTCAGTTGGGACGTAGCACAGTGTTCATTCAACAAATGCACAGCTAAACAGATGAGTTTTGAGTCTGGATTTAAATGTGCCTAATGTTTTAGCACATCTGATCTCTTCTGGAAGCTGGTTCCAGCTGCGGGCGGCATAATAGCTAAAAGCGGACTCCCCTTGTTTTGTGTGAACCCTTGGTATTTCTAACTGACTCGATCCTAATGATCTGAGTGGTCTGTTAGGTTTATATTCAGTGAGCATATCTGCAATGTATTTAGGTCCTAGACCATTGAGTGACTTATAAACAAGTAATAGTACTTTAAAATCAATCCTAAATGTAACTGGAAGCCAGTGCAAGGACCTGAGGACTGGTGTGATATGCTCAGATTTTCTGCTTCTAGTCAGAATCCTGGCAGCAGCATTATTTAAAAAAAAAAAAAGAAGAAAAATCCTAGCTACGTGTACTGTGCTAGACTAACTGACTTGTCATGGCACTTGTATACTGTTGCTCTCTCGATGGTCTGATTGCTTCTATTGTTCTCCTCATTTGTACGTCGCTTTGGATAAAAGCGTCTGCTAAATGATTAAATGTAAATGTAAATGTAAAATGAATATTAGATTGATCTTTGTCTTTATTTCTAAATATATTTGTATGTATCAATATATAGCCATATATTTTCAATGCATATTGCTGTATAATGAAAAATATAAGCGATAGTTTCCAATATATGGAAATGTATTATGTAATATATTGCATTATATTTTGCAGTATATTCCCATATATTTTTGTTCCATAAGGGTCTTAAATAAATGGCATGTAATTATTTAGTCTTTCAGCATCTCTCATGTATCTTCATCTATGATACTGTGGTCCTGGAATCAATCAATATATCCACGTCAGCTCCACCAACCGCAGACTAATATATCCGTTTTGGTCATAGTCTTTCACCACAAATGCTTATGGTTTATCATATGGATTATCAGTTCTCTCAACTTCTCCACTGACACTGCACTTAGCTGTCTGTTTAGTGACATTTTTAGTTTTGCACATTTTGGTAAAGTAATTAGTGCCCTTGCACTTTCTGTCTTCTTGACCCCGTGCAGGACAGCTTGGATCTTTGACAATGATGTTCCCGTCACCCTCATCTATAGCACTGTCTCTCCCTTTGTTCTCCCTCTTGTTTTGGGATTCTATGTTGATACTTTCCCCTTTTTTTCACAACATGCAATGTCAATAGATGTTATATATCCCCTGTGTGTGTCCCAGGACTTTTAATGTTGAAGTGTTTCCTGTCCCTTGTGCCATCTTTGTAGTCCTGTGTAGTCCCCGTTTGTTGTCTAGGTAATTTATTCATTTATATATAGCCCTTGTGCTTCCCTTGTTCCCTGTCCCTTGTTCTCAACATGTCCTGCAGCTACAGTAGATCCACTTTTCTCACTGCCTTCTCTTGATCTTAAACTTTACAAAAGACTTCTTTTGGGATCGTCTTCATTGGGTTCCCCAAATTGTGCTCTGGTCAAGTGTGAGGTCAAGGACTAGTGCACCTGTCAGACAGATGAGTGACTTTTAGCCTACAGTTCATCCAGAGATTGAAACTCAGTATGGAGAAAAGTGGCACAGATTATCCTCTAGAAGATAGATGGACTGGATAGTACTCTGGTGGATTATTTATTTATTATTCATTTTTTAAGCTAGTTGTTGTTGAATATATGATTTTGAATTAATGAACGATATAGAATCTTTTAAATTACAGTGGTGTTATAATATTATCTGTAATGTAAAGGGAGAATTATCCTGAAGCTGTTTGTACATTTAGTGGAATTGACTTGTTTTTAAATAAAGTTTGTTTAAAAAAAAAAAAAGTCTCCCTCTTGTTTGGGATTCTCATTTGATACCGTCCCCCTTTTTTCAACATGAGGCACCATTCCTGTTTTCTGGCCTGCATGGCAGACATTTGTAATTCCACACATTCACACTGCATGGCAATTTCAATTAGTGTTAGTGTTCTGTCCCGTTTTCTGCAGATGTGATGCAAACTTAATTTGCTCAAATCAGTATCACATTATTTCCTTTGTCAGATCTGAAGTCAATAGCTATGTTTCCATCCAAAGATTCGAATTAAACTTGTGTGAAAAACTGGAATATTGCATAAAACATTTACAAATAAAGCACCGTTTCCATCCAAGGAGTCAAAGAGAACAACATTGTCACTTCCTGATATACTGGCACTAAATATCACTAAGAAATAGATAATTCTATTTATTCATATATAATAAATGACTTGCACCTCAGAGCGAGCAGACGAAACACAATACATGCAGTCACTGCTTTCGGAGGCGGATGCTGATGTTTGGGATCACAGTTGTGTAAGACAATTATACAGACATACTTTGACGACAGACTTTGCTCAGGCATTTCAGAATGACCATAACAATATATAGATGCTGTGAACGAGATCGGTCCGCTGTTAGTCAAGTTATATCGTCTCATCGCGCAAAGTCACATTACTTTTTCGATGCGCATGGAGGAATATATACGGTAAATGTGTTTCCATCATAGTTTATGCACAATTTTTTTTAGCGGATAAAAAGTTAGCGCATATGTTTTTTTATGCATATTTTTATAATTTATGCGCATCTTGGCATTTCCATCCAGCATTTTTTATGCAATATTCCAGAATGCGCATGGAATCGCTACTGTCTTTAGCAGCTTGTCTAAGCCACGTTTTGATAGCAGGCCTCTTGCTAATGCAGTGTTTACTCAAGAAACTAAGTAAGTATTTAGTGTGATCACAGCAGTGTTGTAATCCCACAACACAACAGCTGAAAACTGCCATCTAGCACAGTGGTGTTTAACCTTTTTGACTTCAAGGCCCCTCTTTGTGCAAGACAACATTTGAAGGCCCCTTCTAAGCTGATACGTATCTCTGTGTCACAGAATGGCCCGTATTCCACCATCACTGATCACCCTCACCTGCACCTGATTAATTATCATGTACACCTGCTCCTCGTCATCACAGCCTATCACCTCTGCTCTACTTAAACACACTCCTCACTCCAGTCATCGTCTAATCTTGAAGTCACAAAGCTGCCAACACATTGTAACTTGTGGATACTACTCGGACCGTCACTCTCTACAGCGGACTGCTAGCTGAGTATACTAACCTGTTTTACTTACCTGATGATACTTACCCTCTGTCTTCCCTCTCACTACCAGATACCTTTACATTTGTGGACTCTAGAGACTCACGGGCTCTCCAAGGATTCCTATCCGCCACAAACCTGCCAAAGGACAGAGACACAGTCAGAATCCCAGCGCACTATCCACAATACCTCTAGAAAGCCACTTACCTCACGCAAAGACTCTCACCACTGTTGTCTCACCATATCCTTGTAAATAAACTCCCTGTTCTCAACACTCACCTTTGTGTCCGGCAGTTTCCGTAACACTCTGGTACTTCTACCATATTTGTAATACAAATAAATAAACTCAAACTATAATCAGTCAATTTAATGTTGGACATTTATATATATATATATATATATTTTTTTTTTTTTTTCCATTTTAATTTAAAGCTGCAGTCCGTAATTTTTTTTGGTTAAAAATGATCCAAAATCAATATTTGAGCAAGTACATAAACAGCCAGCGTTCAAAACTATTGCATTACTTTAGCCCAATTCACAACGGTTAGCTTATAATAATGTTTTCTACGGTACGGGTAGGTTTCTAATTTGAGTGGTACAGGTAGGTTTTCGAAGGAAATTCGAGCATGGCACTGCATCATTACGTCACGTCTGTAAACATAAAGAAGTTTTCCCAGCTAGTAGGCTATTGCATGTGAGGATCCTGCAGGTGACGGATCGTTTATAGCCTTTTCTCACAGCAGCTAGAATAATTAAATTTATCATTTTGATGGCGGATTGTAATCCAGAAAGGATTGTGTGTTTATGAAACAATTAAATTATATTCCAGTTTTAAATGTGCTTCTGATTACAGATAGCCTGGGATTACACAAGATTTGTATTTTAAAGAAAACCAGTTCGAAGGGAGCATAGTTTGCTTTTTAGGTTATAAGAATTTCTTAATATGAAATTCGAATGGTATGACAATTAGATATTAGACTGTACAGACATTGAAATCTACACATTAATACACACTATACTCATTGTCACGCAATGCTGATGTTGTTAATATTAATACTTTGAGAATAAAGTATAACAATAATAATAATTTGCACGGTTTGATGTGATATGAGCTAACCGATCGTTAGATTTAATCACCATTGGTAGTGCGATTTATGGTAATGCCTTTTTCCTCAGTTGGGCAGAACAAACGTGGCAGACTTGTTACTTACTTGTTCAGATTGCAATATATGGTGAAAATTCTTATTTGGGTCATATATTCCAAGACGTAGCTAGAATCTGTGGTTGTGAAGTACAGTAAACATCCACACCGGTGCGGTGACTGACAGCTACACATTCACCTCAAAACATTAGATTCATCGCTGGAGCAGTGCCAGAGTACAGCCCACGCAATCAAGATAATTCCTCATATAAAGTAACTGCAATTCCAGGTTTTCAAACAGAGATGGCGACAAAGACGCAAAACTTATGGACTGCAGCTTTAAGATTGTTAATATAATCAAACTAATGAGGGCCCCCAATGGGTCCTGGCCCCCTGGTTGAGAACCACTGACCTAGTGCATGTTAATGTCTGGGATACTGATATAACCCTCATTCCCTGTGGAATGGAGATGTTATGTCTCACTTCAGAGCCCCAATCACCTGTGAGTAGTACAAAATCGGCCAAAGAGAACTGGTGAGTGGACCTTGCACACTGAGCCACTCCTCCGGACATGTGGCTGTAATGTACCTCCTGAAAAGAAAATGCAAATTCACACCACACAGACAAACACCAACAAACACTAAGAGACAAGTCTTTTTGGAGTTTGTCGGATCAGTGTGTTACCCCTGTTGGCATCTGTTGCCATTGGTCGGAAGATGTTTTAACCAGATTGAACATGTTCATTCACATTTGATGGGTCGTGAAATGTCGTGAGCAGTGTGATATGATTTTCCAACATACAACAACAAACTCTGACGTAATCTAATCTGGCCACGAACCTTGACAATGAGGCAAGACTGTGAGTAGGTGCTCTTTCGTTTTATTTCGCCGTCTTTTCAGGCAAAGAATGACACAAAAAGACATTAATAACAGTAAAATTTTGATTGTGGTTACAAGATCTTGCATTTTCCCCTCTCAGACTCTCTCTGACAAAGTTTGTCAGTGTCGGTTGAGGCAGTGATTTTTCATAAAATTCTAAATCCAATAGCCATCTTGTTTGTTGGTGTTTGTCTGTGCTGTGTGAATTGGCCTTAAGCCAGCAGGGATGTAGATCTACATGCAGGGTGTTTACTAAATTAAGTAAACAAAAGATGTGGAACACTGAAAAACAAGCAACAGAAAACACAAGCAAAATGGCACCATTACATTCAAAAACTGACAAAGAAACACTAGGGCAACAAGTGAGAACAACTAATTACCATGACAAATAACAAGGGTAGCAATGACAACAAACACAAAGACTAAACACGAGATGTGAACACAGAACAAAAGGAACATGGAAACTACAAAATATGAGTCCAGCACAAAACACAGGAAACATGCAGCAATGCGTACAAATGCATGCACAAGACTGTAAACTACCCAGTGCCCCATGTAAGCCCCACAGTCTTTCATACCATTGGACAGAATAGACATTACTTACCATGGGGAAGGACATAGCCACTATTCACAAGCTTTCACTTTTCAGAAATATATACACTAGAAAGTGTATTTTTACAGCCAAGAACAGCAGGTTTATGCTGGGGAAGCACACCTAAGCCCAAACGGAAAATAGGCCACTATGGAGACCACATCCTACCTGTAGGGAAGTGACGTGTGGAGGATACACACATGGACTGACCCACAGGACAGTACTACATATGGAATGAAGCTCTGTGGTTGGAACCTGATTACCTGTCGGTAATCCCAGCCTCTGACGTCACGCCCACGGACCAATGGCTAAACGTCCGATGCATATGGCACACCTTTCTGGAAACACTTCAGGAGTTTCAAAGTCTTCATCGGATTGGTTAGATTATACAGGATTTCCGGGAGACACGTGTGTGGCGTTCTTTAACGTTCCGCATGGAAACAAAAATGCAGTGGCGCCAAACCCCCTCACGAAAGAAGAAAGCCATCGTGTTTACAACGGTGATGGTGAGCGCTTATCAGGTCAACTAAACGCTGGATTTTCAAAAGTATGTGAAATATTTAAAGTTCGCTGCATAGAATCTTTCAAATATGTCTGAGTTTTACACACCGGTCTGTTATTGTGGCGACATTTCCACGCCCCTAAATATGACGCGGCACAAAATTAAACATGATTGGTTGCTTTACCTGTCAGTCATATGGCCTCTTGGGCGGGCCTTGGACATTCAAAGTGGCCAAAGTTCCCAGACCTTCAGCCGTCAGTTTGAAGGTCTGGCTACGCGAGACTAACCGACAGGGGACCACTACATATGGGTACCTAGCCCAGTACAGGGGATGACTGACCAGGCATGCAGTACTGGGCCTGGAATTGAGCTCCTACGCCGAGCCTGACTGCCGGAGAGTGCTGGAGGATACTCATATACAAGGGTTTACGCTCACTACATTGGTTGCCTATTCGTTTTAGAGTGGATTTTAAAATTTTGCTCCTCGTTTATAAATCTCTAAATGGCTTGGCCCCTACTTATCTCTGTGAGTAACTGACTGATTATCAACCCACTAGATCCCTTCGGTCTTCCAACCACGATCTATTGTTTACCCCTAAGTTGAGGCTTAAGTGCAGGGGGGATCGTGCTTTCTGTATTGCTGCCCCCAGGCTTTGGAACGCCTTGCCACTATCCATTAGACAAGCTTCTTCTCTTAATATTTTTAAGTCCAGACTAAAGACATTTTTATTTTCTAAAGCGTATGGCTGATGGGATATTTGTATGATTTTATAACTTTACTGTTAGTTTGTTGTTGTTTTCTGTTGTTAATGACTTACTGGAAAGCACATTGGTCGACAGAAGTTGTAATTAATTGTGCTATATAAATACATTTCATTGTCATTGTCAGGGTTAGCCACTCACCTGGAGAGACAAAGAAATGCTCTCATATCCCCTGATGAGGGGATAGACATGCTAGTAGAGTGGGAGGTCGATGAGGACTTGCCTGGTGGAATAGCACTACACTGTCACCCTCAGATCTCCCTGAGCACTAACCAACGAGAACATGTGCAATGCAGAGGGACTGGTCTAGGTAGCAGCAGAAGGAACTCCACCCCTTACAAGCAGTGAGAGTCATATTCTCACAATGAAGACATTACTTTTTACTTCACAAATCTAAAAACATTAATGTGCCCACAAACCCCTTGTTATCAAATAGGCACAAAAATATCTTGCCGCCAGAGCTGGGTAGATTACTTACAAATTGTAATCCATTACTGATTCCAAATTACATGACAAAAATTGTAGTTACGTAATCCATTACACATTTTAGGTAATATAATCAGAGTACTTTTAGATTACTTTTGACCTATATCGTATTTCACATTGATTTAATAATTGATTAGAATAATCTTGTGCCATATTGCTAAAAAATACATTATTAATACATTATTACATATATTTTATTCATTGTTATTAACATGAAGTGCATTAAACATGACATTATGTCAAGGTTTCCCAAACTGGGGTTTATGAAGGAACTGCAGGGTTTGTGATTTTAATGAAAAGTTTTTTTTAGTTTTTAACAATGTTAAATTAAAAGAAAATAATTTTAAAATAAAACAAAATAAAACACTTACTAAAAAAAAGAGAAATATTTTATTTGTTTACCTGCATGTTATGCAACCATAACCAACATCAGAGAACCGCAACATGCAAATGTGATACTTAATTATTAAAATATTTATTTTAAAATCTCAGGGGTACTTCAAGTAAATATATTAGGTGAAAGAGGATCAGATGACGAAGTAGTTTGTGAATTTGTGCATTTTAATGTCTTTGAAAGACAAAAGCCAGATTAAATAGCCTGAGTGATAATTCAAATAAAAATTCTTATCAGTGCTCATCAGTAGTTGATGCAATAATGAAATACTTCTTAAACCTGATTTTTATAAATTCAGTGGTCAAATTCTGCGTAGCCACCTGACTAATGAATGATCTCTGTGTGAATGTCCACAAAACTGGAAGACTTTCTGAGTGGATTTCAGCAGTAGGAAGATTTAAAAGATGAAAAAGAGGAATTAGGTAGAATCAATAAATTATGAATAAATTATTGCTATTGTGTAAATAATATGTAATCATGTAATCCATAAAAAGTAACTGTAGTCTTATTATGAATATTTTAAAATGTAATTTAATCTAATTAAAAGTACTTAATTTTTGGAATCTGATTACATGTAATCAGCTCTGCTTGCCCCGCAGGACAAAGTATCTTACCCTGTTAGTAAAGACCAGCCATTGGCCCAACAATGGAATCCAATGGCAAGGCTGTAGGTACACTGCGTGTAGGTCTTTTACTTGTGCTTCTGTAAGGTTCACTTAATTTGTTAATTTAGTTTCAATTTGAAATTTAATCTTACTCTAATTACAAATTATTCTAAAACTTGGACTGAGATCTTTATCAATTTAGTTCTGTCTCTAATTTGGATATTGAAATATTCTAGTGTTCCTTTACTCTTCAATTATTCATTCATTAGGGATCAGATGTTGCACAGAGTCTCAAGTCAGCCGGTCAGGAATCTCACACTCATAAACTCGCCAGACTAATCATAGTCAGAGGTTACAGGGTTAACTAATACCTTTAAGTTTGGCCACCTCATGCTTCCAAAAAGTTTAGTTTGCTTAGTCATGTTCATACAACTTTTTAAGTCAGTGATAGACAGAAATCCGGAGGTCTCAGAAGACGTGTCCAGTGGTCCATTCATACATGGCCTTCAGTTTGACTTATCCTGGACACAGATATGCGGTAACATCAGACTCCACTAATTTATATAATTAAACAATTAGAAGCCAATTTGGAAACGATAAATACATAACATCAGTTGCTCAAAGATAAATCTGTGAGTGAGTGATGCACACCTGACAGCGGAGAGACACAGAGCAGCATGTGAGTGATCTAATGAAGAAAAAAACTCACACAATGCTGTGCTGGCTTTTCTGCTTTCACAAATACAATGACTATTTTGCCAGCTTCCCTTAAATGCCCAGACAAGAACAAAGAAATCTTCAAATCTAAGTTGTAAAACATTTGGTAAAATGTTGGTTGGACAGGATCCTGTGACACAAGGGTCAGACCTTATGGGGCAGAAGAAAGTTGTTCTTACCAGAGACCCCGAGGCAGACACACACCTCAACAGAAGATCACAATTCTACTAAGTTTTGAAATTTTGTTAAACAGTACATGAAGTTGAGACATTTGAAATGATACCAAACATGAAAATGAAAAAAAGAAGAAAAAAAAGGATTCACAAGACACATTATATGTGGTATATACAGTATCTCACAGAAGTGATTACACCCCTCACATTTTTGTAAATATTTTATTATACCTTTTCATGTGACAACACTGATGATATGACACTTTGCTACAATGTAAAGTAGTGAGTGTACAGCTTGTATAACAGTGTAAATTTGCTGTCCCCTCAAAATAACTCAACACACAGCCATTAATGTCTAAACCGCTGGCCAGAAAAGTGAGTACACCCCTAAGTGAAAATGTCCAAATTGGGCCCAATTAGCCATTTTCTCTCCCCGGTGTCATGTGACTCGTTAGTGTTACAAGGTCGCAGGTGTGAATGGGGAGCAGGTGTGTTAAATTTGGTGTTATTGCTCTCACTCTCTCATACTGGTCACTGGAAGTTCAACATGGCACCTCATGGCAAAGAACTCTCTGAGGATCTGAAAAAAATAATTGTTACTCTACATAAAGATGGCGTAGGCTATAGGAAGATTGCCAAGACCCCGAAACTGAGCTGCAGCATGGTGGCCAAGACCATACAGCGGTTTAACAGGACAGGTTCCACTCAGAACAGGTCTCACCATGGTCGACCAAAGAAGTTGAGTGCACGTGCTCAGCGTCATATCCAAAGGTTGTGTTTGGGAAATAGACGTATGAGTGCTGCCAGCATTGCTGCAGAGGTTGAAGGGGTGGGGGTGGGGGGGTCAGCCTGTCAGTACTCAGACCATATGCCGCACACTGCATCAAATTGGTCTGCATGGCTGTCGTCCCAGAAGGAAGCCTCTTCTAAAGATGATGCACAAGAAGGCCCGCAAACAGTTTGCTGAAGACAAGCAGACTAAGGACATGGATTACTGGAACCATGTCCTGTGGTCTGATGAGACCAAGATAAACTTATTTGGTTCAGATGGTGTCAAGCGTGTGTGGCGGCAACATGGTGAGGAGTACAAAGACAAGTGTGTCTTGCCTACAGTCATGCATGGTGGTGGGAGTGTCATGGTCTGGGGCTGCATGAGTGCTGCCGGCACTGGGGAGCTACAGTTCATTGAGGGAACCATGAATGCCAACATGTACTGTGACATACTGAAGCAGAGCATGATCCCCCTCCCTTCGGTGACTGGGCCGCAGGGCAGTATTCCAACATGACAACAACCACTGCCTTGCTAAAGAAGCTGAGGGTAAAGGTGATGGACTGGTAAAGCATGTCTCCAGACCTAAACCCTATTGAGCATCTGTGGGCAGGGCCGCATTTACCTCTTATCGTGACATAGGCAAAACATTTTTTGCCCCCCCCCTTCCCTATTAATATATAACCACCCCAGCAGACAAAAATATTTCGTAATCAGTGGAAACCTTTACATTGTTTTCTATCGCAATAAGCGCTTGCGTTCAGTCAATAAAGATCGATTGAAGTTCTAAATTCGTTTGAGAATGGAGAAAGACCGTTCCGTTAATAGGCTCCGGCTTCGTGGCCACATTACCACTTCGGGAGTGCATTATTTCTCTAATCATTTTAACGGCCTGGAGTCACGACCACACCTCAAGACATTGTTCAGATGATTTATTTCAAGACATTTGTCACGTTTCCGTCCTGAAATCTTGTGTGTGTTGAACTAATTTCTTACACACCTCAGAAACCTTTGCAAATTCCAAAATGTCATTTTAGAGCTAATAACAGAGGCTTGAGCCATTGATATGCAGGCTAATGCAGTCATTAATGTAGTTATTAGAGAGAGAGAGAGAGAGAGAGCGTGAATACCAGCGTCTGTGCATCTCTCAGCAGTGTTCAGCAGCAGAGTCTACTAATAGCGAATCTTTAAGTTGAACTGCTTCAAGAACCGAAATGTCATGTAGCGTTTAAGCTGCAAAACTAGTTCATTGATAAATTCGCGGGCAGCGCTGACAAGTTTCTGTCTGCATTTGTGCACTAGTGCGTGTCTGTACTGTGTGCGTCTGTGGGAGAGAACCGGAGAAAGAAAGTGTGATTTCAGTACATAAACAGGTGGAAAACATGGAAATAGTTGTCATTTTTTACCCCATTACTTGTTATATTTATTTGCTCAATGTCTTCTGGGGTTTTGGTTCTTTTAGTGTTGTAGATAGCCATAACAAAAAATATTATATATCTCTTCATTGTGTTTGGGCCCCCCTGGACGAGCGAGCATAGGCACGTGCCTAGAATGCCTGTGCGTAAATCCGGCCCTGTCTGTGGGGCATCCTCAAACGGAAGGTGGAGGAGCGTAAGGTCTCTAACATCCACCAGCTCCGTGATGTCGTCATGGAGGAGTGGAAGAGGACTCCAGTGGCAACCTGTGAAGCTCTGGTGAACTCCATGCCCAAGAGGGTTAAGGCAGTGCTGGAAAATAATGGTGGCCACACAAAATATCGACACTTTGGACATTTTCACTTAGGGGTGTACTCACTTTTGTGGCCAGCGGTTTAGACATTAATGGCTGTGTGTTGAGTTATTTTGAGGGGACAGAAAATTTACACTGTTATACAAGCTGTACACTCACTACTTTACATTGTAGCAAAGTGTCATATCATCAGTGTTGTCACATGAAAAGATATAATAAAATATTTACAAAAATGTGAGGGGTGTACTCACTTCTGTGTCTTACTGTACTTTTGCCATTCTGAGTGGACTTGTAGTGACCTGAAGCTGAATGGGAGAGCAGGGAAGATTAGACAGAAGGCTTTCTGTGCCCTTGCTTCATGATCTCTTCTCAGTTTTGTAGATTTATTGTTTTATTGCATGGTTTTCTGTTTAGTTCCTGAGTCCAGTATTGTTAGGAAACCAAGGCAGATTTACTCCGTCTTACCCTATATTTATAAATCACTTTAATGCTAAGCAAAATGAAATAATGCAAAATGAATGTATGAAAAATGTATATATATCATTCACCTAAATGTAAAATAAAATAAAAAATATATAAATAAATTGGAAATACCCAGGTTGAGCAGAGAGTCGTAACATAAGATGCTCTATTTAATTATACTGGACCCACAAATATTGCACAAAAAGGACAGTTTATAAGCCAACATTTGGAGGAATGGGTTGATGGGAATAAAAATGAACAAGGTAATTTGTTTAAAAAAATAAATGCATGTACAAAAATTGCGGCCAGGCTGTAACAAGAGTACTCTTTGTACTTTACATCAACTTTCACAGTTTAGGGGTAAGTGTACAAAAGAACTTCATTTGGTAGAAGATATCTATGAGAACATCCATTCAAAGAGATAAACAGCTGAATATTAGTACAGAAAAAGATCATCCAAATTATGGGGAAAAGGTGATCCAAAATCAAACATTTCTTGTATAATATATTTAAAAAAATGCATTATGGCATCAGCGAAATAAGCATTTGACTGGAAAACATGATAAAGTGTTTCTTTTACATGTAGAAATAAAATCTAAAGGTCAGTAATATACAACTATCTCAAATGAAATATTTTAAATAATCATATAATTATCCTAATCAAATGCATCAATCATCATCTCAACTGTAGTGATGGCCCTGAATATCTGTATTAATAGAGGTCTAATAAATCTGTTTGTAGTTTGCTGTTGACTTGATTACTAATAAAGAAGGCTGTTTGCAGTGAAAACCCTCCAAAATATGCAGTTCATAGCTGTACAGTGTTTCTCGGCTCTCTGACGTGTAAATGTTCATTTCACATCTCTCAACCTCACTTAATAAAGTCTGATTATGAAAACACTGTAGACATTAAAAATGACAAACACTCAGGTGCAGAAACTGTCCAGTGATTCCTCAAAACGTAGCTGTTCTTTACTAGAAAAAAAATATGACTGCAAAGTTTTATCCAAGATTTAAAACAATCATTTATTTTGAAAAAAGACAAAAGAAAAAGAACAACAACAAAACCTCAATACACACTAAACACAATGATCATTCATGTTGATGAGAAGGATGTCTGCTCAAACTTAAAGGACAAATTATGTGTAAATCACTCCTAAAACCTTAATATTACCATCATCAGTTAATAGTAAAACAAACAATCAAAGATTCAGAATAAGCACACGCTGAAATGTCATTTTGAATCATATTTCTCATAGAAGCCAGCAGGTGGAGCACATGCTCTTGTTTGATCCACAGGATCTGGTCAGGACACTGGACTTCCCATGAGCCTCTCCTGACGCAGAGAAACCAGTCTGTTCAACCACAAGCTCTCTGCCTCCTCTTTATCCATGAAGAGCTGCAGGAGAGAGAGAGATGCTTTACTTCAATTCATTTACACTATTCAATTACAATGACTTGTGTGTCCATCACAGAGCAGCACTACAGGACCAGACAAAACTGCACATAGAGGTGAGAGAATGAAAACTGTTTCTTAGACGTTTTGTCAGAGGAATGAAAATTTAGTTTTAATATACTGTATTTTTTGGTAACACTTTCAATTAGGAAACATATTCACTATTAACAAGATGCTTATTAGCATGCATATGTGTCCCTGCAGCACAAAAGCAGTCATAAGTAACAGGTATATTTGTAGCAATAGCCAACAATACATTGTATGGCTCAAAATTATACATTTTTATTTATGCCAAAAATCATTAGGATATTAAGATCATATTCCATGAAGATATTTAGTAAATTTCCTACCATAAATATATTAAAACTTAATTTTTGATTAGTAATATGCATTGCCAAGGATGTATAAATATCAATCTTCAAAAAATCAACACTTATGACTGGTTTTGTGGTCCAGGGTCACCTATTACTAACATATTAGTTGTTTATTAGTACTTATAAAACACATACTAATGTCTTATTCTGCATGACTATATTTTTTATTTATTTGTATTGCCATACCAGCATCTATGGCTATTTTAATGGCAAGATCAATATTTAAAAGAAACAAATAGTAGTAAAGTAGTGATAAAACAACAACAACTGACAACTAACTCACATCAAAATAACAAATATTATATATGATTTTTCAGTAACACTTTAGTTTAAGGATCAGTTCTCACTATTAACTAGTTGCTCATTAGCATGCATTACTAGAATATTGGCTGTTTATTAGCACTTATAAAGCAATTATTAATGCCTTATTCTGCCTGACAATATTTTAGATCCTTAACCCACTCCATACCTAAACTTAACAACTACCGCACTAACTATTAATAAGCAGCAAATTAGAAGCTTATTGAGGCAAATGTCATAGTTAATGCTGAGAGCTGGTCCCCAAACTAAAGTGTGACTTATTTTTCATTTCAGTTTTTGTTTGTTTGTTTGTTTAAAAAAAAGAGAAAAGATTATTCCTGGTGAGACTATATTCTAAAACAAATAGCCAAATCGATTTTCCTTCAATAAACTCTTAATTTTCAGCTTATTGACAGTAATTGTGGTAGTTGTTCTAGTAGTTATGGTTAAGTATAGAATAGAGTTAAGGGATCTAAAATACACTTTAATATACTTTAAGGCATTAATATGTGCTTTATAAGTACAAATAAACAGTCAATATGCTTGCTAATAAGCAACTAGTTAATGGTGAATATGTGTTCCTTAAGCTAAAATGTTACTGTTTTCTATTCCCTAACATTCTTTCACAGGTGTGCAATGATGATTTTGATGTGAGTACAAGAAACACGTCTGATAGTTTTGGTCACACACACACACACAGCACGCACACACACACACACACACACACACACACACACACACACACACACACAGACACACGCGCTCGCACGCTCGCTCGCACGCACGCACGCACGCACGCACGCACACACAGAGACACACAGACACAGGCACACACACACGCGCACGCACACACACTCGCACGCACACACACACTCACTCGCACGCACACACACTCACTCGCACACACACACACACACACACACACACACACACACACACACACACACACACAACACACACACACACACACCACACACACACACACACACACACACACACAAGTGATCGCGGTGAAGGTTGTAAGACTGATGTCTTCATTAGGCAGAACAACAGAAGATATCAATTTGTCAGTGCTGTTATGATTAGTTGGGATGATACATATTTGCTCTAAAACCACTTGATCAAATGATTTCTCTTTCTTTACTGAATGATGAAATCTGCATCAGTTCAGTTCAATTTATTTCGGTATGATTCTTAGCTATTTAAGAGAATACGCTGAAGACAAATGTAATGACTGAAGTATTCGGAGGATGTTGTTTTTTTAAGAACTGAAAGAAGCTTCTATTGGATTAGAAACGCAGAATACATTGGATATTATTACAGTAAACACTGCGATGTCTTTCTGTGCAGTACAAGTGAACGTTACAGAGTCCTCCTACAGAGAGTGAGCTGTTATTGAGATCAGATCATCTGTGACTGTCTGCATGTGCACTATTTCACCTTCCCTCCTCGTTTACTACACTCGAGGAAGCCCGGGTTTGACCGAGGTCTACTAACGGCCTGGTGTTATAGATCTGAAACACAAGAAACCCTTTCGAAACAAATCTTTCCTATTGGTTTCTAATGGATTCCAAGTCTGCGCTCTAATTGTCTGGGTTGGCTTAATATAGGACAATCACAGCTGCGATTAGATTTGGAGCAAGTGTAAATGGTATTGCATCATAAACACATCAGACAGGGTAATACGCGCGGTTGATTCGGATGTCAGCGTAAAGGGAGAATTTGAGTGATTCCCACATTAGTTGTGCTTATGAGTTCCTTAAGTTTGGAAGTTCCGGATTCTTCTCCAACACTCATCACTCATTTCCTTCATCCAAAAAACACGAGAGGCACCAAATCAAATCTAGGCTTTGGAAAGACTGATCGCTTCCATCCCGCCGCGTGCGCGCATTATAAGCGTGTCATTTACATCGGGTTAGGGTCCGCCCGTAGCGTTGGTTTGGGCTCTGTTTGCCTGGGAAACACGTGCACATGTAGCGCTAATAGACTGAGGGTGTATGTCGCCCGCCTTTTCCTTTCGTAGGCGATTCCGCGACACGACGACGAGCCTCTTAACGCACCTAGCGAAGCGCGGCTAACGAGTTTGAAATTACAGTAGATACAGTAAGTGGTGGTGGCTAAATGATTGAATCATTACTGGTGATCAGGGCTCTCTCGCCTGGGGCATATTGCTGCAATAGATCAGCCTGTCGAGCTCATCTGCATCAGTCACACATAACCCAGTTTGCCGAGTGAGAGAGATGGAGCACGCTTTCGGAGGAAATTCTGTCTGCCAATATTACTGAGGGTGCATAAGAAGGGCCCTGAGTGGGTTGTCAAGAAGTGCAGCTTCAGAAATAGGCAATTTCTACAAGGGTGGGGGGAAATAAGTCTTGGGAGAGGAGAATTATTGATTGGAGGTCTTTTGGGAGGCTTCAGTGTAACTTCGGATGCTGGGCCCGCGACACCAGAGTCTCATTTGATGTATGTTGTGAATAATACATACTATTTTTCTTAGAAAGAATTAGAGAGGTTCACGAGGTGGAGAGATTTGTGTTTTATGAGGACTCTCCAATTTGGTTTTCCTCATGTGGATTGAAACTTTGGCCCCAAAGTATCAAAATACGACTATACTTTATAGAATACTTTATCATCTAGATAGGGACATTCAATAGACTTCTATTCTTTCATATACAGTTATTTATAAATACTATAACCTACACGCTAACAGAAACATTCTGCATTTTTACATTTAAAAATACTTTATACGGGTTTTGTTCACACTTTAGTTTGGGGACCAGTTCTTACTATTAACTACAACTTTTGCATCAATAAACTTCTAATTTATTATTAGTTAGTAAGATAGTTGTTATGTTCAGGTATGGGCTACAATGGTGCTTTATGAGAACTAATAAACAGCCAATATGCTAGTAATATGCATTCTAGTTAACAGAATTGGTCCCTAAACTAAAGTGTTACCTCATTTTGACAAATGGAGATGTCCCTAAAATGAGGTTTTGGAAGGCTTTGTCAGATATAGCTCACATCTGGGTACAAATATATCTCCAAATATGTACATATACACAAAACGCTCTTACGTTAGGGTGAGCCAGGGCGTTGCTGTCATTGTACATGATGGAGGTGGGCAGAAGGGCAACTTCTTCTTTTATAGTCTCTGCCTCTTTCTTGATCTCTGAAATGTCAGTCACCTACAAATAAAAAGTTATGTTATTTACAAAAACCTCAAGAAACCGCACAGAGCACTCATCTTTCCGCCATTCCAGACATTCACCTTATTCATAATATTTACATCCACAGCCCACTTTGCATGAAGAGAAATGCCTCATTCCTTAACTTTTATATATCCTTTATCTTATCCTTGAGATCCATTCTTTTTTGGTGCTATAACTAGTCATAATTTAGACCCTTTAAAGCAGGGCTCTTCAGCTCCAGTGTCCTGCAGACTTTAATTTCAACCATAATTAATCACACCTGTATGTACTGTAATGCTGAACACCGTGATTAGTTTGTTTAGGGTGTTTGGTTAGGGTTAGGCTTGGTTAGGGATAGTTCACCCAAAAATGAAAACTCTCTCATCAATTACTTACCTCATGTTATTCAAACCCTGTATGACTTTCTTTTCTTCTGTGGAGCATAAAAAAAGCTATTTAGAGAAACCAAAACCGTTTGTTTATCACCGTTCCTCAAAATATCTTCTTTCGTGTTCCGCAGAAGAAAGAAACGCATACAGGTTTGTAACGACATGAATTTTCATTTGAGTCTGAACTTTGCCTTTGATTCAAACAGACTTCAATAACACATTATTTGCAACGATCTTCAACTGTGTGACGTTAGTAAGTTCCAGACATTGAGTGATCTTTGCACCTTGTTTCAGATTTAACAAGGGTCTTTTTGGACCGGAAGGAAGTGTTTTATCTCAAGAGATCAAGTAAATGTGATCAACCCATTTAAGTGACATTAGTGGGTGCAGCTGAAAGGTTGAAGGTTTGCATCTGATAATGACTCATTCCTGTACCACAGTAAAGTTGAGCAAACACTTATCTGTAAGTGAGTTCAAGGTGACTGTCCATGTAAAGTGAGATGTCGAGTGCAATTCTAAATACAAACAACTGATGGGCAGTATAATCATAACAGTGCTCGCTCTTGCTGTCCCTCGTCCTTTATAACATCTAGTCTTTCACCTCAAAGCCATGGCGCTTTTATCTGAGCTCAGAGCATCCAATTAGACTCTTAAAAATAAAGGTGCTCAAAAGGTTCTTCACAGCGATGCCATAGAAGAACCATTTTTGGTTCCACAAAGAACCATTCAGTCAAAGGTTCTTTAAAGAACCATCTCTTTCTTACCTTTTTATAATCTGAAGAGCCTTCTTTCACCACAAAGAAGGCAAGGCAAGGCAAGGCAAGTTTATTTATATAGCACATTTCATACACAGTGGTAATTCAAAGTGCTTTACATAAAAGAAAGTGAAATAGTCATTCACAGCAATAAAAACAAGGAATTAAAAATAATAAAAACAAGGAATTTTAAAAAGTTATAGAAATTGATTTAAAATGAAATTTAAAACAGTTAAATAGAATATGATTATACATAAAAAAAACAGTGCAGTCAGTTCGGACGTAGCACAGTGTTCATTCAACAAATGCACAGCTAAATAGATGAGTTTTGAGACTGGATTTAAATGTGGCTAATGTTTTAGCACATCTGATCTCTTCTGGAAGCTGGTTCCAACTGCGGGCTGCATAATAGCTAAAAGCGGACTCCCCTTGTTTTGTGTGAACCCTTGGTATTTCTAACTGACTCGATCCTAATGATCTGAGTGGTCTGTTAGGTTTATATTCAGTGAGCATATCTAAAATGTATTTAGGTCCTAGGCCATTGAGTGACTTATAAACGAGTAAAAGTACTTTAAAATCAATCCTAAATATAACTGGAAGCCAGTGTAAGGACCTGAGGACTGGTGTGATATGCTCAGATTTTCTGGTTCTAGTCAGAATCCTGGCAGCAGCGTTCTGGATGAGCTGCAGCTGTCTAATTGTCTTTTTTGGAAGGCCGGTGAGGAGACCATTACAATAATCCACCCTGCTGGTGATAAAGGCATGAACAAGTTTCTCCAAGTCATGACTGGAAACAAAACATCTAATTCTTGCAATGTTTTTGAGATGATAGTATGCTGATTTAGTTACTGCTTTGACATGACTACTAAAACTAAGGTCTGTCTCCAGAATCACCCCAAGATTTCTGACTTGATTTTTAGTTGTTTGACCCCTAGAGTCAAGGTATGCATTCACCTTGAGAACTTCATCTTTGTTTCCAAATGCAATGACTTCAGTTTTCTCCCTGTTTAGCTGAAGAAAGTTTTGGCACATCCAACTGTTAATTTCATCAATGCATTGGCAGAGGGAGTCAATGGGGCTATAGTCATTTGGAGATAAGGCCAGGTAGATCTGGGTATCATCAGCATAGCTGTGATAGGCAATTTGGTTTTTCCTCATTATCTGACTTAGTGGAGCATATACAGGCTAAACAAGAGCGGTGCAAGAATTGAGCCTTGTGGGACTCCGCATGTCATGGACGTCCACTTAGACTTATGCTCTCCTATACTCACATAATAACCTCTCCCTTCTAAGTATGACCTGAACCATTTGAGTGCCAACCCAGACAGCCCTACCCAGTTTTCCAGTCTCTCTAGAAGTATGTTATGATCGACAGTGTCAAACGCAGCACTAAGATCTAGCAGTACCAGCACTGATATTTTGCCAGAATCAGAATTAAAGCGAATATCATTTATTATCTTAATGAGTGCTGTCTCTGTGCTGTGATGCACACGGAAACCAGATTGAAAATTATCCAGGTATTCATTTGAGTTTAAGTAGTTGTTCAGCTGATTAAAAACTATCTTTTCAATAATCTTACCTATGAAAGGAAGATTTGATATTGGTCTATAGTTGCTTAACATGGTGCTATCCAGATTGCGCTTTTTCAGAAGGGGCTTAACAACTGCAGTTTTCAGGGAGTTTGGAAAAGTCCCAGAAAGAAGTGAGGTGTTCACCACTTCTAAGAGATCTACTTCCAAACTGTTAAGCACACTTTTGAAAAAAGATGTAGGAAGTGTGTCGAGATAGCAGGTTGACGATTTAAGATGCTGTACTATTTCTTCCAAAATTTTGCTATCAATTGTTTCAAAAACAGACATAGTCACTTCTTTTTGAGATTGCGGTCGAATCTGTGTGACCTCTGTATTACAGGAAGATGTGCCAATCTCCTTTCTGATATTACTGATCTTCTCTGAAAAGAAGGAAGCAAACTCATTGCATTTGCTGTCGGAGAGCATTTCACTAGGAATCTGACTTGGGGGGTTTGTCAGTCTCTCAACAGTAGCAAAAAGAGTACGAGTGTTGTTTAAGTTACTGTTTATAAGGTTTGAGAAGAAGGTCTGTCTAGCTGTGGCTAGTTCCACATTGAAAGCATGAAGGCTGTCTTTATAGATGCTATAGTGAATTTCAAGTTTCGTCTTCCGCCACATCCGCTCAGCTTTTCTGCATTGTCTTTTCATATTCTGAACTGCTGTTGATTTTCTCCAAACTGATTTCTGTCTGCCTGTCTTCTTGCTGACCTTTAGAAGAAGCTTTTGTGAAACAGAAAGGTTCTTCAGATGTTAAAGGTTCCTTATGGAACCATTTAGACAAAAAAAGGTTCTTCTATGGCATCATGAAGCACCTTTATTTTTAAGAGTGTACATGGAATGGAAATGATTGACAAATCAAATGTGCATGAATCTATTTGTGTTTGTCCAAAGAATGTCCTCTGTGTATGCTTTTTTCGCTCCATCTATAGAGCTGTTCGTACATCATTCAGAAATAAACGTAGTGATGTTAAGTGCTGGTCTAGCATCAGTTTCCAGTGCATCACTGAAGTCCATACAGAGAGACCTGAGATCAGCGCGGGAGAGCCGCCCGGTCCTTCTGGTGCAATCTATCATACGAGCTCATTTCAACTGTCACCTTTTGTCTCAGACCACAGAGATCTGTGAGCATTTGTTAGTAATGTAATTTGAGCGGTGAATGTGAATGCTCTTCAGTAATGCTCTCTGTGGAGAGACTGAGGGCCCACCGGCGGCCGGACGCTTTTCAAGAGCCCGAGCTCAAGCGGACAGGTGCCACAGACCAAACGAGATATAATGGCAATCATTTCATTTGCAGACAAACGGAAAGTAACTCGGCAAAAAGAAATCAAATAAAAGAATATCTATATATGAGAGATGGAAAGCAAAGAGAATAGAGAGGGAGAGAGGCAGAGATGTACCTTGGTGCCATCCCGAGATGATTTGAAAGCCTGAGGAACAAAGGAGTCGCTCTCAATGGCCTCGATATCCTTTATCCTCCTCACCTGCTCGGCGAGAGACATTTCCTCTAGAGGAAGAAAAAACAGAGCAGTGAGTGGACAGGCGAGAGGTCAGCGGGGCAGGTCAGATGGTCACAAACCACAGATCATGCTGATTGATTCATCTCTTAGCGAATAACGGCGTCAATCTACTGGATACTGTTGAGTCTGTAGTGCACGTGCCACATTAAAGCAGCTGTACTCATGGGACGCTGGTTGTGTCCCGATCCCATTACCCTTCTCTTCAGCTTCAGTATGTCTCCAGCGAAACAACAGCATGCTCTCCAAACAAGCAAGAACACACAGTACATAGTATCAGGAAAAAAAGAGAATAGAAGAGCTTGTCAAGAAAAATGACTGGTCTCCGTTGTGTTAAGTGCCCTCTGCCACTGCAAAAAATGCTTTTCTAGTTTAGATTTTATGTCTTATTTCTAGCCAAAATATCTAAAAAATTCTTAAATCAAGAAGGATTTTCTAGACAAGTAAAAATTATTGTCTTGTTTTCAGAAAAAACAAGTCAAAATTAAGTGAGTTTTTGCTTAGAACTAGCAAAATAATCTGCCAATGGGGTAAGTAAAATAATCTGATTTCAAACATAAAACAAGATTATTAATGAATAATTTTTACTTGTCTAGAAAATCCTTCTTGATTTAAGATTTTTTTTTTTTACATATTTTGGCCAGAAACAAGACAAAAAAAAAATCTAAACGAGAAAAGCATTTTTTGCAGTGATGTAGTTTGAAGACAGACGGTAGTGATTGCACTTTACACGAAAAAAATGAGTTAGAAAACAAGTCGAACAGACAAACAGTCTGTACTAAGTTCAGTGGATGTAGCTTGAAAGCTTTAGAATCAGAATCAGCTTTATTCGCCAAGTGTGCGCAAACACACGAGGAATTTGTTGTGGTTTTAAGAAGCTCTTGTTACATACATGCATACATACATATCTAACATGAGAACAGAACATTTAAATAGGACTTAACAATAATAGGATTTAATAGTCAGAAATGTTGGTCTCAGAAGATGATATTAGTATGATATAGATACATGGATCGATAATTATAGTCTGCATGAAACCCAAGTTGTGATCCTCTTTACTTCCCAATTGTGATGTATGTCAGAGTAATGATGAAGAGCTTGTAGGCTCGAAATGTCACCTGTGGTGAGAACTTAACAAATATTTTTCTACTTTTGTAGCTGATGTGTGCCAGCTTTGCTCTTCCTGTCTGACGTGGTTTGTGGTTGAGCACCACATTGAGCTTTTGGCCTGCTGGATGTGCACACTTTGATTGCAATCTTTATGTATATCAGAGTAAAACAGTTTCTTGAATGAGGAAACAGAATGTAGGGTGAAAATAAAAAAAAATAAGAAAAGAATTGTCTGTCACGCTTTATTTTAAGGTACAGTTCTCGCCATTAAACATGACTTTTGCCTCAGTAAACGACTAATTTGCTGCTTATTAATAGTTAGTAAGGTAGTTGTTAAGTTATTCATTGAGGTTTATGCAATTGTGTTGTGATGTTGATTTTTATTAAGGCATATGAATCAATGGTGGTAACAATTAAGTTGTTGGCATCACTTAAGATAACCTAAAAATTCTTTTAAATTGGTTGGTAAAATTAACCGAATTCAACAATATGTAAAATAACAACTGACAAGTAAAAAAAATAAATAAAAAAAATTAATAATAATTGCTGTCCAGTCTGTAGCTCTTTAAGTCTTCTTCTTTTCTAGACGTTCTTCAAGAGTCTGAAAGGACGCTGATCAATGAGAAGACATCATGCTTCACGACTCACTCAGAAAACAGCCAGCGTTGTGTATTGCTTGAAGATGTGATGCATGTTTCTGAAGCATTTATGCTGTTATACCAGCTAAAATGATGCATGGTAAACATCTCTGAATTTTAATGCAATATAGAGTCACAGGCTCTTATATTCAAATCAATTTCTCCTAACAATCATATGCTCATGATTAATATTCCCTACATAATTACATACAGAAATAATGTATTTTGGGTTGGACTGATACACAGAACACCTCGTCAAGCTACTGGCTGTCCGTCGTTGATGCCCTCTGGTGGTTGAGCATATTAATATAGACACTAAAAACCTTTATAGCTTCAATGATCGCTGATAGTGTAGGTAACACTTTAATTCAATATTCCACATTCTACTGACTATAAGTGACTTTGCAAGTACATGTCAACTTATTCTACTAACCCGAACCTAACAGTCCAATACTCTAATGAGAGTTAGTTGACATGTAGTTGTAAAGTTACTTATAGTTAGTAATAGGGTTGTAACGGTATGAGATTTTCACGGTATGATAATCGTCTCAGAAAATATCACGGTTTCACGGTATATGGTATTAAACAATCAAAACAGTTTTTTTTTGGTTGAACAAATGTTTGGAAGCATTCAAATTTCATTAATCAAAAACAATCAAGTACATTTCATCATTGATTATATATTAGTAACAATTCATAAATTCTGGTTTGACTTAATTTTTCTGGATTCTGTACTTTTATGATATAATACAAATATAATATCAAAAATGGTGGTAATGAAATTAATGCATAAAGCTTAAACAATTTAATTAATGTTTTAAAATGTAATCAAATGAAAATAACATTTATCCTTTTATGTTTTCGTAAAGGACTGCACAACAGAGATTTACTAAATAAAAATGAGGAGAAAATTATATTCCTTAAATGTTTCTATAAATTATTATTTTAGAAGTAGGCTACATTATAGTACAGTCGTAATTTCTGTCTATTTCTTCGAGTTAAAAAGCGGACTTTTATTTTGACGGGTAGTAGTGAAGAGCTTTGAGTGTCAGTGTATTTGACAGTGGTTTTCTCAAATAAAATGATGAAAGGATTATTAATTGTTCTCTCAGTGTCAGTGAGGCTGTTTGTGTCCATGTCCTCAGATAGTGAGACAGCAGGTGCTGTTAAACACTGAGCGGCGCCAGCACGCATACTTCAGTATGTAGTACACGACACAACGCCGCTCATTCACAGAGAGACACGCAAAACTAACAGATTATATTTTTATATAAGTGTTTTTGCTCTTTAATAATCACAGACACTAGACCATGTCGTGATTTGACCGCTCTGTTTTTGATTTATTCATCAATACATAAAATCGCGGATTTTGTGACATCTGCATTGTAAATTCATTGTCATGACTGGATTCTGGGATTCACTCCTCATAACAGAAATCATAACTGTATCTGCACGGAGGATGGTGTTCTGAAATATAGGTAATGTTCGATGTGTTTCCTCTTTTTGCAGCTGCTTTTCGACTGCAGTTTTTGCAAACTGTCTATCCTCGAGGACAAATAAGCGTTCGTCTTTTCTATATTCAAAGTAACGTTATTCCCATACTGCCAATTTTAATTTATATTTCGACGTGGGATAGAGATTAGCGATAACTCATAACGACGTCTGTCTCTGATGTTGTCTCCGCTGCATGTGTGGGTGGAGCAAGAGAACAGTTCAGTGGAAAGATGTTGCCTAGGCGCAGGTGAGATTCTGCATCTTTTATTTTCTCCCTATACCGTAGATAAGCAAATGTACACGGTATGATAACCGTACGTCTTTATATCGTGGTATATCGTCATACCGGTATATCGTTACAACCCTAGTTAGTAGAATGTCTAAAGTGGACTATCAAAAGAAAAGAAAATCTGTTTAGAATTCAATAATCAATACAGTCATATACAGAATAGAGATCAGTGGTTTTAGAATATCAGTATGTTGCCTGCAATGCATATACAATTATCAGGAGAGACAGAATTTCAAGATTTCAAGAAAAAAAGTAATAAATTCTTCACGGTAAACAGGTCTTCTGTTTACTTCATATGCATATTATCTCACTCTACACATTTATTCAGGAAATGAAGACCTAATGTGATATTGCTCGGTACTATTTTCATAAATAAACAGGGTAACTTATAATATTGTGTCTAATATTTGTTACTCCATATTAACTTCTTGTTTATTGAACTATAAGCTGTGATTACCTACAGCCACAGCTGTGCTGTTATTCACAACATCAGCACTGTTGTTTGTGTGACATCCTAAAACATAAAACACAATGTATTACTGATACTCAAATTCACTCGCAATTTAATCTCTCTCCACACATATGCATGAAAATGCTCAGAAACAAACACTATTAGGTAGGAAGCATGCTCTCCCGCTCTCTCACACACACACACACACACACACACACACACACACACACACAGATCCCGGCGCTAATGAGAGGAATTAATTTAATCCATTAACTGCCAGGGAGCAACTGTCACAACACATCTTCTCGCTCTGCTCGTTTAATGAATAAATGAATATTTGCTCTGGTTTTCTCTCTGTTAGCAGAAACACTAGCTCTCTCTCTCTCACACACACACACACACACAGATTTTGACTTATCATACGGCTTATGAACATAACTTAAACACTGTAGCACTGTCATTACAACCTGGCAAAAAGTTGAAAATGAGACTCATTCTAATGAATATCTAGTTTCATTAAAGTAACATACATACAAACATTGATTTGTCACTGTAACACACACCATAAAACACAAACGTGTGTCAGTGTTAACCAACCTAGTCTCATGGCATTTATGTACCTGGGTGCACTTTTTAGCGAGACACGAAATACGTACCAATAACTACATTTTACTGCAGTTTCAGTTTCCAAAAGAAACAAACACTAGAGGCAGTAAAGCTCCGACACCTTTTACTCCTTTTCACACAAATTTACAGAGTTTTGATTAATAAAGCGTATTTTTCGCACAATTACTTTAAGAATATCATGTTACGACTTCAAAACAATATTAATATGCTGGGAGATTTGAAAACTGATGCTTTCGAATGTTAGCATCGCACATATCCAGCGTCATATCTATGGGTTTTCATAGAGAGTAAGTTTGTTCGGTAGCTCACCGAGTACGGAGACGTACTTAGGAGGCGAGGAGCTCCGGTTCGAATCCTGTGTAACCACGATTCGACGAAACAGTTCAAATCTGCAGATAAGGAAGTTGAAATGGCACGGTTGCATCAACAAATAAGTTTTTATACCAGTTATGCATTTGTTAACACTATCGGGTAGGTTTAGGGTTGGGTTTGGTGTAGGGCATATTTCCAACACGATAGAGCATTAACTTTTAGGGACAGACCCCGGATATTTGAATTCAGAACAGCCGCAGTACGTACCTGAAACAACGCAATAAAAACACAGCAATACGTACCTATATCAACATAATAAAACGTGCCAGGGTTCACATATTTAACCCGTGTTTTAGTGCCACTCAGTGGACATTTCTCTTTGAAACTGCGGCGAAACGTGCAGTAAGGTACATAAAACGGTGTCGCACAGAAAGTGCACAGAGGTACATATTTTTATGAGACCAGGTTGCAACCTAACACACACATGCTCTGAGAAACAAACCTGCAATAAAATGAGCCCAAACAATGTCAGGCATGTGTCCATACACACTGATAACAGTTTGCCTTCTCAAAAACACACATACTTGAGCATGAGGCAAAACAGAGGCGCAATATCCTCTAGGAGTCTACAGACCGTCCTTAAGATGACAGCAGTCCACTGGCTCTCAATCACACACTTATTACTCCTCCTGTGTGTGTGTGTGTGCACTGAACATCTTAATGACTGATACACAGACACAAACACACAAGCCCACACAGATATATCAGTGACAACCTATCCTTGGCCCGGAATTCCATTAATGCCTCATACTTTTTGACAAACACATTATTGGTAGATAAAATGACTTCCATATGCTGTTTGTCAGATGTCAGTGAGGAAAGATATGTATTTCATGGGAAAATCAAAAATAATGGACTTTGAGAGAGGGGCCCGTGCCGAGCAGATAGCAGAAAATCGATAGCGCTGTCGGAGAGACATCTCTGCCAGACACGATCAGCACAAGGCCAGGTCAAAGTCGACATTTAATATTGACACATTATCCACAAAATTAATTTAGAGTCCATTGTCGCCGCATTACACAAGCCTTATAGCAGTCTTAACCACAGACAGACAGACAGAGAGATATGATGACATGTTTTGTCTTTCCCTGCCATCCTAAAGGACTAAACGGACTCTCTTCGATGTTAAATATGAATGAATGCAGATTTAGACGTGAATAAACTGATAAGAAACCAGGAGATTAACGTGTGCAAAAACAAACAGCATCATCAAATGCTCTTAATACTCTCTCTAGCTGTTTCTTCACTTACAAGATGTTAAAGTCAAATGAAAGATCCTCTTCAGCAGGCTGGATGAGAAGAAACCACAAGAGGGCGATGTTCAACAACTCAAGCTCCAGCACTGAAAGTGAACGCAAAACTCACTGTGCCTGATTAATTCTCATAATTGAATGCCTTACTTCCATGAGCAAAATTACAACGGCTCTCATCACTGATGGAATAATTAAAGCAGTAACTGCCCATCATCAGGTGGTCTGTCTCAAACGGCCGCGGACTCAAAGGTGCTTTTGAATGTCATGAGCAAGCAAAACAAGACCTAATGATGGCACTGCATTGATTGAGAATGAAAAGAGTGTGTGAGAGAGAGAAAACTACACTACAATACATGGAAAAACCTGCAGACCTCTCACACAGCTGTGTTTATGTGTTTGTTAGAAATAATCTCAGTGCTTCTCAAACTTTTTGACTCCAAGGCCCCCCATTGTTCATAACAATATTTCCAAGACTTTTCCAGTTTTTCATGATTTACTGCATGAGGATTTTTTTTACCTAGTTTCTACCTGATAAAATATTTTACAGCTTGGCATAATTAGAAAATATAAATTCATTATAAAAATGCAATTTATAGCATTTTATTAATTTACATGACTTTTCCAGGTCTTGAAATCATACTTTTAATCGGACAGTATTTGTAAAAAGAAAAAAGAAAAAAAAAGAAATAAATAAATTAAAATAAAAAAATAATCGTAAATGAATTGATTAATTAAAAATAAATACAAATTAAATAAAATGAAACAAACAAAACACAATAGCGTTCTTGTTTTTAGTTGTTCTAGCTTATTTTAATTCTGGTTTTGTATGTTTTTTTAATTATTTTAAGTCAACGAGGCTCTATAAAATAAATGCACTTACATATCAACATATTTCAATCTATACAAACACGCAAAAAGTTGAACTAATTGTTAAACACACAAGGACATTCCCTCTATAGCAAACCTTCGGGAATCCAGCCTCCATCTCAGCATCAGGCTAAGATATGTAATTCAATACTCAATTTAGCCCCGTCTCTGTGGACAGATTTATTTATTTATTTTTGGCACGGCTAATTGATAGAAATTAAGCCATTAATCAAGCCACTAGCCATCATTCAGGGCAAAGAAGATGAATACAAACTTTCATAATAACCACCTTCCCCATTTTAGACCTCATTAGCATTAATTTTTAATGTAATTATGCTATTCTTTTACGCTGAGCTCATAAATTACGACTCTTTTGTTGCCGACTGGCCTTGTAAAAGCCGGGCTAATGCTTTGTAGTCTGATCTTTAAGGCAATTACTGGCTTCTTCAGTCTTTTATCTCCCTGCATTTCCAATAACCTTCCATCTAATGATTTATCTGGGCAAACCCCTGACACGCATCCGACTCGCCCCGCTTCCATTAACACTGTCTTTATTTATCTAGGAAGATCTGGTGTCTAAATAAAGATCCTCTCCCGACGAACGCCGCTCCACTACAGACGACGTGTAGAGAAAATGTGGAGTCTTTGTGATTTCCATCGCAAACAGAAGCCTAGATGAAAGGTCACTGCTTTAACTTAATTACACGTGTGACAGCAAAAACTGACATTAATTCTTTTTAAATACAGCATGTCAGTCAGATGCACTCTAGACATTTAAGA
The DNA here is from genome assembly GCA_023376895.1 of Aspiorhynchus laticeps. Taxonomy (NCBI): domain Eukaryota; kingdom Metazoa; phylum Chordata; class Actinopteri; order Cypriniformes; family Cyprinidae; genus Aspiorhynchus; species Aspiorhynchus laticeps. The sequence goes on along the minus strand of CM041814.1, from coordinate 32,730,804 downwards.
GTCACCTCGTTCAAGCTACAAAACAACCACCTAAAAGACTGAATGCTTTCCACAGGCCAGGCCGGAGCTGGGTAGATCACTGACAAATTGTAGTCCGTTTCCAAATTACATGAAAATATTGTAGCTAGTAACGTAATCCATTACATTACACATTTTAGGTAACATAATCAGACTACTTTTAACATAAACCGTTTACCACATTGATTTAAATAGGATAATATTGTACCATATTGATATTAAAATGCAAAGAAAATATATTCCATTCATTGTTATTAACAACACAAAGTGAATTAAGCATTACATTATATCAAGGTTTCCCAAAATGGGGTTTATGAAGGAACTGCAGGGGGTTTGTGAGTTTAATGAAAAACTAATAATTAAGTACTTAAAATGTAAAACTAAATCATTTTAATCAAAATAAAACACTTACTAAAAATGAAATATTTTGTTTACATGGATGTCATGTAGGCATTTTAGAAAGGAAAAATTAAAAGATTAAAAGAATTAGGGATAATCAATAAATTGTGAATAATTTATTGCTTTTGTGTGAGTGTATGTAATCAAGTAATCAATAAAAAAGTAACTGTAGTCTGATTACGAGTATTTAATTTAGTATTTTAAGTACTTAATCCAGATTATATGTAATCATTTATTACCCAGCTCTGGTCAAGGCTTCTGAAGGCTTCTTTAAACACAGACGCAGGCATGAAAAACACATCGGGCCGCTGGTCAAGTCATAGTTTTGACTGTATTGACATGCAAAGCTGACGCGAACACTGAAAATACATCAAGTGCGTAATGAGCAGCTATTAGGAGCATTGATTTGCTGATTTCAATTGATAGTTACCCGAAGTGACATGTCAATATTTGCTAACTAACTAATACCCTCTAGCCTCTCTGCCTTGACAAATGAGATCTCAATGAACAAAGAGAGTTTGCAATCATGGCCAGCGTCTAGTAACATGCACCCGATCCATGTTTGGAGCAGATCGCACTTCACAAACGGGACAAATAAAAAGCTTCTCCAGCAATCTGATATGTACTGCACTTGATATGGGTCATCTACAAGTGGATTGACTCTCGCTTGCTCCATCCTGAGCTGATGTTAGCTCATGCCAGATGCCACTAATGTCCCTAAGGGTCCGAAGCAGTGTGTGGATTTAGCTTCAGGACAGAGGATTTCCTCAGGAACAGTCACGCTGATAGATGAATGTCTGATCAGCTCATGAACCTGCTCCCACAATGACTGTTCAACCTAAACACACCAGACTGTAATAACACAAACACGGAAAAGCTAGTAACCAAATCCTGCAGAAACTCTTTCTGTACGTTGTTGTACCACAAGTCGCATTTTTCCTGCTGAAGCAGTACATGGGTGAAGTCATCAAGCATATGCAGCATTATTGGTTTGTGGAGGTTTTATCAATATCATTGATGGCTGAATCTTCCAGCAGGAATTACAACTGTGTCAAAGATATATGTGATGTTTAATGCCTAATACAAAAAGTGCATTAAATCAACATTATCTAGCAAATCATTTAGCAATTCCTTGTAAACCAGGGTCCTATTTCCGCAGTGAGGAAAACACGGATGGACTCGTGGAATCCAGTCATAAAAATGATATAATGCGGAATGTCACGGAATGTGGCCAGTTTTGGATGAAACAGAATTTAGAATTTGAGAAAACATCAAAGGGATTTTGAGAATAAATAAAACATTTATTTCCTAGGGGCCTAAAATTTTAATAATGTGTTCATTTTAAAACTTTTAATATTGTGTTGATAAATTGCATGAGCTTCACGATTTTTGAATCAGACATGCTTTTTGATTAAATTTTACAAAAAAATTATTTAACAGTTTAAAACAGAAAAAAACAAAATAAAATATAATAAAAAAATCTAATTAATTTTGGGGGAAAATGTATTTCATAGGTTTCTAGTAAAGCTGCATTCCTGTACTGATCAGCACATTTTGCAGCATGTAATCAACCGTTCTCCACTGCTATACAACACTGCATAATGCAGAGCTGCAGTGAATCTCAGAGAATAACAGTACAAAAGTAAAAATAAATAATATATGATCAATATGTGATGATCAAATGGCATGTAAAGCACTCATTGTTTCTAACCAGTGGACAGTGTCAGAACTGGCTGTTCTCTGAATGTGGCATACGCTCAGAGCTCATATGATTGGCTCATTACGGTGTTGATTTGATCATGTCTGTCTATCATGCCGTCTTCAGTGCAGTGACTGGCTGATTAACTGTCAGCGTGATAATGCTGAACTCTCATGCTTGCAATTGGTCCACAAATCTGAAAATGATTTTTTTTTTATTTTCTTCTCTCAGGGTTCCCACTGTCATGGAAAACCTGGATATATGAGGTAGCCTAACTTTAAAAGTGGGATGTCTCAACATTATCTCATCTCATGATCTCAAGCGTGGTTCAAACGTACATTTACTTACATTTGCACAGACACTGAAATGTACAATAATGATGCATTGACTGCATCTAAAAGGTGATTTATTTATGCATCAAACTACTTTACAGATGTACAAATGTGCATGAATCTTTATGAAGATTGGAACCATGGCATTAATGTGTTGATTATATTGTATTGTAATCAATGGCATTATGTTTTCAATCACATTTATTAAACAGTTTACTCATTTACTTAATATGAAATGACAACATTTTGTTGTTCTAAATTTTAATACAATTTCTATAATCATCTAACCATTACTTATCAATAATATTTATTTTGATTGCCGTGGAACACACAAGGTGTTTTCTCTGTCATGCTGTGACTGACAATAAAGTCATAAAATGCACCAAAAAAGCGCAACGTAAAATCAGAGAAGTACTCAATTTTCAGCGATCTTTATATTTATCCTCAGCAGTGACTGCAAACGTCAAATCCCAGACTCGTTACACGTTCAAAATCTGCTGCCGCATGAAGCTTTACGGTTATGAGGCAGTGAAATCAAACACTCATCGCCTGCTCCGACCGTCACAGAGTGTGATATGCTGTGTTTCAGGTGATGTGTGCTTGAATGAGAAATACACACCTTCACACATTGGATTGGGATATTATTTTCAATATTACAAATGTTGTTCTGTACCTCACACTAACTATTGAATACTGCCAGAGAGGATCGAGACTGCAACACATCCAACCTAATACCTACATAAACAATGAGACCAGGCTAGATGTGTATACCTGGAAAACAATCTTATAGCTCCATGGGTATATTTAAAATGAATTTACATTTTTTTCTAGCTATGTCAAGCTCTAAAATATTTTCAAGGGTAGAAAATGTGAGTAAAATCTATTTGCAAAAATCCTTCTCCAGTAAATCACAAACAACTGTAAAAGTCACGGTGCCTTTGAATAATGTTGTGAACATTGGGGCCCACAAAGGTTGAGAAGCACTGGTTTACATGCACTTTACAAGTTTGATTTTATGCAGACTAATGCAATAATTTATCAAGTTGAAATGTGATGTAAACACTAGTTTAAGTAAGACTAACAGACATCAAACGCACTTGTCAATCAGACTACAGTTGTGTGCATGCTCCAAAAGATCAAGATGAACACAACACAAGCAATGCCTCGTATCAGTCCATATCATATCACACGATTCTAGCTCGACTATGCAAAAACCTGTCAAATAGCACAGGAAAACAATCACAGATGGATGTTACCTAATGCCAATGGTGGCATACTGTACATTAACATTAGTTACTGCTCATGATTTATAACAAAATCATTCTTTAGTGTAAATAATTTACAGTTCTTGTCAATGCAAATACAAATGCACAATGAGAAACATCATCTGCGAGGTTCCTATCATGATGTCAGAACTGAGCCGTAACACAAATAAGAGCCGTAATGACAAAGCAAAGCTCTGTTTACTGTGTGTGTGTGTGTGAGAAACAGCACAAACGTCACAGTAACATCAACAGCAGGATGAAAGAGAATACAGGAATGTGGAAAGTGCAGCTTTCTTAGGTTTTGCTGGTCAGCGGATCTGTCAAACATCTCTATAATTAAAGAAACACCCAACCAACTAATTACGTAATTGGAGTTAGCCTTTAAAACACAAATGATGTAATCAGACTTAAACGCAGACTAAGAGCCTCTCCATTCATGAGAGCGAAGCCTTACGCTACGACTGTAACTCTCATTTATTCTCATCTGCCAGACAAACACATCAGATTCACAGATATGTGTGATCAGCATTATTTCTCAGTGCTGTAGTGTAACTCAGACGTAATTGACTGCAGAGAAGGTCACTGGCACAATGCGGGAGGACTCATTTGGCTAATTAAGAACAGTGCCCCGGTGACCTCTGTCTGGGGCAAATAACCTCAGAGTATTTAAAACCCTGCACTCTGCTTTATTGAGAGCAAATAAGAAAGTCTGACTTCATTGTTTGTGAGATTTGAACAAAACATACAGCGTCTGTTGATGCTCCTGTTATTACTAGGGCACTTGATTGATTATATGAAAAAACTAATTAATCACACAGGTTTCTGTAATTTAGTAATATTACTTGCACATTGTAAAAAATGCAAACATATTTTCACACTAAGATTCATGAGAAAAAAAAACAAAGTTTAAGTATTTGTTTATGGCATGTTTTTACTATGTATGAATGAAGGCCAGTATCACTGATAGATATGCCTTTATTATTATATTTATTAATCTGTTTGCTTATTTGTTTTTTATTTATTGTTTGTTTGTAATTATAGACATTCAACATTACAGCATAATTGAAAGTCTACTAAATTACATTTTCTTTTCTTTTCTTTTTAAAGTACAGCATTACAGAACATTTCTACTATAATTGGATAATTTAAATAACTTAACTCACCTAATTTACTTTAAGTGAACTTAAAACAATATACATGAACCCATTATGATAAAGTCACATTTAATACTGTACATTAACATTTATTTTGTGCATTTATTTTCACAACAAATACTAAAAATTTTAGTTAAACATTTGGTATCAATATTTTTCATTTGAGGATCAATTCTCTTGATACAATGTCGGCATCACAAAAATGTTATACTTCTTTCCGGACTTAATAAAGAAAAAAAAAAAGTGTGAGAAAACATGCCAGAACACTTTAGCAGAGTTACTTAAACAAACAAAAAAAAAACAACAAAAAACAACAACAACATGCTAAATCAATCGCATAAATCATTTTTTTTTAACTTATTACACACATAATGAATGTTTCCCAGCCCTAAATCAATAGTGTTTGTAAAAGACCAGTCCATACACTTTTTTTTTTTTTTTTACAGTAGAAGTTAGTCTGCAATAGATACAGCAATGACACATATTGTGTATAATAATAAGAGCATATCAGAGATTTTCAGAGTGTAACTCTCTGGTCACATTGATTGATGGAGCTCTGACAATTGGTGGCCCGATCGACCACAGCGTGACCCGTCAGCCACCCAATCAGTGAGGCTCTGTTCCCGGTGTGTGTCTGAGACCACCAGTCCTGACTTGATGAGGTGCAAATGACCCAACCACACACATGCAACGCTCAACACTCCACCCCGAGGATTTCCTCCCTTTCCCACAACATAAACACATACACACTTTCTCACATTACACACGCCAACACACCTTCTCACATATCAGCAGATGACAATCTAACAGTCTCTTCATGAGCATCGCTTAATAAAGTCACTCTGAGAGGCCACACTGTGTGTGTGTGTGTGTGTGAGTGTGTGTGTGTGTGGAGTGTGGTGTGTGAGTGTGTGTGAGAGTGTGTGAGAGTGTGTAGTGTGTGGTGTGTGGTGTGTGAGGAGTGTGTGTGAGAGTGTGTGTGAGGTGTGTGTGAGTGTGTGGTGTGTGTGTGGTGTGTGTGTGTGTGAGTGTGTGTGGTGTGTGTGTGTGTGTGTGGTGTGTGTGGTGTGGTGTGGTGTGGTGTGTGTGTGTGTGTGTGTGTGTGATGTGTGTGTGTGGTGTGTGTGTGTGTGTGTGTGTGTGTGTGTGTGTGTGTGGTGTGTGTGTGTGTGTGTGTGTGTGGGTGTGTGGTGTGTGTGTGTGTGTGTGTGTGGACTGTGTAGATGTGTCCAGAGTGTGTGTCAGTGATACGTGTGTGCTGTGTAGAGTGTGTGTGTGTGTGTAAGCTGTGTGAGGTGTGTGTGTCAGTAGCAGTGTGAGTGCTGTGGTCGTGTGAAAGGTGTGTGTAGAGTGTAGTAGTGTGAGTGATGTGTGTGTGTAGTGTGTGTGTGTAGTGTGGTGTAGTGTAGTGTGTGTGAGTGTTGTAAAAGTGATGTGTGTGTGTGTGTGGTGTTCTGTAAATTGTGTGAATGTTTTTGTGTGATGGATTGTACGTGTGTTGTTAGTACTGATGTTGTTGCCCTGTGTGTCAAGTTTTGTTGTGGTGTGTTTTGGGTTTGGTTGGGCCACCCTCATGCTCAATACCCTAAAACACCAGCCTCCCAAGAGAGCATGTTCAACACAATACACACAAACAGCTGTTAACAGAGCTACCAAACCTCTATCAGCACATTTCAAACTGTCTAACTGCGTATTCAAATAAGCAGATGAATCCTTTACTCAGACAAGCTTCATAGAAATACAAATAAGTGTGAACAGTCACAAAAAAAAAAAGATACAAGCTGAATGGTTATTATTTGTACGTGGGTTAGATGCAGTTGTGGACAGTAATAATAAAAAAATATTATTTTTGCATGGTGTTCCCCTTAAAATATTTACACTTATTTTTTTTTGCCCCATGCGACATCTGTACATGGTATTTATACTATTTGTTGCCACATATTTACACAAAGTTTTTCTTATTTTTAAATACTATAAGGCATATTATTTCACTTCTTTGCACTCTTGAATCATCAGTAACTGATCATTTCAGTATATTGAACTTTAATGTTTTGATAGTGTATAATAAGTTTTGGTAACAAAATAAAAAGTTTGGTTATTTGCAGGTCAATACATATGAAATGTCTGCACTAATCTTTCTCATTACTGCCGACTAATGACTAGTGCTGGTTAGAAATAATAATAAACATTAATTTGTCAGTCATTACTTTTTACCTTTATTATGCAAGTTTATAAAAAAAACAAAAACAAAAAAAACAAGTAGCTACATCTGTACTTTCACTCAAGTAATATTGAAACTGAGTACTTTAACTGGAGTAATATTGTATTAGGGTATCTGTACTTTTACTCAAGTACTCAATTGGTGTACCATGTCTACTATTGCACTACTGTTTATCTTGGTGCACTATCAGCAAGTGTATGGCTCTTAGGCAATGCAGGTTCTTCTCAATGATGCTATACATGTTCATTTGAGAATGAGGTTTCTAATATATGATTGGGCAGGAGTGATATTAGGGTGGGGCTTAGAGAAGCATCAATAAATGACCTGTCCAGTGCAGAGTATGGGTGTCAATCATCCATTCATTGAATCCAACTTTGACTTGAAACATGCAGAGTTGTTTGTGAGCTGGATGTGAGGCTCCATGTGCATTTGGAGAAATATTCCAACTGCAGACACAGGCATTCAATGACTAAATATTCAGCGTCAATACAGGTGAACAAAGGATTGCACAAAGTGCCATTTTTCTTTACGATAAACTCACATGGGAGAAGAGGGAAGGGATCAGCCACCAAGGCTTTTTGAAAGAGAGAAAAAAAAAAACTTTAAATTTGCAGTGATAAAAAAATCAATAAAACAGTAATTGCTTGGCATATGATTGCATGGGAAACAAATTATAAGGAGGAGGCTGATGTCCGGGCGGATTAGGTTTTTAGGGTTCAGTGGGCCGGTCGACGGAAAAGGTCTCCGCATGATAATTAAATCTTCTCACTCTGATTTTCTGCCAATTTTATTTCCCCTGGGTCTACAATACTAATTCACTGCTTATAAGCCAGGCATAACTAATCACTGGAGTATAGAAAATGGCTGCTTTGAATGAGAGAAAGATATGCAGACACGTTTTACTTCAAATATTACAGTTACATTGGGCTTGCTGATGAATTCCACCTGTGAGATGATGTCAGAAATACACCTTGATAAATGCATTTTTTAACCTTTGACCTTTAGAGGTTTCTACTAACACAATCTTGTTTTTCAGTCTGATTCTGTATAGCATTTTTGCATTTAGATTTTGTACACAATAAACATCCAATAACTAATAGCTGGTTTGCAAACTAATAACTAGTAAGTGCTCCTTAAAGGGAAATAGAAATCAAAAGGATTTTTTTTAGATGAGTGAATGCAGTCGTACTGTAAGCAGGCACTATACTTCATATTAAGTGCCATTCAAGAGATTGGGTTCTTCAGCACATTGCAAAACATTACATTTTGTCAGACAAATGTTAACTGAATACAGAGAATGTGACACATAAAAACTAACATTTTAAAAAGCTCTATGCAGTGTTGTAGACTGTATTTTGTTGTATATGTTTCTTCAGTGACGTTATTTCCATTTGGACACTCAAGCGGGTTTATGAATGGCAGAGACGCAATGCAACTGATGCTGGTAGATTACATGACAATGTTAAAATGGCGAATGTAGTGTATGCATGAATTTCACTCATACTACCCATTTGCATACTATATAGAAAGTACTTTGAGGTTGCAAAACAAGTTTCATACTAAATATAGTACCTGCTCACAGTATGTGATTTTGGACGCAGTCAATAAGTGAGTCACTGAGTCATTCATTCAACAGAGTTGTTCACACAGCTGATCGTCTGCTGAATGAGTCATTGAATCATGCACTCAACTGATTCTATTGAAATCAGCAACGAAACAGCGGAACGAAGGTTTTGACAATTTAAGTCTTGAAAGGTTTTGATCACTTTCAGCTGGTCTGGCTGGGATAAACCAGCTAAACACAACATGGCCTGGCTGAGAGACCATCGTCAGTTAAGACCAGCTTAGGCTGGGAAATACTAGAGCTATTTATAAACTGTTCTCACTGGTGAGTTATGCGCTAACCTTAATAAGCAATCAATGTGTTATGTGTCATTAAAGGTGTGCTGAACCAAACATCTACAATTTCTAGTTAGTTTGCTGAATTGATCAAGAGATAAGGACTGATGCTGACATTGTCCAGAACACAACACTTTTGAAGGCCACTGAATTATATAAACATGTTAACACCTGAAGCAACACAGAATGAAGTAAACATCTCTTGATGATACAAGCAAACTGCATTATAACAGAAATACCATGTGGCGTCAAAACAAAGAGCCAGTTTCCCCTGTGGACAATCCAAGTCAAGAGACAGGGAAGAGCGTCGTTTACCAGGTGGTGTATTTCAAAGCTGATCCTTTAAATATGAGCGGAAGTCATGACAATTAAATCATTTAGGCCGGCGTGAGCCCCTCTCAGCAGGCTCCAGTCCCAGGGTCATCTGCCTGTAGACCCTCATTTACACAGCATTTGTATTCATGACGGGAGAGCGCTAAATATTTAACAACAGTCTTTCAGGAGATACTACTGTTGAGCTCACAGGTCAAATCATTCTGATTTCTGAAGAGATTACCTTACTCTAGATTGACCCGTCTATATCTGACAACAACAAAAAACCTGGATAGAAATAACATTTGAAATGCTATGAAATAATATTGCTCTGATATTTTCTTCTCTGAGGGAGTTATTCAGAAATATTTAAAGGTAATGCTTTTTTCTTAAATTCTTAAGTCCTTTTACTATACACACAACTTTATATGCAATATCCCAAAATTCACATCATTTAAATCTTGGCAAATTGGAAAGTCTAAATTAACAAACAATTCTACGCAATTTCCACCTAAAACAATACTAATGAAGCAATGCTTATCATATTTATGCACCATTTACCAGACATTCCATAATAAATCAAGCCTCTAATTAAGTTTACAGAGGAGATTCAATAAAATGATCTGATTAAAGGCAGCTCTCTGTTGGTCATTGATCGTCTCTGTTCTATTGACTGTCTGATTTTCTCTCATGCACACACAGGCTTGTTCAGCACTCCGGCAGACACCTCTTGTGAATGACAACACAGCTTGTTATATTGAGATTAGAAATGAATGGATACAGGGGGCAGTCTCTCTCTCTCTCTCTGTGTGTAGGGGCGATAAATTCCATCTAAATGTTTAATGGTGGTATCATTCTCTAATACGGTCACACACAGAGAGGTACACACCTGTAAAGGTGACCCGCACGACACAGCATAATTAAGAAAAAGTCTTCTGCTTTTCCATGGTGAAAGAGCAAGCTGCTCTAATGATACGGGTTAAACGCTGTTAAACGGCTCATTAAAATATATGATCTGCATGAATACAGACAGAATGCAGGTCTGCGTCAGAGAAAACCAGTATAGACTGAAGTGCAAGGCAGTGACGGACTGAAAGATATTCAACTCTGATTTGAATATGAAAAAAATACTGTATAAGATAATTAAACTGAACAAAAGACAATTTATCTAAAAATTAGGGCTGTCAATTTAACCCGTTAATTCAGTGTGATTAACTATGGAAAAATAATAATTGTTAAAGTTGTTAACATATTTAACACCCCCCCCCCCCTCGACTGTATGTCACGTTATATTGCATTGCATTGCTGTTGAACATGATACATCAGACTTGTGATGTAGCCTATGAGAATGCTGTTATATGGCCTAAAATTCAAGATATGAGGAAAAACATGCCCCTGTATGAGTTTTTGTCTTATATTTCTATCATATGATTAGGGTTGGGTATCGAAAATCGATTCCAATTCCAGAATCAGATACTTCTTGTAAAATTAAAATTTCGATTCCGCCTATCGATTCCTATGTGCAGTTCTTTTCTTTTTGTCATCTGTGAGGACCCGACCTAGCGATCAGAAGTCAAAAAAGCGAAGTATAATATTTGTGATAAGCTAAACATGTTGCAAGAAAGGTGTCACCACCAACATGACAAAGCACTTTAATTTAACAGATCGTTAAAGATCACGAACACGATTCAAACACCAACGTGATTCTATTCCTAAATTACAATGGTTCATCGGATTCATTCCTCAAACTTTAACGCGTGCGATCACGACATTGTGATCACTCTTGGTTCGTCCGTGCAGCGTTCGATCACATCGGTGTGATTTGAACATTTAAATCTGCGTTTGTGCTGCCGCTGACCTAAAGAGAGCCACTGTCATGTATATGAATGAAACAGCTTCAGTCTTTTCAACCACACAGATCATTATTTCTGTGTTACAAACATTCAAATCACAGAAGTACTGGGATAAAAGTTTGTAGTTCGGATATAAACTCAAAGAGATCAAAATAGAGTAAATCATCCTTTTGAAAGAATTCCAAATAATGTTAATGATTTATCGAATACATTGTTACACCAGTAGGTGTCGAAAAGCGGCTGTTAAAAATGTATTTGTCTTTGATCATTCATTAAAAGCACTGATTCATCCAGTAATGAACCAAGTAAATCTTGAGAGAGTCATTGAATCATTCACTCATAAATTAGGCCTACATGTGATTTTGTTTAGTTGCCTAATGTTTTTTTTTCTTCAGAATCGTGAGAGTAACACAACTTCCATTTAAAACCACAACAACTCAATTTATCCAGAATCACGCAGCTCTATTTTGCAAACAGCTCTTAAGCGAATCCAGTTTTTATGTAGCCTGTTGATTTTTGTTCATGGTATTCAGCTGCAACTAAATGTTTTGCAAAAAAAGAAACAGAATAAATATGCTTGATATAATTTTTTAGTCACATTGGAATCGAAAATAATTGGAATCGATAAGCAGAATTGGAATTGATTCAAACAATACCCAACCCTAAATATGATATAGTTTAACTATCACACGAGCAACAGTATTGTTTTTCCCCAAAATCTGCACGATTGCTAATGTGATATTGATTTTATACAACAGTTCAATAAACAGAGAAATCTGTTTTTGCTCAATTTGGCAAAAGAAAATAGTTCCAATCAAAGCCAAAGTAGAATTGTTGTGCGGCTCCAAGTTAATGAATGAATCCACATTTATTAACAAATCAAGTGAGTCAATGATTCAGTGATTCATTCATAAAGAGTCACTTTCTTTGTTTCTGAATGAATCAGCTGTTTGAATAAATTGGTTGAATGAACGATTCAACAACTCATATTAAGACAGTGACTTACCGCCACCTACTGGCAGATTTAGTTTCATATTTAGAGTATCATATCATTTTTTTAAAAACCATTTCATATTTCAATATTCATTTTTTAAACCAATTAATGCCAATTTAAAAGCCATTAATCTCACAGAAATTATTTATTCAATTGTAATTAAAGTGTAAATGCATTCATGGCGTCTCTAAACAGTCTGTAAATACACATAAATACACCACTTCAAATGCAGCTTCTGAAAACAATTTTATGGCCACATTGTAGCCTTAAAAGTTTGTGTAATAAATATTTTGTTGAATCCAAATATTTCTTTCTAAAGCTACTTTTTTGTACTATTTGCCTATTCAATGCTTTTCTCATTTAAAACAATAATGACTTTATCTTTTAGGAGGTAATTTCTCAGCCCAAACTGATGTGTGATTCATTTGCTATTACTTAAGCATCTCATGTTAAAAAAAAAAAAAAAAAAATGAATTGCCTTCACAATCCTACTAAAAACCTAAATCTTTTTTTGTGGTTTGATTTTAAAAGGTAGATGGGATCCATTAGGAAGTATGCTGTGTGAAATCCTCAGTAAAATGATGAGAATGAGCATTGATTTATAGGGTGCTGCTCATATAATATAGTCACAAATCTCAGCTGTCCAGCAGTATGTACTGTGTTTTCTTCTTATTTAGTTCATTCCACACTTCAGCTGGATTGTTGTGAGGCTGAAGTTACGTGAGGGATGTGTGAGCAGAGCCGGTTCATCATGAAGAACAGAGGTCAGATGAGCGAGTGAAGATTAAGACCGAGTCACTTCTAGATCATGAGGACTGAGATTGAGTGTCAGCAGCAAAAGACACTTTCAAAAGTCTGTAATTGTGACTATTTTTGTACATTGGTGAGGTGGTGTTAAGAGCCTTCCAGCACTAAGGCAGGAAGAATGTGTTACTTCATAAAACAGGAAGAGTTTAAGAGAGAATAAAAGTGTTGCAGATCCATGAGATGAGGGAATCATGCTGGAGATGAGCTGAAATTATGAAATGATATGCTGATTTAATGAATTGAAGGTGAGAGGCCATGTAAGCAACCTTAACAACACACCTTTGTGTATAATTATCACTCAAGATCAACACATTTTCAGAGTGAATGCCAATATCATGCAGAAATGTCCTCATTAATTTGACTTAATTGCTTCATGAGCAGCGCATGTCAAATGTTAAATGGGGAATATCATGGGAATATGAGTCACAAACATAAGGCCCATTTACAAACCAAAACTGCTTTTAAAATTTGTTTTAAAAAACTGTCAGCTGCAAAGTGTAAAAAAAAAAAAAAATTATCAAGATCATTCCAATAATTAACTTTGGTTGTATGTAACATATGCTGTACTTATCAAAAGTCTGGAAACATTATGATTTTTAAATTACTCTGTCTCTTCTGTTCACCAAAGCTGCATCAATTTGATTAAAATACAGCAAAAACATTAATATTGTGAAATATTATTACAATTAAAATCACTGTTTTCTATGTGAATATGTGTTAAAATATAATTGATTTCTGTGATGCGCAGCTGAATTTTCAGCATCGTTACTCGTCTTCAGTGTCACATGATCCTCAGAAATCATTCTAATATGCTGATTTGCATATGATTTGCAGATGTGTTCACATTTACTGCTGTCTGACAAAATTTGATTTGCATTATTAACAATAGACATTGGACCTTTTGTGAAATCTGTGTAGGGAAATCTCTCGCCCTCATGTGAAATTTGTGATTGACTGGATTTTGCCCACAAACAATGGTAAATATGACCATACTTATACACAATGAGAATAAATAAATAAATAAATAAATAAATAAAAAACTAATGCTATAAATAATTGCTTTATATCATTCTGTACCATTTTATTATGGAAGCTTGTTTCCTCCACAGGATAAACATGTAAAAATGACCATTTGTGACTTTTTAGCTAACAGTTCAAACTTTTTTCCCCTCAGCAATAAAGAGTTTATATCTCACAATTCTGACTTGTTTTCTCAGAATTATGGGATATAAAATCAGAATTGCAATATATAAACTCAGAATTGTCAACAGAAAATTCAGGACTTTTTTTCAGAATTACAAGGAAAAACCCTGAATTGTGAAATAATAATAATAATAATAATATTCCTTGATGGAAACAGGCTTCCATACTTTTCTTCTGTTAGCTGCCGGTTAAAAATCTTACCTTCCTCCTTTGTCTTTTCTTCTTTCATACTCTCCTTTGCTTTCAGTACTTCATCGGTTTTAGCTGTAATAAGAAAAAGAGCACAATGCAATATTAGTAATAAGTTATAAACAGCCCATTTAATATACGATTAATACGTCTTTTATGCTTTAATGTCTCTCTGCATATGTACACTTCTCCCTGTTTGCACATCTTAAGCACATACTTATCAAATAATTTTTCAGCGTGCTAATTAAAAGCCTGAGAGAAATCCTTACGCGGTGGAAACAGTTTGTGTACAAGTCTTATGGCAATTCATTTAGTGTGTTGACTCGCTTCTCTCCTGCCCTCCAAATAATGAAGACGTTAGCCGAGATGAAGACATATAGTGAGCAGTGAAGGGGGACTATCAATACAGCCTGTAAATTAATTACACCTCTGTTCCCGCACGTAATTTATTCTAAAGCGTTCGTGTCTCCCAGGAGCAATTTGCCTTTATTGCTGTTTCACTCGCTGATGAGAGGAGTCATGCAAAATTGAGTCCCTCATAACATTACCTTCTATGAGTTTCAACTTTCAAGTGAAAGGAGAGGGGAGGGTAATCACAGTCATTAAGACCAGCAAATTGTACAGTTTGCAGTGTTTAATCCACATTCAAGTGGATAATGTGATTGTTTGAGTGTGGTTTGTTTGAGTGGACATTAGAAAAAGACACGATGTGGTCAGCAGGCTAAAATCTAACAACCCTCTGTTTCTGTCTACCAATTTCATGAGAAATAATAATACAACAACCATTTGAACAAATCACTTCAAATGAACTCAGTACACATGAAAATGCTCTCTTTCACAATAGTGAAACTCACTTTCATAATACTCTTCTTCAAGCTCAGTTTGTATATCCTCTCATAAACAAAAGCAATAAATGACCTTTTCAATGGTGTGGTATGACTCTACACACCAGTACAAACAGACAGTGTATGGACATAGCACTCACTTGAGCACAAGCACAATCAGATTGAGCACTTTGCTCTGTGTGTGAATTTTCCTCTAATACTCCTGTGATGGTATTGCAGTACTGTGACTTATTAAAGATACAACTGGGTAAAAATTTCAAGGAAATGCCAACATGCAGTGTTGGGCCACCACTCGCCATCAAATCAGCTTCAGTTGATGTTTTGATGAGGGTGATGGATAAACGCTGTCTAACACTTTGGCCCAAAATCTTCCTTCCACATCATTTTCATACTCATCTAAGCATTCAGTGACCCCTCGTGCTCTGTGGATGGGTGCATTATCATCTCGTATAGCAACAGACCATTGCTATTAGAACAGAACAATGTTTTATTGCAGAAAAAGATGAACCAGAACAATGTTGTATTGATTTGCAGTGACCCTTCCCTCTCAGGCAGGGATGCCCACACTACACACTTTAATATTTAGTGCCCACACTAAATATTCACTCTGTGTTAATATTTCTATAATTTAACAGCATTTCAGATCTTCACGACTCTCTGATGTTGGTTAATGATCAAGAGACAATTTTTTTTTTTCAGTAAATGTTTTACTTTGTTTTCAATTTTACAATTATTTATATACAAGGCTGCACACAACATGGCCAAAAAAATCAAATGCAATTATTTTGTTATATATGGTGAATTTATCAGCAGTTTGACATCTCATATTGCTGCTGCTGAAACCAACTTGCAGAGTCTTAAATATTATTATTAGTTTTAACTGTAATTATAAAAATGAAGGCATAAAATATTACTGTAGCAAACTGCAGTAGAAAAAAATAAATATTTCATAATTATAAAAAATAATTTTATTTTACACTACAAGTCAGCAATATTTACATCTTAAATTCTTCATTTTCGAATGTTAAAACCCTCAAGCTTTTATTTTGGCAGAATACTGACGCAATTCTGTAAACTTCTGACAGATATGTAAATGTGAAGCAAGGTGAACCAAGCGCACCAAAAATGCATGTTCCCAAAATGCACATAAAACTCAGTGCATACAGAGATGGAGTTTGTGAAAAGCAGCATTTACTGTGAACCGACGCACTTTGAGATGCTGAAACTGTACAGAACAGCGCAAAAAAACTTTACTTATTTCATTAAATTACGACCTTTGATTTGATAATTTCTATTTTATTTTGATCAGATGTGCAGCCCCATTGATTGATTGATTGATTGATATTTATATTTATTTAATGACATTGTTGGAATCACTTTCAGAATTGTTTTTTTGAACCAATGAACAGTAAAATCATCGACAGCCAATCAGAATCCACCCCAAGAGCTTATGCATTTAAATATGCAGACGACATAATTTCAGTGTGTGCTTACAATAAACAGAGCGTTATCATTCACTGGTGTGGATGATAATATGTGACCCTGGAGCACAAAAGCAGTCATAAGTAACACAGGTATATTTTGTAGCAATAGACAACAATACATTGTGTGGGTCAAAATTATCCATTTTTCTTTTATGCCAAAAATCATTAGGATATTAAGTAAAGATCATGTTTCATGAAGATATTTTGTAAATTTCTTACCGTAAATATCAAAACTTCATTTTTGATTAGTAATATGCATTGCTAAGAACTTCATTTGGACAACTTTAAAGGTGATTTTCTCAATATTATGATTTTTTTTGCACCCTCAGATTCCAGATTTACAAATAGTTGTATCTCAGCCAGATATTATCCTATCATAACAAACCATACATCAATGGAAAGCTTATTTATTCAGCTTTCAGGTGATGTATAAATCTCAATTTAAAAAAATTGACACTTAAGACTGGTTTTGTGGTCCAGGGTCACATATAGTAATCATCCCAATTATCATTCTCGGAGTGAACTGCTTTTGACAGATCCCCAGATTTTTCTTTGTCATCCGTCTGTACATTACTCAGTGCATTAGGAGCCGAAGCTGATGATGCTTCTTCTCAGCGTTAGATAACGCGCCGCTATCCGCAGCAGAAAGCTAAAGACTTTCACTTCATCTGCACTTAATTCCAGTTTGGTTGGCAGGATGGATAATGGAGCCTCGGCTGAAATTCAATTGTGATTATATGTGTAATTGCAGCTCGGGGCCCCTAGAGTCATGTAGGCATGCAGGACTATGTTTCATTGAAATGATCACACAGAAACAAATCCATCCGCCTCCTTCATCCAGTGGGCTGATTAGCAGCCATGGCTCGTTAGAATCCGATGCAATAAGGCAAACATGGGAGAGAAATGACCGGGGCCCATTATCAGTGATTGATGGAGTGCTGGTGCGTTGAACACGGGGGCTCAGAGGGGCCCGTGATTTAGATTGAATAAAGCGCTGCAGCTTTATCAGGTTTATCCGCAACCGTAGAGCCACACGCAGAAGCCGCTCTGCTTCACCCGCTTTCTGTCCCTCTTTACACAGCAGCAATTCATTGATATAACACCGTGGACTGAAGGAGGTTACCGGCTCCTGAAATGACATTAAGCAGACATGTGAGATAGGATATTGAATTCAAGTGAAATCCGTCCGGGAGTGTGGAACTGAAGCCACGCTAAAGCAGGACAGATGAGCTGCTGCGGGGTACGATGCTCTTGATTTGCGCAGGTTTGTTTGGTGAAGTTTGCATTAAAAGAAGGATCCTGAAAGGATCGTGGAGGAAACGATACAAACACACTTGAATCACAACATTATAGTGCTGTGATGGAAGGAAAGCAAAAAGAAAACTGTGAAATGATGAAATATTGATCTAGAAACAACCCTCACCTTTTAGCCTCATCAAATATTACAATTAACACACAGCAGAATAAACTTCACTCTAAACTCTTTTATCTGAGGATGAACGGCTGGGAATGGACCATTCTACAGAACTGGTTCAAATTTAGAGTTAGAAATATTTTCTAATTTATCTAGTAAAAGAACACTCAGTTTTCACACTGCTATATGTTCCCTTTTCCACTATTTGTCACTAACAAAACATACATACACAATTGTGTTCACTATACACAGGATCATATTTATCTATTATCTATTTATTTATCTATTATTTTCAGCCACCCTGTAAATATGTTTTTACAGATTTTTCTAAAATATTTTGCACAGGAAAGGCTGTAAAATGACAATCTAAAAAGAAAAAGTAATTATTTCATAAGGACAAATGCAACATCACAAAAGTAGTAAAATGGCGAAATAAACAGTACTATTCAAAAATCTGAGTACACCTGCTCACTTTTCAGTATATTTACAGTACGGTTAAATTGCAACAGTTTTTCTTGCCTAATTTTCTTTTGTCTTTCCTGATCCTTTAATCATGTTTATTTATTTAAACGTAGTCGGTGCTGAAATAATCACATCACGACTACACTTATAATACATTTCTGGTAGTGAAGGGTTTGCTTCAGTAGTGACTGTTCGATACAGTAATGTTTTAAAGATTAAAAAATAATAATAATAATAATAAAAAATCTTAGCCAGCACATGCCTGGCAATATGTCTATTTAATTGCATAAAATATTGACATCTCTATAGTTATACACTGGATTTTCCACTTTCTGGAGCACATTTACTGTACTTCAAAATTATGGGATCTAATCATAAAAGCATGACGCCATCTCACTTTCTGGTCAAAAATTAATAGATACAGCTAAAATCAGGGTCTGCCAATAAACTAAAAAATTCTGTGTTTCGGTAGTGACATGAAAGTGTGGGACAGCATTTTTTACTACATTTATTTTTACTTAATTTCTCTCGTATCATTATTACTTAATTATTTTTATTACTATTTTAATATTTTTTTTTATTCATAATTAAAAAAATTAAACATTGAGGATCTACATCTTTTTTAATTATTATTACCAACTATCATCTAAATCTCTTTATTTTCATTATTATTTTTTTTTTTATTATTATATATTATTAGACACTGAGTATCTACATCATGCTGTCCTTTCCTAGAAATAAAACAGATCTTAAAAAACTAAAATAATAAATAAATAAATAAATCCATTTTAGTTGAATTTAGGGCTTAAGGTCAAGAACAGACACTTCATAACAGAAAGTACTCATTTGATTTTGCATATATTTGGCTTTTTATTATTTCAAGTAATGATCTGGGTTTAAGTGGATCATAACATCTTTATGAAATATCCAATGCATGAATATTTAATTGATTTTTTAAATAATTATTTTTACTGGGGTACCACAGATTCTGCACAATACACATCCAGAAATCATACAGCACAGGAACGATACAGTATCACACACATCGCCGCAGCATGCGTGAGAGGGATTTCACATCGATAAAAGACAAGAATACTCCAAGGACGCACAAGACTCGCATTGTCTCCCTCCTTAAAACAAACCCTTAAACCAAACGATCCCAAACCCATGCAGAATCCTCATCTGCAGCCTCAGGCCTCTCAATAACACCACACAACAGCCGTAATAATCCTCTGTGATTAATTACTCCGGCCGTAATCTCTTACAGCGCTGCAGTGCAGGAGAGAAGGGCACGGAGGAGCAGGAAAAGCACCCGTAGCTGCGTACCTGCGCCTCTCTCCGGAGAAATCTGCCCTGCTCAATCCAATCAACATTAATCACCATCCTACAGTATCACTGCTGCACTGTTTCAACTAAATACAGCTGTGATTTAAACTACGTAATGAATACTGGTCAGAAACGAGTGAAAGGGCTTTAGAATTGTGTGTACAGCATCACAGGTTCTCTGTTCATGTTTATGAGGGACTGACAGATAAATGCACTGTTTAACTACTAAAAGTTGTTGTAGTATTTGTAGTATTTGACAATAGCTTAGTTGTTTTCAGAAGACTAGCTTTCTCATTGACAAGCAACTCTTCCAACGAGTAGCAGTGCAGTCTGACAAAACACTACATTGCTGTTTTTTTTTGTCACACTGAATTTGTCACACACACACACACACACACATGTTGGTTTTTGTGGTTTATGGGGACTCTCCATAGGCGTAATGGTTTTTATACTGAACAAATTGTGTGTGCTATTGCCCTACACCAACCCTACACCTAAACTTAGCCCTCACAGGAGACTGTGTGCATTTTTAGATTTTCAAAAAAACACCATTTAGTATGTTTTTTAAGCCTTTTGAATTACGGGGACATAGGCAGTGTCCTCATAAACCACCTTCAAATTGTAATACCTCTGTCATACCCATGTCATTATACAAATTTGTGTCCTCATAAACCACATAAACCCGCACACACATATACGTGTGTGTGTGTGTGTGTGTGTGTGTGTGTGTGTGTGTGTATGTATGCATGCATGTATACATACGTATTTTTTTTTTTATTGAAATATATATTTATACTTTATAATTATGTTAGCAAGTATTTCAGAAAGTGCACACAATGTTCTTTAACAAGCGTTTTTCACAGTTTTCAGTGAAACGGATGGATGTTAGAACAGCCTTGGGAGAGATCTTGTTTATCTGGTGCACTCATGCACCTCAACATCACTGCGCTTTAATCAGTGTGTGTGTGTGTGTGTGTGTGAGAGAGAGAGACATAAAGTAAGAGAAAGAAAGAGTGAAAACGAAAGGGAAAAAACTAACTACTGTAGTCTCTTTAAATGCGAACTGGTGTGGAGTCAAATAATCAGGCGGGCGTATATGAACACCCACACTTACACAAACTCAACATGCTCACAGAATATGAATATCTGTAAATGAGCGTGTGTGTCCTGAGCGTCCACGTCAATCAAAAGCAATCTGAATGTCAGAGCTCGGGGAAATGTGATAAATCAGCCGCTTGCCAAACGACAAACATGATATTTGCTGTAGCACCCCACAATTGGAAAAATGTCCCTTTGAATCAGGAATTCACTTTACACTCACATTCTCACACACACACACAGCTGTGGCTTTAGTCCAGCAACCTACACACTCACACACATCTGTAAAATAAATACAGATAAAAGTGTGAGTGTTTATACAGTATTTAATGACAACTAACCTGTGTGAGCATCACAATTAAAACTACTCCATTTGCATCAAGGAAATTAGACTTTGGTGGAATTTAATTTGTGCAATGACAAATATAAAGAACGGTCAGGCTATTTAGCAGTTATTTACAATCGCAGAGAGAAACAACAGCCGATTTCACCGGGCTCATGAAAGCAGTACATCGAGTCTGAACAACAAAGAGCAAAACAAAACAAAAAAGCACTTTGCTTAAATGGAGATTTACCAAACAGTGTCACATTGGAGTAAAACTTAAATGATATCCATGAAATATTAACAACTAAACAATTAGAAAGGGAGCTATCATATCAATTTGATCAATTATTCATAAAAAAGCCTGGATTTCTATTTTGGATGTGAGAGATCAATGCCTCTATAATCAGATGTCTGCGGTCGGACCAGGCCCTGCTTCTTCCCTTCTCCAGCCACGGACAAAAACACGCACGTTTTTAAGAGAAGACAGGCGCGATGAAGATATGAGAACCACCATCACCAAGAGTAATTAATTAATTACATGTGTATAGCGTGGTGTTGTTTTGAATCGGGCCCCGGAGAGGGAAGAGAGCGTGCAAACATCACAATCAAACCCTGAGCGCTGATCAAATATTCCATTTCCGCATTTTCCACCAGACGCTTCTCCGCACTACTGTGGGCTCATTTCTGCACTTCGCCTGAAGTTCTGACGGCATCTTTCTGATAATAATTCAAGATGATTTCTTTAATTTGCAGAGTAAATACTGGAGATTTGGTTGCAGAAACAAAACAGTCTGAGAGTTTTCATCATGTCCACATGAGACTCTGCCTGATGAAGCTTGTTTTATTCATGAGCGTTTGGAGAGAAATGTGCGTAGGCCCGTCTGTCTCTTTTGAAGGTATCTGCCATGAGTTCAGACTCAGAGTCGATCTGAGGACATATCGCTTGAAGCCTCTAATAGCGGAAGGAGTACAGTGGTTAAAGAGGAGCTGGTGATGGCCGTCTAACTGAAGGATGCGAGTGTGAGACAGTCTCATCTGTGTTGGAAACTCAAAGCTCTTCATGTTCTCTGTTCTGACCCGAGGCTGAGCTCTGAGCTCAATTGTGATCATATCCTCAACGAATGCAGACCTCAGCAGTCAAAATGACAATGTCGTATGACTAGCAGAAATCAGAAGGTGAGCAGGAAAAACAAAGCAAAGTCTGCGTTTTCTCTCATTGCGGGAATGTACAAAATATACAAATGGATCAAATTTTGATTAAAAGTCATTAATGACAGGATTAGAATTTAGGATGTAAATTCATTGTTACTGCAGACATTATCTGGCATGTTTGCCTTGTTTTCATTGCAAAAACACTTAAATGAGTTGTCTTCAACCAAGTTTCTGCCTCTCACACACATAAAAAACTCCTGGACAGCAAGCAGTCTGGCTTCAGAAGTGGACATTCAACCGAGACTGCCTTGAGAGTGACTTCCAAATCTTCAATACTTATCTTGCTGAATCCGTCTGCTGCTTTTGACACAGTTAACCACCAGATCCTCCTGTCAACCCTATTGGTAAAGGGCATTTCAGGAACTGCACTCCAGTGGTTTGAGTCTCAGATAGGTCCTTCAAGGTATCTTGGAGGGGTGAGGTGTCCAAGTCGCAACATCTAACTACTGGGGTGCCTCAGGGCTTAGTTCTTGGACCACTTCTATTCCCTGTCTACATGGCATCACTAGGTTCTGTCATTCAGAAACATGGCTTTTCATATCACCGCTATGCTGATGACGCTCAACTCTACCTCTCATTCCATCCTGATGATCCGACGATAGCTGCTCGCCTCTCAGCTTGTCTAACAGACATTTCTTGCAGGATGAAGGACCATCACCTTCAACTCAACCTCGGCAAGACAGAACTTCTTGTGATTTCAACAAATCCATCACTTCATCATAATTTCACCATTATGCTCTGCCCAACTCAATCCGAGCAGCTGAGTCCCTAGCCATCTTCAGGAGTCGGCTAAAAACACATCTCTTCCATCTTTATTTTACCCTCTTACTTCTAGCACTTTCTATTCTAATTCTATTTTATCTATATGTTTTCTTTTTTTATAAAAAAAACAACACTTGACCCTCTAACACTTGCACTCTATTCGTTTTCTAACTGCTTGTTTTCTTTAAAAAAGGCCTCTAACACTAGCTTTCTCTATTTATTTTCTATTCTATCTACTCGTTTTCTTTTAATTATATAAATAACATAAAAAAATACTGCTCTTTTGTTGATTTTGATTGCTTCTATTGTCCTCATTTGTAAGTCGCTTTGGATAAAAGCGTCTTGGATAAAAGCGTCTGCTAAATGACTAAATTTAAATGTAAATATTTATGGTCAATTTGCGTAAGCAATATCCAGAAATCATTAAAGGCTCATTTTCCAACTCCCCAAGAGTTAAACAGTTGAGTTTTACCGTTTTCAAATCCATTCAGCCGATCTCCGGGTCTGGCGGTAGCACTTTTACACATAGATCATTGAATCTGATTAGACCGTTAGCATCTCGCTCAAAAATGACCAAAGAGTTTAGATATTTTTCCTATTTAAAACTTTACTCTTCTGTAGTTACATCGTGTACTAAGACTGACGGAAAATAAAAAGTTGCGATTTTCTAGACCGATATGGCTAGGAACTATACTCTCATTCCAGCGTAATAATCAAGGAACGTTGCTGCCGTACCATGAGTGCAGCAGGAGCAGTGATATTACACAGCGCCTGAAAATAGTCCCCAGCTAACTCTCTGGTCAGTTTTGAGCGAAATGCTAACGGTCTAATCAGATTCAATGATCTATGCTAAGCTATGCTAAAAGTGCTACCGCCAGACCCAGAGATCGGCTGAATGGATTCAAAAACGGTAAAACTCAACTGTTTAACTCTTGGGAGTTATAAAATGAGCATATTTTCTAAAATAGTGGAGTGTTCCTTTAAACTTTTGGCCAAAAGTTCATAATCCATAATGCTTCCTCCAGTGCCCTGTTGTCTCTCACATCAAAATCCAGCCACATATTTGTTTAGAGCTGTTTTGTCTTGTAAACGGTGCTTGATCTGTGCAGATTTCTCTCCTGATTCAGACCAGTCCACTTTTTCACTGGAGGAAGCATTATGGATTTTTTTATTCTAGCCGGAAGCAACAGTTTGAATTTAAAAATGTCCTATTGATGGACTGGAGTGGTGTGGATTACTTGTGGATTATTGTGATGTTTTTATCAGCTGTTTGGACTCTCATTCTGACGGCACCCATTCACTGCAGAGCATCCATTGCTGAGACAGTGATGCAGTGACACATTTCTCCAAATCTGATGAAGAAACAAACTCATCTACAGCATGGATGGCCTGAGGGTGAGTACATTTTCAGCAAATTTTCATTTTTGGGTGAACTATTCTATTAAAATGACTGGTATATGAATGGCAGTTAAGAGATTTGTTAAGAGTTGCAACATTTAAGATTGTTGTGTAATAGATCAAAGTGAATACAGTTTTAACTTTCAAAGGCCTTGATATACTTCAAGTAAAAATGAAGAACGAACAGGTGTGATGTCATTTTGAACAAAAACTCTTGCCAAAACAAAGGTGTTCTGGAGTTTGTTTCGGCAGTAAAAAAAAAAAAAATAAAATAAATAAAGTGGTTGTGTGTTTTGCTATTGGGACGATAGCACACAGCATTAACATACTGTATGAATCTAAACACCACCAAACAATGATGCAACTTAATGTGTTACTGCATAACCAGCCCACATATATGCCACATTACAGTTTCGTTTATGAGATTATTTTATTGACAAGTGGTCAGGTTCGCTGCTAAAAAATACCAATATAATTTAATGTAAGTAAAATTATTGTGCCCGTATACCCTACATGTCATGATGAAAAAGTTATACACCAAACGTTATACGCCTTTTTACTCTAAAACACGTTTCAGTAATGTAGATGATCACGATTTCAGTTTTATGCCGACTCAAACATTTGAAGTAAACCGATTCAGCATCTTGACAATATGCCATCAACATGTTGATGCAACACTGCAATAAAGTGACAGGATCCATGGCGCAACTCAACTTTCCTGAAGACGTATGATAATGACATCTGATTACGGCACATTACGCTCCAGCACTCAGTGTCAGAGCACCAGAAAACAGCTACTCGCCATGAAACACAAGCCGCGTCTGCTGATAGGTTGATGGACGCTGGGCAATTAAAAAGAATAACCGGTATATGGCTCAGTGGGACACAGCTGGACATGGGCTAACACTCAAACACCTGGCACAAAGGCCCAAAACACGGTGGTCCCTGAGATTGTGCTTAGTCAAGCGCCAGTGCCTGAGCCCAGCAGAGAGGGGGGCGCTGAGAACCGGCTCTTTTCTGTTATATTAAAGCCTTATTGCAATGTAAAGTTGCTCTGTAAGCTGTCCGGTCCGGGGAGCTGAGACCATAGAGCTATACATACACAAAGACATGCAAAAATCAGAAGAGGAGGACATGTGCTGAGGGAGGTGAAATCACAACCTGTTGAAGAAGAGAGAGAGAGAGAGAGAGAGAAAAGAGTCCCACCATAGACGACTCCACTTCTCCCTGTCATCTTTTAATGCTTATTTTCATCGCTTTGCTTAAAATATTGATAATCAATTAGCGCTACGTCTGTTTTGTTACAGAATTGGTGTCAAAGTCTATCAGGCTGTCAAAGCCAACTCAAAGCTCATTCAGAGTTCATTTTTCCTTTGGAGGAGTCATTAGGCGTGGGGAACATCGCCCGGGGTGCAATCGCCTATTCTCTTTCATTAGGCTGAGATGAGAAAGGTGAGGGAGATTATTAGGACTTTGGAATGATCACAAAGCCCCGCACAGGCTGTCAGATTCCCCCTCCGTGTAATTCATCTCCTCCCCACCACACCCTGCATCTGAGCGGCGCAGGGGTTCGGAGATGGACATTATTCATGAACATCTGCAGCACGGTGAATATTCTCCACCTTCAGGGGGGAACCTGCCCTTTTGGCTTTAAAATTAAAACGATGCTACTGGAATTAAGGGACAAAAAGGTGGAGAGTGCAAGAACGGTGAGATCAAGATATAATTAATAAGAGAAACGACGGAGAGAGATCTGCTCGTCTTTACTGGTATAATATCAGTGGTTTTGATGAGTTTGCAGTGCAAGACACTTTCAGAATGACCTGACCGGGAATACTGTACATGGTCTTCCTCAACAGTATATGGTTAAGAAAGACAAGCAATTTGAGCTGCTATGGGGTGGATAGGGAAGACCTAACAAGAGCAGAGGAAACTTCATGAATGATGGTAATCTACAAAACATTTCTGATAAATGAAACGCATCCAAAGGCTCCAGTATAGGACTAACACAGGAATTATTACCTGTGTTCTGTAATTCATCCCCCATCTCTAATTATTTACTCTCTCTAGTACTATGTAAATATGTATGCATAATTTTCTATACAGCTGTATATATAGAGTAAATAAGGCACAAATCTGTACATAAATCTTCTGTTCCAGATTCAGACACATTATTATTATTATTATTGTTAAGGCTTATTTAAATGTTCTGTTCTCATGTCAGATATGTATGTTTATATGTATGTATGTATGTATATATGTATGTACCAAGAGCTTCTTAAAAACCACAAATTCCTCGTGTGTTTGCACACACTTGGCGAATAAAGCTGATTCTGATAAATTATGCAATATATTATGTGATAACCTGAATGACAAAAAAAAAAAAAAAAAAAAAAAAAAAACACTCCAGGATCACATGACATTGCAATATTTTTAATAAAAAGATAAAAATATTTTTTCTTTTTATTTTATTAAAATAATATAATGAGTAATTTTTTTTTTAACTAATCCCAGTAAACTATCATTAAATCAGCAGACATTAAAAACATAAAATAAAATAAATAATTTTAATGGTAAGAGAATGTAAAAATGCTACAGTAAAAAGTTCATTACAGGCAAACAGTAAGTTCCCTAATCTATATACGGTGAAAAACTAATATATACAACGGGCATGTAATTTCATGTACTGTTACATTTACAGTAACTAAGAATAAGTCATTTTCAAATTTACAGTGAAAGAAAAAAAGTAAAAGTAAATTGACATCCCCTTTGTGGCACCTAAATAACACTTAGCAATTAATGATTACTGTATGTTTCTTCTTAGGTTTTTTTTTCAGTTATACATTAGGGTTTAATATATATATAATGTAGCTAAATTTATGTTTATTGCATTATTTCATGTTTGTTTCCATGATGGTGTTTTGTATTTGTTTGCAGCTTTTATATTTACTTATTTATTTTTATAATTTATATTTATTTGATTCATCATGTGCCTTTCTCATGACCACCTGTGCTTTTGTGGTGTTATCAATATATTATAAAGGTACAGAACAGATTTATTACTTCTGTAGGTTGATATATTAACATTATATCTGTTAATGATTTTTTTTTTTTTTTTAAGTTCTATTCATAAAACCTCAAATGTAGCTTCCATATTTTTAAAGTGATGTTCTGGCAACCACAGCTGCTTTTTTTTAACTGCGTAAAGGTTCCTCAGGTTCCTACTCCAACCATAGAGTCTCAAAAATACATGTAGCAGCCAACAAGGCTGTAACCCTGCAGATACCCATACAGTCATTCCCACCATGAGCAACCCTGTTTGTAACTCATTAAAAACATCTGCTGTTTTTTGCCATTCTGCATCGTGCGGCTCATCAAAACGAATCTTCAAGTTTAAACCTAATCATCTGAGGCCGATCATCCGAACATCTGTTTGTGTGGCCTTTGAGCCAATCTATCTGAATTATTATCTCTTTGTTCAATCAAAAGAGAAATGAGCTTAATTACACAGTTTATATCAGAGCTAAAAAACGAGGCAAAGGGGATTGAAAGCGAGCGTGAAAACAGCGCTTATCAGCGGGGTTTTGACAGGGCCTGAAATCAGTGTCAGACCGCGGCCCCTTTTTATTACAAATGGCAGCCGAAGTTTACCGTGGCAGTTTCAAGCTAAATGAGGCCTGACAGACTTGTCAGAGCACTGGATCTTTTCAGTGGCAGGACAGAAATTTAGCTCGATTCCCTGCCTTTTATCTTCCAAATGCCGGCCGCCAGCTCCAGACGTCTCTGCCGAAAGAAAAGAAATCATACATTTTGGGCAAAGAGGGAAAATAATCACGGACGGACGAGGATGACAGATGATCGTCCACCTCTTCAAAATCCAAAAAGTATATTTGAGGCGAAAGGGTGATGTATGAAAGAAAATGTGTGTGAAAGCGGCACTATGGGCTGAATGCAGAGCTAACATGTCAGGAGCCGTTAGAGCAGCCATCAGAAAACAAAGCAAAATCAACAGCAACAACAATAACAGCGCCTCCCTCCACATCCTCCTCCTCCTCTCGTCTCACTCAGCATCAGAGTCCCTCGCTCTTTCTCTTTGTCTCTGGCTGAGGGCTATTATTTCAAACTCCCCTCATCCTGACTCTCATAAGAGAGGAGCAAACGGTGCACTACTGAGAGCTCAAGCAGCTCCCCTACAGGAGAGAGAGAGAGAGAGAGAGAGAGAGGGGGTAAAAATAGAAAGAAGTGGAAGAAAAGCAGTGTCCTCTGGTTACAGCAGTGTTATGTTTGATAACAGCGCCTGTTGATTACACAGAAACACACCAAACACTCGAACTACAGCCGCGCTGCTCTTTAGGGGAAACGAGTGGCATTTACGAATAAAGAAGAATGAATTTAAATAAAAAGTTGGGAACACTGACAAATAATTAAAAGTGCAGTGAGTGATTTTCAGTTTGTTGTTGTGCTGGCTGATATGGCAGTGAATCGTGAAATACTGACACCTAGCAGTGTGGATGCCTTATAATAATGCCTTATAGAAATCTGCTATTCACAGTCGCAGAACCTGATTTTAGGATAAAATATTCATGATAAATACAGACATGCATGTCCGATTAGTGAATAGTGTATAAGATAGCATAAATTAAGGACAGTTGGAAATAGCGCTGCACAATTTGGGGGAAAATCTACTTTCTAAAATCTAAAGTATACTCTACTAAGTAAAAAATAAAATAAAAAATAAATAAATAATAATATTACGACTTGAAATGTGATTACAAAAGAACTAAAAATTCAGGTTTGCTGTGCTTGTTTGTAGGTCTGCACAAACTTTGTGATATCAATATGGATAATAATAATAATAAAAATAATAAAGTATTATTATTATTACTACTACAATGTTTAAAAAAGCTAAAGAAATACTGCTATTGTAATATTTCACTGTATAATACAAAATGAATATTTATGAAAAATAACAAAAATAATTTTACTTTACATTACAACTGTAAAATTACAACACTAATGTATGGCTGTGTTAATTTCTTCATTTTCAAACATTAAACCATCAAACTTTTATTTTGATGCAAAAACACAGGGAGCCCTTAAAGCTTCTCTGTTGATAAGTGCTTCTCATTACAAGTATGGGAGGACAGTTAACACACATTGCATTTTTAATGAACATTAAACGAGCCAAACTAAGAGCAGATGCAGTGATGGAGTTCATGTGGAGCAGTATTTACTGTGAGCCGATATGATCCGAGACACTGGAAACATTGTTGCATAATGAGCTGCTCACGTGTAAATGAACACAGTGCTTCGCTTCACTCTGAGACAGACAGCACATATTTTTATTTCATTACATCGCCACTTATTGCAATTTCAGTAATGATGATTAATTGTGCAGCCCTAGATAAATGTACTTAACAGGTACAGCAACTTTGTTTCCATATAATGCAGCATTGATGCTACAAACCCGGTCCTTATGTTCAGGCTATTTAACGCCCCTGCTGTTTTCAGTTTGTAAGACCTTTCACAGATTCGCTCTCAAGCACGGAAGATGAAGTATGAAATTAATCTTTATCCCTGTTTTGTTTCTTTGCCTCTTTTTTCACAATGCATGAAGGCAATTAGCTGTGTGGTTTGGTTGCAGGCTTTGTGCTGGGCGCCTCCGTGTGCCAACTCACTGGCCTTTTGTTCTGCTGGTTTGTGCCGCCCACTTCAGTCCGTCTCCGCTGAGCTTTCCTCCTCACACCTACACAGGGCGTTACACAATTCTACCCTAAAAAGAGCTCCGCTAAAACCCCCATCTCTGACTCCCCATTGTTTGTTGTGTGCAATTAAGACAAATTCCCTCTCCGTTTATTTGCTGAAGTGCATGTTTTCTTTTGTCTTGGCTCAGGATGTGTTAAACGGATGAGAGGAGAGGTACGCAGGTGGCTAATTCACAGGGCTTTTTGTTTTCTTATACACTTACTTTAGGTTTTACTAGGAGTATTTAACATGGGACCAGATCTCACTAGAGCCAATGAACGGCTTTATATTGAGGACTGAAACTAAACTGTACACTACTGTTTATTTTAAGGACTAATTTGCACTATTATCTAGCATGCTGTTTAGTAGTACTTATAAAGCACATATTAATGACTTATTCTGCATGACCATATTCTAGACCCATTAATCCACTCCATACTTTAACTTAATGACTACCTTACTGACAATTAATAAGCAGCAATTTAGGAGATTATTGAAGCAAAAGTCATAGTTAACGGTTAATTAATAGTAAGAACTGGACCTTAAACTAAAGTGTGACCATAGCTTCTCAGAAAAGAACAGTTTTTCTTTTTTGTCAGGAGCTTCAGATGGCAAACAGCAACTTATAAACCCCACTTACAGCGCGAGCTGAAACGCTTGATCTGGGGGTGTGTGGATGGGTCGGCCCGACTCTCATTTTTTAATACAGACGTCTGACCTCCATCAGACCCATAATAGTCTGTGATCAATGAGGGACGAGCGGGAGGAGGAAATAAAGAAAAGCTTTACATCTAAAATTGCAATAGAAACACTTGGTTTTCTCCAATGTATGCATTAGAGGAAAACAGACCTTTATGAAGTCTATGCATTCTGGATTTGCAATTCCTGAAGTATATTATACCAGGCCTTTCAAGGCAGCAAAGCAAAAAGCATTAATGTTTTAGGTAAGTTTATATTTTGATGGTTTGATTTTATGTCACTAAAATGGCCCAAAAGAAGTTTTGACATTGTCATTTTTGATATTTATGTGTTCTGTCATCTGTGTATAATAACCAATGCACAACGCAACCATCTTTGCAAAAATGAGATATATATATATATATATATATATATATATATATATTAGGGCTGTCGGTTTAACGCATTACCTTGATTAATTAGTAATGAAAAAATAACGCGATTAAAATATTTTAACTGTGGGCCCCACCCACAGACCTGTACATCATCTTACATTTCATACAGTTGACTGTTGACAAATATGATGCAGGGCAACAACTACATAAATGCAGTTATGCCCTAAAATTCAAGATATTGGGGCGAAAAAATGCCCTTGTATGGCTCATATCTCTTTGTCTCATATTTATACCATATAAGCGATATCACACGAGCAGCGAGAGCAATATCACATCAGTGGCGCTTTTGTCCTGATTTGCACGAGTGCAAATGTGATTTTATACAACATTTCAGTAAATAAGAAGTTGATATTGTGTTATATTTTAAACAGGATATTATGCGTTTTTGCTCAATTTTGCAGAGAACATAACTACCTTTAAAGCCACAGCAGAACTGTTGTGCGTCTCCGAGCAACACAGCGGTGTTTAGTTTCTGAATGAATCTGCGTTTTGAACGAATCGTGTGAACCAATGATTCAAAGCCCTTTCATTAAAAGAGCCGTTTACTTCATTCCTGAATGAATCAGCCGTTCGAATGAATGACTCAAAGACATTTACCACCACCTGCTGGCAGTTTAGTTTCTTATTTAGAGTATCATTTCATTAAAATGTAATCATTTAATAAAAAATAAATAAATACATAAAACATTAAAGGGATAGTTCACCCCCCAAAAAATTAATTCTGTCATCATTTACTCAAACCTCAATGACTTACTTTCTTCTGTGGAACATAAAAGAAGGTATTTTGAAGACTGTTGGTAACAAAGCTGTTTTGGTTACCTGTGACTTTCATTGTATGAACAAAAAATACTGAGATGTTTCTCAAATTATCTTTTTTTATGTTCCAAAGTCTAGGCCGTTGTAGCCTAAATTTTGTGTAATAAATTTTATGTTGAATCAAATAAAATATTTCTAAAGCTACAATTTGTAATGTCTACTTGATACTTTCTCATTTAACACAAAAATAGCTGTTTAAATAATCTTTTGTGGGTATTTTCACAGTCAAATTTATTTTGCGATTAATTTGATTAATTAATCGAAACATCATGTAGTTAATTAGATTAAAAATTTTAATCGACTGACAGCCCTAATATATATATATATCACAAAGTATAACGTTTACATAAAGTATAAAGACTGAATGAATGAATGAATGAAAAATAGACCTTAGGTTGAAATTACAAGTTTGATGTACGTACTGTATACTCTCATAGCAATTCATAACAATGTTGTGGTGATATAGCAGTGAAATCTGTTTACACCTGACTATGGTTGGGTTTATGGGTGGACCTTCACTTTTATCCCCCTTAAAATAAACTGTGTTTTCATATGAATCACATCACACAATTTCATACGAAATTCCCCACTCGTGAGTTCTGTTCCTCATGAGACGTGTAATACATATAGTTTAAGGTTCAGAACAAACCATAACTAGAACTTTTTTTATAGGAAAATTAATTATATTGCTCGCATGTCTATTGGAAATCTTGATCTATTACATGTATTGATCTCAAATACTGGACCTCATCATGCATAAACATGCATAAGCAAACATGATTGTCTGTGATCAAGCACTGCGTTACATGATGTACAAGTGGAGAAAACATGTACAGTATATACATTTATTTAAACTACTGTATAAGTCATTACCAGAAAAATAAATCAACTTTCTATTCATATTCTGTAGTCTTATGACACTGTATATTCAAGCATAAAGCAAATTGTATCATATCATAAGGGTTACAAACTTATTTTTAACCTCTTGTAATTAATCACTGGTACTTCTATCATCTATGGAATATGAGTGAGGGAAGCAGGGAGAAGTGTCCAGTTTGGATGGCCGTCTCGTGTCGGTCGTACCCCAAGGCCTCTGCACCCCACAGAACCCTAAACCTCTGAAGATCCACCAGTCCTTATTGATCCCCTTTAAAACTCCTGAATAATAAACTCCAGCCCCAGAGAAGCCCGACAGGGCCTGGGGTAGAGCTTACACCCCTCTAATTACATCAGCACTGAAAGGAAATCATTGATCAACAGCATTATGGGACGCTGAACTGGCACCAAAAACTCAATCAATGAGATCAATCAACTGGCTAAACTGGTTCTCAAGAAGTTTGAGCATATGGGATTAAAATCATGAATATACACAAGCTTTATAAAGTTGAGAATAAGTAAGAGTAATTTGAATGTTGTCAAAGAAATCTGATGCTTCTAATGCAACCAATGTGGCAAAATGTCAAAAACAGTAGTAATGCTGTAAAAAGATAATTATATTTTGAAACTTTTTTTCTGCATATACTTTTTCATTAAATTGTTCATATGTGATGGAAACAATTTGCCATTTCTTCAGTCTTCTAAGGAAACTTTATGCTATATAATTTTTAAGAAATCATTCTAATGTGTTAATTTGGTACAGAATAGACCTATTATAATAAGCAGAGCTGAAAATGGTTGAACTGCTTATTTAAGTGCAAAAGTCAATCCAGTTGCTTAAGTACTTCATACACTTGCATTTACTGTAAAATTTTTGGCTTCAAAAATGGTCAAACGTACATTGATCGATAGAAATGTATTGCTCTGTTATTCTTTTGAGAGATGAAGGCTATTCCACGCATTACTGTCTTCAATGCAGAATACAAAGCTGATCTAACCAGGACTGAGAGAGATATGGTCATCCCGGATGCAAAAAAAAAAAAAGGCAGGAGAAGTACATCAGGGTGTACTGCTTCATTAACCAGGAGACATTTAACACCAGTTTAATGATGCTGGCCCTTTAAGACAGAGTTTAAAACATAAGGTCACGTCTAACACTGATCTCAATTTGAAGAAGTGGGTGGGATATATAAAGATGATTTATACTGTATAACACAAACACACACACACAATAACAGTAATGCTGTAATTTTCAGATCTCTAAACTAATGCAGCAGCAACAGTTATAATAAGTGTTTGCTATTCATCCAGTACTGCAGGAATTGTAGGTGATGTTTCACAGATGGTTTGGCAAGTGTGCCAGAGCTCTGGTGGACTGTGTCCAGGGAGGGACCCCGCTGCTTTATGGGCTCTGAGATTGGTGTCCCGGGACGCCCCACCCAGCACCCCATCACTCATGCATAATGCACCGGCCCTACGGCCAGCCAGAGGCTTGACTCCAGACAAACACCTGAGATCTCACACAGGTGTGTGTGGGTGTGTGTGTGTGTGTGTGTGTGGGTGTGTGTAAATGTTTGTGCTGCTCTAATGTGGCTTTTGGTGCCTCATGATAGAAACATATGCAATATATAAATCACAGATGCAGTAGACATATTAGATCCAAAGCGACTTACAAAACAGGAGCAAAAGCAGAGAGACAACAATATTGTGACTCGTGTGCCTATATGCTTACATGTTGCGTCTGCAAAAATTATTCTAATAATATAAACAATAGCTCTGAAAGGTAAACTTTACTGTACATAAGAAAGGTTTACTGTATATACTGTAGTTACATAAGAATGTGACCTCTTGTAGATAGCACTAAATAAGTGCATCTTTATATAAATATTATTCTATATGGAATATTAAGAGAGAGAAAAAATACTGTCTCTTGATTTTATTCAAACAGCAGTATTTTTAACCATCTCTGGCATCCTGATACACGTTTTCAATATTATTAGGATACATAGACATATCAAAATAGTATAGATTTGAATACTATGATTATTCAAATGAATTTCTGTGCATTTATTAATTACATGTATAGTTATTCAGCTATTCACACTGATGCTAAACGATTCGACTTGATAGGATTTTCTTATCCTGTGGTCCAAATAGTATCAGAAACTGATGACATTTTGCATGTCTTGTCCTTCCATATGTACAAAGTTTGTGAATTTTGGATCTTGTGCACTCACGGTACAAGCGTATAGTCATAATGAGCCACACGCAAACAAATATGTCAGATTGTATCTGCTATGAAATAGTCTAGCACTGTCCTGGACCAAATTTGGTGAAGATCTGATAAATGGCCTATAGTCTGAAAAAGTAGTTTTTAAATAAATAAATAAAGTAAGTGGATTAAATATACATGGGAAAATAAATAACAGTTAAAGCAGAATGAAACCGTAACATCAAATTCTGTAAAAGAGTTCAAATAAATTGTATTTAAGTTAATTGCATGACTTAAATTCTGTTAAGTTTAGCATTCATCCAAAAGAAAAAAAAAATCACTTAAATTTTTAACTGAGCCCTGTTTGTTATGAATTTTCTCTTTTGTGATTCGATGCAGAATTATTATGGCTTGGCTTTACATGTTTAAGTGACCCAAATCTATGAGTATTTTCTCTCCATCCGCTGCATTGTGATCAGATAGAGAATTATTATGGTTTGGCAGAGCCTCGTCCTCGCTCCAGCAGAAGAATCAGTGTCACAGCGGTGGAGGAATAGCACAATGGAGGTGGAGGACTAAAGATGATCTCCTGCTATCAGAGGATCTTAAAAAATAAGCGATTACACCCAAAAAAATCAGGTGCAGCCCTTACTAAAGATGTCTGCGGATAGAAGATAAAGCACGGCAAAGGAGAAAATGAGGGGAGCCAGGGATGGGTTACAGATTACGTACACAATCATAAATAGTTTCTCCTCCGCGTATTCAATAATGGCCTTCTCTCTATTCAGCAATCCGTTTTGGGCGGCCAAAGGAAGCGGCTAATACAGTTTTATCAAAGCTGAGCATTGGCAGGCAGGGCAGAGAGTTGATGTTTACAAGGCGAGGGCAAGCAGACGAGGTGCGAGAGAAAAGGAAGGCGCTGAAATCCAGTGGTAATTCCTCTCGGGCTGTAATCCAGGAGGATTACGGCTGCGTGCGGAGAGAGATTATATATTTATAGTTAAGATGCTCATCCGCTGTTTGCCGAGTGAATGGAGGAAAGGCTGGAAGTATTACAAGAGATGTATCAGGCCTACGGCAATCGGGTTCCAGTCTCAGTCATTAACTCCTCTATTACTCCAGCAAAATGAATGGCAAGATTAAGAATTACAGTTCAATGCTACAAATAAGATGTTAACTCCATCCTCAAGGATTTGCAGTTGTAAGTATTTGGCACATTCTCCCAATGAAGTTTCTAAGAGGAGTTCTGGTGCTCTTTTGTTTGACACACATCCTTCAGTCAAAAAGCACAGATGCACTGGTCAACCAGGCCTCGATTGGAAATGGATGGTTTTTGCTCCAAACACGTAATCGGCAACCCTTTTTTTGGTTTCATTTCGGCCGATCTCTGTTCTGGACATGCACACAAAATGCATTGCAATATTTCCCCACAATGTAATTTGTGTGGAAATTTTACAAAGTCTGAAGCCAGAGCTCAGACGGACGCAAAGAGGAAGGCAGAGAAAATACTATACAAGACACAGCAAGCTTCAGAAAAGAGTTTCAATGGCATTTTCTTTTAATCTTACCTCTGTATAATAAATAGTTAGTTCACCCAAAAATGAAAATTACCCCATGATTTACTCACCCTCAAGCCATCCTAGGTGTATATGACTTTCTTCATTCAGACCAATATGATCGGAGTTATATAAAAAAATGTCCTGGCTCTTTATAATGGCAGTGAACGGTGCCTAAAAAAGTGCATCCGTCCATAATAAAAAGTGCCTCACACGGCGAATCAATGCATTTTTGTAAGAAAAATATCCATATTTAAAACTTTATAAAGCATAATCTCTATGCACATTCACGAGAGAGTGGCGGTCCAGCGGATGACGGAGGACGTAGTGTAAGCGCCGGTGAGAATATGCTAATCTCTCAAGAACCAAAGGAAAACCAGTCTCCTCTTGATTTTATCAAAATCCTCTGACAATTTTCTTTACAAATCCTCATTTTGATCTTAATTTGTGAGTGGCGTTTTGTTTTGCCCTCTCCTTTGCGCTTCCGTGTTTGTCATTTTCATTATCAGCTTACGCTACATCGACGTCCTCCGTCATCCGCTGGAACGTCATCGTGAAGTTATAAAGTTTTAAATATGGATATTTTTCTTACATAAACGCATCGCTTCACTTCAGAAGGCCTTTATTAACCCCTGGAGCCGTGTGGAGCACTTTTTATGATGGATCGACGCATGTTCAGTGCCCCTATTATGGATTTTTGAAAATGATCTTTCATGCAGTGTGTAACACATCTCTCTGTGAATGAAAACATCCTGCAAAGTTTTAAATCTGAAAGTGCACCTTGTATAAAGTTATTGTCTCTCAAAAGAAAGAGTCGACTCTGAATCATTGAAACGAGTCGTTTTTAAAATGAATCCCAAGCCGTTTCATGATGACGTCAGACGCCCACTTGTTGCAGACCTGGGAAAACTTGATTTTTGTGTTGCTCTGAATTAAAATGCAAATTCATTCTTTGCCACTGGGTGCTGCTTTTGGAGCATTAAAAATAGCTGTATCCCCGGTAACACTGCACACAAAGCAGCACTGCAAATCGGACCAATCACCGCAGATTAGCGTCACACAAAAGAGGGGTTTGGAAAAATTAATTGTTCAGCGAATCGTTTGGGAGTCATTGAGCAAATAAGGTAAAAAAATAAATGCATATTTTAAGAAAATGAAAGTGTTTTTTGACCTTGCATGCATATCAACCTTTTACATCACTAGAATTTTTTTCTTAAAGGCAAGTTTGCCTTTTATTTAGAGGAAATAAACATCTTGCTCATTTACTCTTTCATTATTTCTTGTCTCTTGCTTAAAGAAAAAAAAAATCAGCAATTGGTATTGGAATCAGTCCATTAAAACTCCTGATCAGTGCATCCCTATTCTAAGTGCTAAGAAAACCTCTATCTTTACCAGGGTTTCCGGCAAACGCACACACACTCATTAGAAGAGTACAGTACAACACATGTGCCATACAGATGGAGCGTAGACAGCATTCCTGTACAGAGAGAGAATACCTGAAGAACACAAATACACAAGCAGGGAAAAATGACACTAACATTAATTCTCCCGGCGTGTTTTCTGCAGGAGATGAAAGAGCTCTGGTGTAATTTCTGCTATTTATTTATCTTAAACGAGGGAATCGGGTGGATACTTATCCCAGGCCCTGATTGCCGCTGGGCTAATTAGATAGAAATATGCAACTACAGAAAAAAATTGAGAATTAATTAAATGTTTATTTCTCTTCAACCCCACCCTTTAAATATGGGAGGCTGGGTCTGAAACGCAGCCTGACAGACGAGAGGGAGAAATACGGACGGAAAAAAGCTTGGCAGTCAGAGAAGACCGAACCATATCTATGCCATCTGTTCTGAAAGCTCGATATTAACGGAGACGGGTGACTCTGTAACGCCTGGCGTGAGCGTCCCATCCACTCTCGCCACCGCTGGACGGACGGACGGCTCAAATCATTATGAAAATGTTGTTTAGGGCAGCCAAGTCGAAGGGGTGGGGCGGCTTCCTCATTAATCAGCATGTCTAATAAATCCTCGTGCCTCTTCTGACAGAGCATTAGTCACTGAAAAGCGCTCGCTAAGAGACAGAGAAGAATGGGCCGCCTGTGGGACAGGGTCAATCAGAAACTCATCAAATGCGTCATTTCGTCTCTCCATTTAGACAAACAGCACTTGTTTATGGGAAAGATATCAGGTGTTCTGGAATAAGGAGCAGCGCTGAAACGGCACATCCATTAATCAGGCCTTGATTATACACGACGAGGAAGGTTGTTTATCCTAATTTCATTCATTGCGATCAACAAAGAAAATACAAGAGTATACAGCCATTAGTGGCAGCCTCGGATGGCACAATCATTTTCTCGTATTAAATAAGGCCATGATGAATGAGCCAATAAAAACTAAAACAAAGAGGTTTTTATTACTTCAATTTAAACTCTCCCCTTCAGTCTTGCTGTAAATAATGGTGTGGGTGTGAAAGTGTCTTTTAAAACGTTTACTGAACGCCGAATGAGATAATGCATACAAGACCCCGGCCAAGTCGAAGCTGTTTTTCGCTCGCGCCTCGCGAACTTCAACGAGCGAGTTAGTTAGGGCTGTCGGCGAAATCGTCAACAACCGTCTTAGAGGACAGGACTACCGCTTTTTGATCAGCCATCAAAACTGCCTTAATGTCTCGGCGGCCGTCAGAACGACAGGGCTCTGTGGCTGCTTAATGAAAAACACATTCCCTTAACGGGTGGAGATGTCCCTCTGCGTTAAAATGACCACAGATAGCATAAAGCATTCAGAACTAGCTGCTTAACTGTGAAATCTTAACAAACAGAGACGGATACTATAGATGAAGCAGTGTAGAGAAAGCATCCATCTATTCTACCAATATAGGACATTTTATGCACATTTTAATGCGTAAAAAAAAATAAAAATGGTTTGCACGGAATTAATTAATAGGAACATTAATACAGGGTTGCACTGAAAGCCCTGAATTTATATTTAATTTTTTAATTGTAGCTGAGATTATAAAATCAGCAATAACACCCAAACTGTTTTAAATCCGCGACAGCAAGGGGTTTATCGCCTCTCATATAACTAGAGGAACAGTTATAAATGCTGTCATGGGAATCAATATGGCATATTCTTCTTGCAGCACTGTGTTTCAGCCGCTCACAGCAACTTACAAACCCCAGCAGGCGGGCCAAGCTAATTAAATTAC
Source organism: Aspiorhynchus laticeps (assembly GCA_023376895.1). Taxonomy (NCBI): domain Eukaryota; kingdom Metazoa; phylum Chordata; class Actinopteri; order Cypriniformes; family Cyprinidae; genus Aspiorhynchus; species Aspiorhynchus laticeps. The sequence continues at coordinate 32,690,591 of CM041814.1, read as the reverse complement.
TTTGCAAAGTTTACTTAACAGTAAATGGTTAGTCAAATTTAAGGTGATTGCAAATTTTCTTTCATTCCACTTCAGTCGCAGGCCCGTTTGAAACTCGTCTGCAAATAATTAGCGCATACATTTGCATCAAAATCATTTATACCATATGTTGCAGAAATTATGGAAAACAGCATGATTAAAATATTCTCTTTTTTCTGTTATGGTAATTTGTAAATATAGAGACTGAGAAAGGAGGAAGAGAGAGAGAGAGAGAGAGAGAGAGAGAGAAGAGAAAGAAAGAAATGATTCCATTTGGATTTGAACATACAAGGTTTTGTTTCAAGAGCTCACCAGATGCTGTTTGAAATCTGCCAACAGTTAAAAGAAACAGCTCTCCTGTCGAACCCACAAACAGCATCAGCTCAACACTTAAACGGTGCTCCACACACACCTGACCGGAGGAATAACTCTGCACTTTAACTACAAACACCTTCATAGCATGCAGGAGTTAAGGTAGCATCACTACATAACATAAGGTCACACTTATCCTGTAATGAAAGAGAGGGCTTGAAATAAAAATAAAAATGATAAAAGGTGTAAAATTAACAGAAAAATACTTCAGAAAATAAACTTTATTGATAATAATTCTTATTATCCTT
>CM041814.1:32284953-32687453 GCA_023376895.1 Aspiorhynchus laticeps | reverse complement strand
ATATATTTTTATTTAATATTAATTAAATTAATTATTTTTATTTAAAATAACCATTTTTGATTGAAATATAATTTATTTCTGTGATGGTGAAGCTGAATTTTCTTTTATCTTCAGTGTCACATGACCCTTCAGAAATCATGCTAATATAATACTTATCCCAAACTTGTGAATAGTAGTGTATCGCAGTTCCCACAAAAATATTCAGCAGCAAGTGTATATATGTTTTTATGGAGCTGTCAATTAATAAAACAAAGCTGAAATGGCCCAAAAATACAATTAAAATAAAAAATACAAAATTAGCAGGCTGTGTATGTCTATCTATCTACATGACGCTTGTTAGCAGAATGAACAGGCAGTTATTAAGCCACATTAGTGAGTGAGTGTGGTTTTAGGAACGCATGGCCACAATGATCGACCGCTCTGAGAGGGCAGCCCGCGGGGGGTCAGGGCCCCTGGGGGCCGAGGGAAAGACTGAGAGAAGGGACCTCATTACAGGTCTGCCGGGGCCCCTCCACTATTGAGTGTGAGCAGCTTACGCTGGATGATCTGTTTCACACACACTCGCAGAGTCCATCAACACACACACACACACACACACACACACAATAGGAGGGGGGCAGCTTAGAGCGCCGGGGCAGGATTTAGAGATCTCAGGAGACCTCGCTGAAAGAGGAAAGCGAGGGAATAGAGAGAAAAAGCTGGAAAGAAGTGATTGGCGGGGCTACAGAGGAACAGAGGGCTTAAAGCATGGCAGGACGACATTACCATCCCAAAACCACCAACATCTGCTCTATCACAGACACGGAGCGCAGAGACGGGGGTGGAGGTCAGCTTCATCACCACCCATACGCTTCATTTCACTGCGTTACACTGGAAGAGCAATCAACAGACAGGTCTATACCCTCAAACACAGCAGCTTCTGAAGAGTCAGTCACACACACACACACACAGAACATCTCATTAAAGAAAGACTAACTGTCAACATTGTGAATCACATCTGGAAGTGCAAACCAACTCCAGAAAAGTCATCAATTCAGAGTGAACACAAGGTAAGACACGGACTGTGTTGAGGAGGACGGGGCCCACTAGAGGGCCTCAGCAAATGTCCAAAAGCACCTCGGGATAATAATATATTATTATTAATACAATTAATACTGATATTAACAATCTAATAAATAGATAAAAAAACATACAATTAAATAAAATGAAATATTTAATTATTTATTTATGTATTTATTCAATTTTTATAGAAGAACATACAGTTCTTGAAACTTTTAGAATTAAAAAAAGGAATTGTGGTTAATTAATTTACTTACATCTACACAAATGTCTGTTAATAATTGTTAATAATATATATTAATAAAGTCCAACACAATATTCGAAGGCCATATAATATTAATAGATCTTTAAGTGTTTACATATCAAGTCAACAACACACAGTATTAAGAATCACGCATGTAAAACTATTTTAATTCATATAATTATTAAAATTAAAAATGTATTTTAATATTAAAATAAATGTTAGAAATAAAGTAAAAATCTAGCTCAATTAAAATGCTAAAAAACATACAATTAAGTAAGCTGAAATCATATTTTCCCCCTCAGCACCTGCTGTTTTTATTGAAGAGCATGCAGTTCTTGAAACTTCTGGAATCACAAAATTAATTATGATTAATAATTAATAATGAATAGTAATAATTAATTAACGTATATCTACATATATCACCGAGTTTCTGTTTTGAATATATTACACTGTCAACACAATATTCAAAGGCCTCTGCGTAACTATAATATTAATATTAATATTATAATATTATATATCCAGGTGGCAATACACAGCATTAAGAATCAAGACTGTGTGTAAACATATGTTGTGTAAAATAGCATATTCAGGGCAGCAGTTAATAAATAAATAAATAAATATGCAATTTTTATGATCCCTCTTTCTTTGATAGAATTACTAACATTTTGCAGATTCTCTAAGTAATACACCTTACATACAGAATATGCAAAATGTTAATAATTAATTATTGAACTTTTGACAGCAGATGTATACTACTGAATATTTCCAAGATCTTGACAGCAGAACTTTTAAGTACTGATGCAAATGTCAAAAAGAAAGACATTTCTGTTTTCTGTCTGCATGAATATTCCTCAAAAACTCAGATTTGTATTGCATAATGTTAAATGAGTAAAGCATTCGAACATTTAACTCAATTTCGTCTCTCAACCTGGATTCAATGTTCTGAAAAAACTTGCATCACTGTAAATGTGTATTTCACTCTTGTTTGTCTTTTTGAGAGATAAGTATAAATTATTTTCTGATGCATGCTGCTGATAAACCAAAAAACTGACTCGAGCTGAATTAATGTTTAATAATGCTGCTCAACACAGCAGAGGTCATATTTGGGCTGATCAGAGACCAGTGCATAACAGTAACTCACACGTGCTGAAATCACAGGACCTGAACACACACACGCACACGCACACACACACACGTGTTTCTCACACTCTCTGCTCTTTGATTTGTGTTTCTGAGAGCTGCTGCTGTCACATGTCCTCTGCTTAGAAATGTTGGACCCTGTGTTCTCTTGTTTGACTTCAAATTTCCTGGTATTCAGTTTTTGTCATGTGCTTTCTGTCGTCTATTCCTACCAGCAGCAGTGTGTGTGTGTGTGTGTGTGTGTGTGTGTGTGTGTGTGAGAGGACTGATGGGTGAGTGGTTGCTAGATGATGTATGGCATGCGGTCCCTTTAATATGTTTCCTGTACGACTGACAGCTGGGTCACAGCACACACACACACACACACACACACACACATTAAAAAGTAATAGCAGACTGTCAGATCTGCTGCATAATCAAAGCTCACAAAAGGAGCATTCAGAGCTCAAACGATGAAACAACTTTGACATGTAGAGAGATGTGCACACGTACAGTGAATCAGCTCAGCATTTCTTTTATCATATACGTATATTCAGTTTAGCCATGACTGCTTTATTCGCTGCTGTGTCTTTAAGACTCTTCACTCAGTATCTGTCCTTCTTCCTCTCTACTGTATTGTGATCGTGTGTTTTTCTGCTTGTGTGTCTCTCTCACGCAGCGCTTCAGCAGATCTGGGGTCAGTGTGACACACTTTAGTCCAGTTGTGGGGTAAATGAGCGCTAAGTTACAGTTTACACATGAGCACATTTTTGAGTGCTGCACCATTAAATGAAGTTGAAATGTAACCCTATGTGTAAACTAAATATTTACGGAAGCGTCCGAGCAGGAATAATGGTTGATGTAAAACAGACTGGATTATATCAATGAGAGCGTGTTTTACACATTTCAATGCTTTAGAGCCATTTTAAACCTTGTTGAGTCCAAGCGCAAGACAACATTTAAATTAAAATAATTATATTATGTAATTCTATAAGTTTAAAAAACTCTGTGCTCAAACTCTTTAGCCAATAAATTACTAAATTAACTCACAAATACCAATTTCTCAGCAGATACCAATTTTTACATGATAAACTACTGTACATGATTAATATGTAATTTATAACTTCACATAACTAGAAAATAAGTATATTTGGTATAGAAATGTCCATGATTTCTTAAGGTTTTATTCATTTCCATGGCTTTTGCAGGTCTAGAAATCACACTTCTAAAATCCCCTCATTTATTCAGGTTTCAAAGACAATTTCTGTCTTTGAGTTTGTTTGTTTTTTCTGTTTTCTGGATGTAAAATATGTGTAAATATTCATGACATTATAAATTTCATGTTTATTTATGAATGACAAACAGTGAATTGTTATAGAAACCTTAAAGGGTTAGTTCACCCCAAAATTAAGATTATGTCATTAATTACTCACTTCTCTAGTAAGTTTCGTCTGTGTGTGAAGACGCTGCGCAGTGCAAAACCATGAATTTATATTCCGAAGTGAAGTAAACTTCAACGGATTTCCCTGCTCAGGGAATAGGGAGCAATGAACACTGTGTAGGGAGCATGTCAATCAGAACACAGTTCATGCACGTAGCTCTCTTCTAACGAGCTGGTGATCTGAATCAGGTGTGTTAACTAAGAGAGACATGCAAAACATGCAGAGCGGGGGGCGCGAGGACTGGAATTGGGAACCGCTGGGCTACATCATGTGTCATTCACCAGTGAGAAAACTTTATAGCACAGTTAGTAAAAGTACTTCAATACCAGGAAGGAAGATCGGGTTGTTGATGTTTGTCTGCCATTCTCGCTCTATCTGCAACAGCACACGTGAACGCGCTGATGACGTATCGTGTCTGCGCTAACCGGGTGCGCAGGGGTATGCAAATACATACATTGACAGACAGGTAAGAAATCCAATTAAAACACTCGGACCGAACGTTTTGATTGGACGAACATTTCTTGGTCCTGCACCTTCCACAACATATATAAATACAGATAAATACATTTAGACCACTTAACTTAATGATTGCTATCAGGATGTGAAGAGACTTTCAACCAGAATAACAAAAAATGTTTCTGAAGACAATCACCTATGACACCTTTAACATTTCAATAATATGAATTTGTTCAGACAACTCGTGTTTGACTAGTTGGGACAACATTTGGGGTAAATCTGTTGGTCTGACAAGGGTCTTTATGTAGTTTCAAGAAAATAGCATTTTTTTTTTTTTTTTGTATTTGAGACTCGAAAGGTTTCATAAACTGGAAAACATGCAGTTGCATTTTTTTACAGTGAATGTGTTACCAATGTTAAAGAAATCTAACCACGTTAAACACATTTAATAAATCTTACACATTACTGCACTGACAAAGCTACTACGTTGAATATTAAGAACTGCAGCACAAACATTAAATTTACATCCAGCTAAATAACTGTTAATGAAACCATAGATTTCATACAAATAAATAAAGGGCTGAGTTTGTTGTGCTCTTATTATTTCTGTCATATGAATGAGTTCATCAGGTCTCACACACACATTCACGTGGTTTATTGCTTCAGAGAGATCTCTGCTGAAATGAGCTTGAGATGAATTAAAGCTTCGTATGCTGTTGAGTTTGGAAAATCCTCCACACAGTGATGTTCAGAATATCTCTGAAGAGGTCTGGACTTTTAAATCTTCTTACAGACAGTCATACGAAGAGGTGTATGGCTACAGCACATTAAAAATATACATAAACAGGCACATTATTTGGCTCACACATCACATGTCAGTGCAAGTTGAGTTTAAATGGACTTTACAAAGTTTGATTTTATGCGAAATAAAGCAATAATTCATCTTTTCAATATAATATAATATAATAGAGCCTCTTGGAAAAAACTGATGGATTATGTATGCATGCATGTGGTTGACAAGTGTATTATTAAGGTTCAAGCTATTTTGAATACAATGGCATACTGTTCACTGTACGTATGTACTGTACACTGAATACTATTTTACTAAATGTAGTACTGTATGTGAAGCAGAACAGTAACATTTCAAACAGCAGGATGTGTGTTTAACACAGCGATCATCTAGGTCTAGTTCACATGTCTCCAATCACAGCAATTCAACTCAAAGAACTAGTGTTCAAAACATGCCTTTTCCAGTTCATTCATCACACCAGAAATGGACGTTCAGGTCAACCACATTGCATTGTGGGATACAGTACCCATCGCAGTGCGTTTTGTGACCATTTTTTCTGCCGGTGCGACTACATTTTTTGAGCGGTCGCACTGGCGCGACCACCGCATTGTTCAACTCGTAAGCGCTGCCATTTCTGCAGCATATGAGAAATATCAAACGGCAAAAGAAACATAAGTGTAATGAAACCGTGCTAGTCATTTGAGCTGCGTAAGCAAACAGGTCCGAGCTCAGAACAGGTTTACTCAGGAACCAGTGTTGATTTCGTGACACTGTTACAGCACAGCACTGCGAGATCCAGTGAGAAGCGTTTGAATTCACTGCAGAATGAATAAGCTTGCTGTGAGATCTAATGAGAAGCATTCTATATATGTATGTTATAGACAGATCAAACAGCACTGACGTACCTCAGAAAACCAGTAACACTAACTGTAACCATGGTGTTGTGGCAGAAATAGTCGAAAGTTATTTACATCATTCATGTCAGGGTTTGCACAACCTTTTACGAGAGAAATTAAAGCACATTTCAATGACTTTCAAGCTTTTCACACTACTATTTCAAGCACTTTAAAACTCAAAAAATGATCCAATTTAATTGTTATTTTTAATGGAATGACCAAAATATACTTTGTGGTAAATAAACAGATATGCAAAATTAAAACAAACAAACAAACAAACGTCAAATTACCACTATAACCAGTAGATGGCAGCAGAGGAGCACTTATTGGCTTATTAGTCATTCATTTCTACTTTTTGCTTTATATTTTGAAATTATAAAACCACTATTATAAAATATCACATCATCAAGAAATCAAATTGTGTCAAAGTTTTGCACTTTTTTTGTGGATGAAGTAAGAAAAGTCACAAAGTGCCTTAAAAAACACAAACTTCAATTTGCAACTGAATCACACATAAAGAGTTCCTTTTATAATCACTGAAGTTATCAGTCAGTTCTGTACAATACTATAGAAGAATAATGGTATATTTAATAAGACTAGAACATATTATTTTTCCATCTAAAAATTAGATTTTGCACATTACTGTTGTTATTAAAAGTAAATTGTGTATGCTTCTCAACTCAAGCTCAGTGCTTTACTGTCAAATGTGTATTACCAAGAAATAAACGTGTAATATTATTAGTAACTGCACTTATTAATGCAAAACAATAGGTGCTGGTGCCACTGCTCTCAAATGTTAGTCTGGAGCCCTGTCAGATGCATACTGAATATCCACAAAATGAGTGACTACAGTAAACGGTTGAGTTTTGCAGTGATGAGCAGAGAATGGAGATACTGAGAGTCTTAAGAGGAATGAAAGCAGTCGTACCTGCAGCCTGAAGCACCAGCTGGATTCGAGCTTTGGCCTGTTCTGCAGGAGTCTAGAACCACAGAGAAGCACATTAGTAAACGGCCTAAACACTGGATCAGGAAGAAACAAGATAATAGAAGACAACTCCAACCTGAATAAACAAACACTACATTTTTTATTTTTTTTAGCGATTCATTTGAATTGTTTTTTTGAATAAAAGCAAACATTACAATTAAGGTCTCTGAACACTGAGTCCGAAATTTTCGCACATCAAAAAATGAATACGACCTCACGTTGTGTCAATCACGTTTGCACACTGCCTCCGAAATTTTCGTCTGTCAAAAAAAATTCGGATCAGGTTTGATTTTCTGCGTTTTTGCATCCGTAGCATGCATTTTGATAGGAAAGGATGGGGAATACGGAAAAAACGGAAAAACGGAAAAACGCATGCGAAAATTTCAGACTCAGTGTGCAATGACCTTTAGACTTGCTGACAATACACCAATGAGGAAAGTTAAGAGAAAAAAATAGACACAAAATTAACTTCTTTTAACTTAAACATTGTGTTTTTAGAATGCTGTTTCATGCACAAGACGCAAGACGTGAGCACAATGCTCAGACACGTCCATCAAGTGCATTTCTGTCAGGACCACTATCGTCAAAATTATAGACACTTAGCATACAGTTTGGTTTGGTGGTAAAGTTCTGTTCTGGGCAAAAACTCCCTGACCATCCATGCAGCCTGTCATGAATGAGCAGGGAGAGCAGTGATAATAACCCCCCCCCCCCTCCCCCTAGGGTTAACAGAACAGAACAAGCAGATATCATTAATGTACTTAATGATATTTAAGTGTAACACATTACTCAAGATAAGTGGAGTCTGATTCAACAGGAATATCAGAAGCCAAGTCCTGACTGTGGTGAAAGGAGGAGTTGGGGATGGAGGAAGGTAATTTGCTCCGAGCAAGCGAAAAGCTGAATAGAGTATAATACAGTATGATTAATAGTGAATAGAGCTTATATAGGAATGCCGTGATAGGTGTTGTATTCCTATAGGTAGATGTGATCAGCTGAGAGTCAGCCGATGCAAGCTGGACTCACGTGACCTGCCAGAACTAACGCTATACGCTTAATGTTTACATAGAAAAACTGCACGTTTGATATTTCATGTTTGCATGATGGTGACAGGCTGAAAGCTGTTGGTGTCTTCTTTATTTAACAAAACATTTACTGTTTTACAGCTTTTATACACTGCACATTTGCCTTGACATTGAAAACTGAATGTCTACATTTTGGCTAAGAAATATTCAGCATTTTAGCTGTTCGTTTGTATCACTTCTGAACACTGTGAAAATGGTTTAAAACACATTTGCACAATGTTTGCTTTCGTGCATCTTTTCCGCAAAGATATTTAACAAAACTCTTAAAAAAAATGTTTTTTTCATAACCGTAGGAAACTTTTTCATTATAAAAGGCATGCCTATTATGAACATATTGGCTGTTTATTAGTACTTGTAAAGCACATATTCTGCATGACCATATGTGACCCTGGAGCACAAAAGCAGTCATAAGTAACACAGGTATATTTGTAGCAAAAATACATTGTATGGGTCAAAATTATCCATTTTTCTTTTATGCCAAAAATCATTAGGACATAAAGTAAAGATCATGTTTCATGAAGATATTTTGTAAATTCCTTACTGTAAATATATCAAAACTTAATTTTTGATTAGTAATATGCATTGCTAAGAACTTCATTTGAACAACTTTAAAGGAGATTTTCTCAATATTTAGATTTTTTTGCTCCCTCAGATTCCAGATTTTCAAATAGTTGTATCTCGGCCAAATATTGTCCTATCATAACAAACCATACATCAATGGAAAGATTATTTATTCAGCTTTCAGATCATGTATAAATCTCAATTTCGAAGAATTGACACTTAAGACTGGTTTTGTGGTCCAGGGTCACATATTCTACATCCTTAATCCACCCAATACCTAAATTTAACAACTACCTTACTAACTATTAATAAGCAGCAAATTAGAAGTTTATTGAGGCAAAAGTAATAGTTAACGGTCTGTTAATGGTGAGAATTGGATCTTAAAATAAAGTGTGCCTGGTATAAAGGTTCTTCATGGAACCATCAATGCCAATAAATAACCTTTTATTTTTTTTACATTCACACCATGTTGATCACTTCATGTGTGCCGCACTTGAAACAGAACTTTCTTTAACCAGATGGTTTAGCAAGGTTTTAATACAGTTGTAGTTACATTTTTAAGTCGACTAGTTAAAATGTTTAAACAAATCTAAATTGTTATCTTGAATTGGACAAACATTCAGAAAAAATATCAGTATCACCCAGCGTCTACAATACATAAAAACATTTAACAACACAGCCTCAGTGGCAGGGTTAAAAATAATAATTTTCTGGAGGAAATCACATCTTCAGTCATGTACAAATGACGATAAATCCCAGCGGATTGCGAGGGTGTGCGGGCGCGTGTAAACATGCGCACGAGGGCTAAACGTGTTGAAATTTCCAGCGCGGTGGCTCTGGAAGAGGCTGGGATATAATTCCAATATCTCCACTATTAGATTCCAGCCTCTTAATTGTCAAGAAAGAAGAATGATGAGGGAGGGAAGTTATAAAGGGCTATAGATTGCTCTCGAACGCAGGAGAGCCCGGTGTGTGTTGGTGTTATGAAGGTGTGTAGGATTACAGAGAAATTAAATGCTAATAGGATGAAATTTAAATGTGGATCCTGCAAGGCTCACCGTAGCTCTTCGGAGAATGTGGGTGTCGCTGACAGCGCTAACGCACATTATTCAGCAGAAATTTGATTTATCAAACTGTAAAGGTGTCACTTTCTAAAAATGTCATTTGGGGTGATGACAGGGAAATATAATGACCCGCTTTAATGTAAAACTGTCACTCTGCCGTGTCTTAGATGACAAACACATCAAGCTCCGCTTGGAAATCTGCTTGTTTTTGACACCTCGCCTTCCATAACTTCAACAAAAACATGGGCTGCTCTTCTCTGTGGTCTTTCTGAGCGTGCTCCTCTTACTTTTTCTCCTTTATATTGTTATCAGAAGCATATCAGACTGTTTTGGGGCATCAATCAAGCAGACAGAAATAAAGGAAGGATTATTGAATGTTCAGATAAACCCCCTCTCCTCCCATTCAAAGCGTCTTCTCTTCTCTCTCATTACAATAACATCCAGTCATGCTGCAATAACGAGGCGGAAGAACAGACGGATCACACGACTTAAATGGAAGGATAATAGCTGGCAGGGCAATCATCTTAGTTACAGTTTATTATGAAATTTCTACCATTGCATTTGCATTTGTTTCAAGTGACCCTGAGGCAAGTGTCCAGAGATATTACACCATCGAGTGTTTAGACAAGAAAGAAAAAAGGAAAACAAAAGGGAGAAAAAAAACGAGCATCAATATGAAGAAAAATATAATTAGTTTCAAAGGATGACAAATGGGTGGCGGATTAATAATTAGATAAGTTTGTCAAATTATGAGACAGGCCTCATTCTGGCAAACACTGAGCAATAACAGAGAGAGAGCTGATAAAATTTGACACAGATATAATACAAATAAGCTACAAAACACTGTTTGACACCCACATCCCGACTGGATTCAGAACACTAGCCCATCTAGTCATAATAACCCTCGATGCGGTGGTCCTGACTAACAGAGCTGACCGCTTAATGATGGAGGCGGACGCTCTGAATCCTAATGAAGACCAATCTGTAGGAAATAGTTAGAGAAACAGAAACAGGTGAAAGCGGTACCACGTCGCAGCGCTGCTTAAAAAGGTTTAAACTTAAAGAAAAGCATCCTCACTGATTTAAAATAAATACAAATAAAAACAGAAAACTGTTTATGCATTTTGGCTGTTCATTTAAACGACACGATGACTATCCCCTAAATAGAAACCATGTTTAACCCTTGTGCTGTGCTGAAAATCCTTTACCTAATTCGGTGTTCATGGTCAAAAGTGACAGACCTTTTAGCATTATTATGCAATATTATCACCAAACTGTGGATTCAATCAGTTTTTTTTTCATTTAGCACAGGTTTATATTTCTTTTTGGAAAAACTGAGGTGCAGAAGCTCAGATCTGTGCTAAATGAGCATCAAACCAGTGCTAAATTAAAGAAAACAAGTTAACAAGAATCCAACATTAGGTAATAAGATCATATTATATACAAAATATATAACACAGTAGTACTGTGAAATATTATTACAAAAAACTTGTCTATTTTATGTAATGTATTTCTGTGATTAAATCAGTATTTTCAGCATCATTACTCCAGTCTTCAGTGTCACATGATCTTCAGAAATCAGTCTAATATGCTGATTAGCTGCTCAAGTAGGGCCCTATGAAATCCATTTTATTTTTTCCCCAAATTCAGTTTTATCTATTTCCAAATTCCGTTTCTTCCATTTTAATTCTTTTTGGATTCCATTTTTTTTTTTTTTATTTTAATTTTTCTAGACTAGAGTTTTAATGTTAAATTAATAAAATATTAATCAAAAAACATGTCTGATTAATTGAAATCATGAAACATACACAATTTAACAGCAAAATTACATTTTGAAATGTAATATGTTTATTTTTTTCTCAAATTCAGTTTTATTTTTACCAGATTCTGTGTTTTCCATTAATTTTTTGGATTCCATTTTAATAACATTAAATTTTAATAATCAGAAGCATCTCTAATTAATTGACATCATAAATAAATAGATTTCTTATTTATTTTTTATTTATTTTTCAGAAATACTTTTACATTTTACATTTTTTCAGGGAAATAATTTGTCTGGTAAATATTCTTTAAACAATAATGTTTTAATAATAATTGTATTATTAGTAGCAGTACTATCATTACATTAAGTAATATATTTCTGTCACAGTTTCTTCAAGTTGAACCTAACTTATTTTGCTGGGTTGCTGTAAAGACCTTTAGTTTCTGTTTGTATATGATATGACAAGTTTTCTCAAAAGAAACAGGAAGTGACTCTCAGAGCAGTTCTAGAGATTGTTTGTGTTCATGAACTCATATACTGAGTGAGCGGCAGAGGCTGAAAACACTCAGTATGAGTGTAATAAATGAGAATTCATTCAGACACGCAGAACATGCAGGATTCATATTTAAATGGTATTTTTGCAGCTTAATATTCATAGACACATGTCCATATCATGTTTTGATTTAAGTGTACTGACCTACTTTAGATTTTTTTCATCCACAATTTGGCAAATTCCGTGACATTCCACATAATACAGTAAATTCTGTTTTTATGGCTGGATTCCGCAATTCCATCCGTGTTTTCATATAGGGAAATCATAAGGCATTACTCAAGAAAAATTCTGATTATTATCAATGGTGAAAACAGTTGTGCTGCCAAATATTTTTGTGGAAACTGTCGTTTCAACCAAGGTTTTTTGTTTGTTTGTTTTGATGAATAGAAAGTTTTTAATAAGTGCACTTGATTTCTTATCTCCAGTGTAAGTGTATGTGTAATAACCGTAGTGAAATCTGCACTGCTCCAGCAGTCTCTCACAGCACAAACAGACTTAAACTGTGAGCTAGCTTGGGCAGCAGAGATGATGAGTCCAGGTTTCATGGGGTTTAGTGTCCCGGTGAGAGGTCCTGGATCAGTGTCTATCTCTCATTCACTCACACACAGCCGTCCTGCATAAACACTGAGCCAAACCAATTATCTCAATTACCACACCGCAGATCCACATCCACACTGCTCAGAGAGTCTACACTCGTCCTCTGCCTTTACAGTCCATATCTGTCCTATTCACTGCTTATGTACATAAAGTATGATCTGAAAAACTCCAGTAGTCTGTTTGTGCTATATATATATATAATATCTGACAGAATCTTCATTTTTGGGTGAAATCTCCTTTTAAGGAGGCATTGTGGAAAACAAGCCTATTAAAAATGTATATATATATTTACTTTATTTAGAAATGATGCATTAAATGAATCAAAAGTGACAGCAATACATATATGCATATGTGTGTATATATATATATATATATATATATATATATATATATATATATATATATTTTTTTTTTTTTTTTTTTTTTTACATTGTTACAACAAATTTTATTTCAAATAAATGCTGTTTTTAAACGTTCTATTCATCAAAAAATATGAAGCAGAACTGTTTTTAATAATCAGAAATGTTTCTTGAGCAGATAATCAGCAAATAATGATTTCTGAAAGATCATGTGACACAGGAAAGCAGCTTGATATCAGGCATAAATTACATTTAAAAATATAATCAAATAGAAAACAGATTTTTAACTGTAATAATATATTACATTACAGATTTGACTGTATTTTTGATTAAATAAATTCATCATTGGTGCAACTCTAAACTTCCGAACAGCAGTATATAGTGTATATATATGGCTTATACAGTATATACAGAGTTTATTCCGTTACTCATCGCTCATCTCATCTCATCTGACTTCTTCATCCTCATTTATAGTCATTTTTCATTTGTTATTTCCAACCTCTGGCCCACTCCTTAACCTAAAAAAATAAATAAAAAAATAAGGACCGCAGCATTACGTTACAGGATCCCCCTAGAAAATGCAATATTCAGTTTTTAATATCCAGGTCTATAAGATCAGGGTAGAGATGGGCTCCAGTGCAATATGTTTATTTATATATTTATAACAAATACTGCATATCAGGAGTTCTGGGCCGGGCGTCTATAAAATATAATGTTGTGTATGGATATCTTTTTTAAATATAATCTCAATATGAAATCGGAGGCCTTTTTACAATGTGCCATACTTCAGGACGGCGCTAACAGCATTTAGGAAAGCAGAGGCTGTTCATCTTTGTGTCTACAGTAGGCACTGCCGCTGCATAATAATAAGCTTTCCTGCCCCAAAATGTTATTTAGCCGCCTGACGCTCATTTCTCAAACTTCACCACTTTTACAATTTTCCCAAACTTTTATTTCCTTGATTATTGCCAACAAGATTTCATTACGTATTTAGAATGTAAACAAGCGTGAGTGATGACAGAGGTTTAACCGCGGCGGTCCTCGCCTTCAACCGCGTAATTCACACAAACCCTCCCTCCCACCACAACAACACACACACACACACACATGCACACACACACACACTGAACCACACACACCGAATCACTCTCACACACACACACACAGACACACACACACACACACACACAGACACTGAACCACACACACACACACACTGAACCACACACACCGAATCACTCACACACACACACACAGAAAAGTCAGGCCAAAATGGAAGGCAATTGTATTAATAGATTTTTTTGACATGCACGTGTGTGTATTAGTGCATGTGTGTGTGTGTGTGTGTGTGTGTGTGTGTGTGTGTGTGCGTTGAAGCCAGAGCGGGCTGGGCGTTGGGCTCACACTCAACTCACATAAATCATGTAGAAGAAAAATGAACAAATGTGGCGGCTAACTCATCTCCTCGCCATCCGGAGAAAATGAAATTCACTGGAATACCTATCAAAACTGCAATCATCAGGAGATAAAATCGCCTTTGCTCTATCTGCACTTTCCGATTTAATTTCCTTTATGCCCTTGACATTCAGAGATACCATTTAGATAATGCGTATACAGTAAGGGACCAGTTCGCTCGGCGTGATATATATACGCCAGGACCTCGCGCTAAATCCGACGCCATCGTTTGGAAATGGAGATGCGATACTTCTTTGTTGTTTTTGTTCTGTTGTGAAATCTATGCAAAGAGGAACGTATCTTAACGGAGAGAGAGAGAGATAAAGCGGCGGGATATGAAAGCCGTGCCCGTCCCCTCTATCAGTATGACATGCAATTATGTCTGGGCAGGCGTCAGGTTAAAGGTCGGCCTGATGACTCCATCATTTAGCCGGGTGGCTTATTTCACAAATGCAGGGAGACGGAGGCCCGTGGCAGACTCGCAGACACCTCCAATCTGATGAAATCATTAGTGTAATAAGCATGTAAATCTGCTTGCAAATTATCCTCGCGCAGCTCCTCGGCTTTCATTTAGCTGACACTCGGTGAGGTGTTGTCAGATCACCTCTTTATCCCACAATCAAATTACTGGCAAACACGGCGAGAGCAGGAGAGCCGGAGCGCGGGAGCGAGACGGACGGGGACGAGTGCTGGAGGCCGCGTCCGGGCGCTTCATTGATTTCTAAAGCCCTGATCTTCCCTCGTTCTGTTCGAGGAAGACAGGTGCTTTTGATGATGTTATGGGATAAATCTATTATTAAGCAGCCAAAGATCTGGCGGAGCCAAAACAGAGCGTTTCTCGCAATCGCTGGTGCTAATATGAAGCGTAAATAATTCATTACATATAAACAAGGCCTCAAAAGCTAAAACCCATGGGGAAGTTCAGTTTACATATCATTTCTGCATTTTTAAAGCTGATGGACATGAGATTAAGACAGAATGACCCAACACTGAACATTCATACATACTACAGTAATAGAGGGTGCTCACTTTTTGTTTTTACTGTGATTATTTAGCCGTGTATCCGGTCTAGCTAGATTCAGGCCTCTATAACGAAGAAAAATTGTACGAGAGAGATCAGTCAAGCAATAAACCAAAAAAATACACAGAAAAACAAATAAACATGCCCAGTTTTTCCACACAAAAGCTATTAAGCATAACCATAAAAGTCCCACAGAGAAATAAGGTTAAATGTGATTTGCCATCTAAATTGTGTTCGCCATTCGGCAAAATTAAGAAGATACAAATTTTCTTGAAAACGTGGAAATACAGTTAAGTTTCAGTAACTGGATATTTTTGGAGCTAATGGTCGGGAACGCAAGATTAGAAGCAGCTACTTTTAAGATTGTTATAAAGTTGCCTCCGTCTAGACTTTGTAAAGTTTGCCGTCTTGTAACACTGGTAGATCTGAAGCTTGTAAATGCGGGGCTGTTTATGGCTCATGTTTGCAGGGTGAATGTGAATGTATTTCAGGGAGGGATGCAGGGGGTGTAGACTTACTGCTCATCGACACAAATCTTGATAAAATACTGCAGCACCTGCTGTCTGACGAGCGGATGCAATCTACCAGCTTTTATAAAGTCGACAATAAATTCTCAGATACAATTTTCACATATTCAAATTTTCAGGAATCGTAGATCTGAAGACGGGCAGACTCACGAATCTGCATGTTTTACTGGAACTACGACCTCATCGCATTTAATGCACAAATAAAGTCCAAAAATACAACTGTCGCTGTTAACGTTCATTTCAATATTTACTCAAAATAAGCTCTTGCTAGTTGATCAAATTAATCCACTAACAGTAACATACTGTACATGTACCACAGACAATCAAACTCAAATTATATCCAATGGTGGAAATGCCATTTTAAACACATTTAACATTGTAAAGCTGTAATATGATTGGACGTAATAAAATTGGATGTGGACATGGATGTGGATTGGACATGGATGTAATAAAATTAAGTCCATGGCACCATAAAAAGTCAATAAATAAATGAATAATGATACATAATGAGACCATTACACTGTGTTTGTAGTCTGAATAGATTTAACAGCACTTTAAAGGTAGAAACACTGCAATTTTGTCATGTGAAGCCCAAATTATACTTTAGTTTTTACCCATACACTACAGTAAGCGTGCAGCATGTAAATTTCACTATCAGCATAGTGTGAGGGGCTTAACAAGTACACAACTCTTTTAAACGAGTACAAAAACTTGTTTTTCATAACTTGTGGAGAGAAATAGCGCAGACACTGGACGATGAAATTTTCTAGTTTGCATTTGTCGAACGCCTGTGTTTACACTATCAAATGGAGTATATGTGTTCAGTTGTACATGTACACTAAGCATTTGCACCAAAACTAAATGCTTTAGGCTTGAAATCACATTAATTTGCAGTAAAGCCCAACAAAAAGTGTTTCCAAATTAGCTTTTCGTGACATTTGAAGTATTGACAGTTAACAAAGTTAAACAAAAACGATTGTCTCAATACATTTTATTGATAATTAGCATTTCCATCAGCTGTTATCGGAAACATTTTGCTATACTAAACTTTTTTTCATGGAAATGTAGTACATGAGAAACTATAAAAAGGTCTAAGGAACTTTTATCTGAGGATTGACGCTTTACTTTTTTCCCGAGGAGCACAAGTTAAAGTTACATTTACAAGCAAAATTATTTAATTTATTTAAGTTAATTCAGAAGCTACAATATTTTACTTTCAATTAAATGCCAGAGAATGTTTATTCTGTAATCAAAATACCAATAATAACCAGGAAAAAACGATGGTGGGACCTTTAATTATAAACAAGCCCTAAATATGCCAAGACTCTTATTTTGAAGTGTCTATGCTTTACTATTGCTGGCTGCTCATTTCAAAACATGTGTGAGATTAGGACAGTCTACAACACATCACAATATAAACACCACCAACTAACCATCGTCATAATTCATCAGTAGTAGATCATAAACGCTCAGTATTTATTGATTGCTCTGAAACAGTGAACCTGCAGAACAGTGCCACATTTTGACTTTAAAATGTGCAGTATTAACATAAATTTTAATGTAATCCAAGGTTTGCAATTCCTGTTTTTCTATCCCCAAATACACAATATCACATATTAAAATAATTAAGACATACATTATAACATTTACTTTTTTTTCTTTTTAAATTACTTTTTTATTCGCACACATGCTCCTAAATAAATTTTACAGTTAGCATATCTATTTCTAGACGCAAGCGTGAGTGAAGCGTCACACTGTGTTTGTGAGATACACAGGCCTTCAAATAGTCATTTAACCCATTGTTGAGAGAAGATTGTTGAGGTCTCTGAGGGCAGAATGAACTTTGCTAGTGTCTGTGCTCTCCAGGCTTGGCACACTGGATTGGTCATGTAAAGAGACTCATTTCAAACAGACATATTGATTCAAGAGGGTTATGCATGTAATCTTTTCAATAATTCACTGTGCTTTTATACAGCTGTAGATCAATGCATGCACTCATAAACTCTCCTCCCCTTTCACTCGCTCCTCTGTCAAATCTCTCCTTCCATCAGCCCTACTCTATCTTTCCTTTCATCCTCTGTTCCCTCTACATCTGTCCATCTCTCTATCCTAATGAAGATGAGTTAATTACACAGTAACCAATGACACACAGTCAAAATTAATAAAAAATGGTTAATTCTCTGGAAATGGTGCCATACCAGTGATATGGTTAACAGGATACTACAAGTCATGTGATTTGAAAGATATTATTGTTTAATCTAGGAATGCAATGATACCATTTTTTTCAGAACCGATCCGATCCAATCCAGAGTATCAGCCGATACCGATACCGATACGATCAAATAAAAGTGAATGCGTGTAGGACTTAATCTGGTAAAATGCTACACACTGCTCTTTGTATTGTTGTAAAATACATTAATGAAAACAAGTAAATGTATTTAGGACTTTGACTTTATGGTGCTTCATAATGTTTTTGTGCCTTTCGTGGGGCTTAACAATAACACAGAATACTATACGAACAATATCAGATTTGGATCGGTCTTGTCTGACCGATACCCGATCCGGCAGAAAATATCAGTATCGTAACCGATACCGATACCGAGTATTGGATCGATGCATCCCTAGTTTAGTCTGTAATTCCAAATATAAATAAAATAATAACAATGGCAATAATAATGTAATAAAATAACATTGACTGTGAATTTTGCTGTTTGACACAATGATATACTGCAGTCATTTTCCACTGACTTAAACCTTTTTTGATTATAACAGCTGGCACAAAACACGTTTTGAAAAATAAATGTTATTTTTGCACATATAATGTGATTTATTACAAGCAACACCAAAAATACCCGATAGTACTCTGTTATCCATTCACATTATTTACATATATGTAGTTGTTTTTTTGGTGTTTGGCTTAGTGTTATGTTAGAATCATTATTATACTCATACCTTTTGTTCTTTAAAGGGGGGGTACAATGCTGTTTCATGCATTCAGAGTTGTTTACACTGGTAAAGAGTTTGATTCTCATGCTAAGCATGGACAAAGTTTCAAAAAAAAAATTGGACGTATAACAGAGTATTTCTGTGCCAAAAATCTCACTTCCGGATTCGTACAAGTTTCGGAGAGTTTTTTTCGATCGTTGTACTTTATGACGTAAACGACGGTGGAACTCCTTATATGGGCATTTCTCCCGGAAGAACACGCCCCTGCACGCATCGACCAGAGTGAGAGCGAGAGCGCGCCCATCAACGCGCTTCAATCGGCAGGCTGGCAGCACGGGCCTCGCTCGGGAAGAACGTCTCTAAAGAAGCGTGTTTTTGGTTGTGAGGGAAAGATAACCTTGTTCAGCTTCCCAAAAGAACCCAGTGTTACGTGAACAGTGGATATAGTTTGTTTTTCCGGGGCAACAATGGAGTTTCTCAAGTGTTTTGTTGACAAACGTTTTATAAACAAGGCCCAATTCGACGCTGGATTTGCACATCGTTTAATACTGAAAGATGGAGCGGTCCCAGCTATAAAAGATCCCGGTCATGATTCAGAACTGCAGATGGTAAGTGAAACGGCATCAAATGACTGTTTTGTTGGCGATCGGAGCAAGTGCTCGTCACTCTTTAGCTCCGCCCACACAGCACGCCTCCAGGAGCTTGGCTTTTTTCGGAGTGAATCGTAAATCTGTATTTTTCTTTTATAAATATGATAAAACTAAAGACTTTTTGGAGATATGAAGGATGCAGTACTACTCTATAGGTACTCAAGATTAACATGAGATTGGGTGAAACGGTGTGCGTTAGGTCCCCTTTAATATTTTGAATGTTTTTAGCTTTATTTTTTGTTTTTCATTTAAATGTTACGTTTTGAAATTTTGTTGTATGCATTTGTCAGATTTATTTAATTTCTTTATTTTTAAAATGTGTATATGTAGTATTTATAAAGTTTTAGCTTTTAGTTTTGGATCGGTTTTTAGTTGTTTTAATTGCTTCTATTGTCCTCATTTGTAAGTCACTTTGGATAAAAGCATCTGCTAAATGACTAAATGTAAATGTAAATGTAAATGGATATTTCATCACTTTTCTGTGATGAGCACAGCACTTCATGGTTGAGCATAGGGCTAGTAGTAACTATTAGTATTTTGTTGCATCATAAACATACTGGGTATTAAAATTTGGCTATTTAAAAACACATATTTGTTGACCTCTAATCTGAGTATTGGATGGGATGCAGTGTCTATAAAATTATAGTTCAGGATAGACTAGCAAAACAATTATATACCATACAAAAAATAATAAATGGAAAAAAAATAATAATAATAAATAAATCAACCAACCTTTGTTTTGTCAGACAAACTCTATTTTAAAGGTTCATTGAACTACTGAATGTAGAGAAAGTTGCATAAAGTTGTTTTTAAGTCATTTAGTTGAGCAACTTTTAGCCATTTAGTTTGAGCAAGAACAGGTTACTGCGCTGCTCAGTTTGATCACTGATGACGCACTTGAATAATTAGCATTTTGGTAAAGAATGAAGGCTTATGATAACATAAATATGTATTCATAAATAATAAATGTCTTGGCTTTATGTAGCGTTTATGATTAGATTTTGTTGTAAAAGTTATGTCAAGTCACCATTGGGGTGATTGGTGTTCTTCTGTGAGATTCACACTTTCAATACACACACTTGGTTTGGTGCTGTGTTTGATGAACACTGTAAAAGATTTAAGAGGTCAAAACTCAATTTTGTGTTGACTTGATATTTTTCAGTTGGTTCAACTAAATTAACAATGTTCAGATATAGGGCTGTCGCGATAACCGCAATATCGCAATACCGCGCTATTGACGAGCATAACCGCAGAGGAATGCAACAACCGCGATATTTCCTTTTCTTTTTTTTTCGTAAGGTTACGCCCTTCTCGTTTTATACTTAGTGCATATGTACTGAATATTAGTAATGATAACAATGTGTACCATGCTGATTTGTACAGAGGCTCAGTAAATTTGCACTTAACAAGCCTAAACAGACAGCGAATGAGAGAGAGATCGACTGAGCGCGTGCGATTACCTGCATCTGTCCTTCAGGCGGAGTCATGTATATTTGTGAAAACAGGTTGTCATGTCCAAGGAAAGCGAAATCTGTCTTAACATCGACGCTCTGCTGGTCAGCTGAGCCTTTAAAAGTGGCGCTCAAAGTTAAAATGATTTCAGCAGCTTTACATATCATTATAACATTACATATCTCGAATGAATCAGCGTTTTTGAACGTGTGGTTGAATGAACGGTTTAAGACCCTCTCAAAGACAGGCTCTTACCGCCACCGTGTGGAGCAACAATGAAACTGCACTGACTGAGACCCGTCTAGAACACGCAGGTGAAATATCAACAGAAAAAGTATCTTGTCAGTCAGATTCGAGGATCAGAATATATATATATATATATATATATATATATATATATATATATATATATATATATAGGCTAACAATAGACTAACGATCTTATTGTCAGGTTTATGTTTTGTTATGTGGACCTTATTTTGTCATTCTCTTCCGTTTACTTCACTTCCTGTTTCAACGTGATTTAGTTTCGGTTTCATTGGTTTCTGAATATGACCTCGTTACATCGTAACACGTACACACAGATTATATATATAATCTAATCACAGATTATATCATATATGTGTATATGCGGCATATATGCTTATGTATACATACACATATATATATACATATATACATATATATATATATATATACACATATATACATATATATATATACATATATATGTACATATACACACACACATACATATATATATATATATATATATATATATATATATACATATATATATATATATATATATATATATATATATATATACATATATACATATACATATATATATATATATATATATATACATACATACATATATATACATATACATATATACATATATATATATATATATATGTATGTATGTGCGGTAATACCACATACCGCGCTATTGAGCCACTCAAAATTACCGCAAGGGAAATTCCTTCACCGCGACAGCCCTATTCAGATAATTCAATTGAAAGCACATACCAGTCTTTATTGTTAAACTGACAACAGTTTTTACCCAAAAATGTAAACTGAATCTGCTTGCCTCAAGTTTTTGAGATTACTCAACTTCTGATTTGTTATAAGCACTAATGTGAGGGTTTCTTAGCAGTAGAGATCTTGAGAAGGAACAAGTGGGAATAAGTGATAAAGATTTGATTTGAGAAAATAAGCATGATAATTGATAAGGATTAAGGTCAGGTGTGTCGAGTGACCCTTAAAGGGCCAGGCCTGCGTTTAATATTCAGGGTGTGGAGCTGAGGGAGGTGAGTGTACATTCAGAGAGTCAGGACCCCGCTGTGACCTCTCTCCATTATTCATCCCGCAGAAAAAAACGTCAGAAATGGAAACTCGGTTCCACCCAGGAGGAGAAAAGCAGCCCTTTAACTCCAGTGCATGGCACTCTGACCCTGGATTAGAAAGGCTGCAGAAAACCCAGGAAATGTTGGACGTTACATTTTTAAACTCTCCCTAGGGCTCATTTTAAGGGCCAACAGCGTGCCCTACATCCAGAGAGACGGAGGCAGTAAGGTAGAAGAGGGAAGACACTGTGATCTCTCCAGATGTGTTCAGAGGTAACGTGTGCCTGACATGAGTCTGAGAGCCGTACGACGAGTGAACGTTCAACTGGAAACTGAACATCTTGAGGATACAGATCAAAACAAACACATGCTCCACTGCTGAATCCATTTTCTGAATTGCCCTAATGACTCAAAAAACATTTACAGAACACACACGTCATCCTTACAGGGGGAAGAAATTATTTAACACCACACCTTTTAGCGAAAAAGACAAAAGCAAAAATTATAAAAACGTAAGGGGACAAACGAAAGAGCGACTGTCGTGAAAACCCAGGCAATCGTGTGGGAGTTATAGAGAGACCTCTGAGTCTGTCTGACAGCTAAAGCTATTCAAAGACAATTGCTGAACATTCACTTTGGATGCAGATATCAAAGATTGAGAAAACACTGAAGGGGGAAGAAGCAGAACTTACCAGATGTTCTAATGCAGCTTTGATGTTTACTGTCTCCCTGCAACACAAGAACAAATTTGCTCCACTGTAAATAACACAAAGACAGCAAGCGTCTCATCACCCTGAGCTCCCACTCATTCTCCTCCTCTCACGGATCACCCATAATCACTGTATTTAATAGATTTACTGCATTTATCAATAAATGCTCACTGGGATCCATGAGGGCAGGAGATTTCAAAAGGGCTTTAACTCTCTTTACAATAATTACAAGTGGAGAGAGTTAGAAAGAAAATGCCACCGGTTAAAAACAGCTGGTCTTCATGAGAATAATGATGCACACAGATGCTGTGTGGGTGTGTTTACATTAAATAACCATTCACTGTCAATGTTAAAAAAAAAATAAAAAAAAAAAAAATAAATAAATAAAAAAAAAATCGCCGTATGGATTTAAGTAAGTAAATATGTATAATTTAGGATTGAAATAGTGCAGTGGTTAATGTGTTTCTGGCTTGTATGTTGGGCAACAATTATTTTAACCGTAACTGATGCAGTGTGTAGTTTTTCATTTCTCAAACAACCTTGTCATATATATCCATGTACAGTACTGTGCAAAAGTCTTAGGCCACTTCTAAATTCAAATTAGACCATTTTCCCTTTTAATAACTCACTTTAAAAGTTATGACCAGCCTTAAAGAAAAACAATTAGATGGCTTTTTAAGACTAGTGCAACCGGCCCCAGGACTCTGTGGTGGACAATTCATACTTGAAATTAATGTCTCAGAATCACCAAACCACTATTTCACAATTTGAGCCTGATGAATCTTTGTATTATCATCCTGGAATATGGACATGAGTACGTCTTCCAACATGACTGTTTAAGAAATGAAAAGCTACACACTGCATCAGTTTGGGTTAAAAGAATTGCTGCAGAACAAGTCAGAAACATATTAATCACTGCAATAATGATCCAGTCCTAGACTCTTCAGTATTTGCTTTTTTAAATCTAAATGGCGACTCTTTTTTGGCCCGGCAGTGTATTTCACAATATTATTGTTTTAACTGTATTTTTTGCAGAGCAGAAAAGACTTGACTTATTTTTTTAAAAATAAACATTTTACAGACCACAAAAAAAATGTTATCAAAATGATTTTGACTTGCCAAGATTTACTTGTTTTAACAAATATGACATTGAGTACTGTAAACAATCAAAATACAGTAACACTTTATTTATTTCACAGGGAAATGTAAAAGGAAAGGACAAAAACAGACTAAAGGCCTCTAAACTAAAGCAAACAGAACAGAACAGGTGCCATGGAACTTATTAAATATAACCAGGTAATGACAAACAAGATAGATGATAATGTGGCAAACACTGTCTGTGTGTGTGTGTGTGTGTGTGTGTTGTGTGTGTGTTGTGTGTGCGTGTGTTGTGTGTGTGTGTGTGTGTGTGTGTGTGTGTGTGTGTGTGTGTTGTGTGTGTGTGTGTGTTGTGTGTGTGTGTGTGTTGTGTGTGTGTGTGTTGTGTGTGTGTGTGTGTGTGTGTGTGTCAGAAGCATGTGTAGGAAACATGATGTGCTAGCCGTGGCAGCTCGAAATGTGTGAATAGTGTGTGACACAAGAGCTAGTAACCCACTCCACCCCCTCTCCCCTCCACAAACCCATCCATCCATCCATCTCTCCTTCTCCAGCAACCTTTCACTCTTTCCTACTAAAATTCTACCTGATGATGGCTTTTCTGGGTGACCATTTCCATCATTTCCAGCGCAAGACCAGCGCAAGCTAACAGATATTGTAATGTACCACACTAATGCAGCAGAACTGTGTTAAAGCACTGGCTAAAAATAAGTTACGCTGGTGACAGAGAGCTGTAATCCACTAATGAAGAACAATTAGAGGTAAACCATTCCTCACGAAAGAGACAATCTCTCTTCTCTTTCCCCTCATCACACTAATTCTGTTTTCTTTTTATAATCACTTATTCAATTTCACAAGCGCTTATTATATTTGCAACCTCCCTCCCTCCATCTCTCTCTTCTTTTTTTTTTTTGCGGCTTCCCCCGTCTATGGCTAAATTACTGTATTCTTCTAATTGTATCTGTCTCTCTTTGGCACACGTCTGTGCAGAAAAAAAGCATCCTAATTCAATTAGAGGCTTCAAACCAAATCCCAGCACTGCTGAGTGCAGACACAGGAAGACATTATCGGCAAATGAATATAAATTTTTATTGAACCGATACATCTTAACCTTTTCATTTTTTTAAGCTACATCTTTCTATTTTTTATCTGTCCATTTCCTGCAGGTCTGCGGGGAGCACAGATTTTCATCCCTCTTGTTCCTCCCTGAACACACTCGCATCGATTCCTGCATTACATTGCAATATTAAATAATTAATATACTTGCCATGATTGATGTTTTGCCTTAGCCCAATATTACATTATCAATCAAACTCGGTTTAATGTAATAATATTGAAAATGTGTCAGGGGTTGTTTGGGTGGTTTACAATTTGCGCGAGAGAGATGAGTGTCGTGAAGCGTTTTATGTTGTTTTAATGGACAGTGGTGGAAGATGAAACAAGATGAGTGTTGACCTTGAGCTATGATGTCTGTGGATCAGCTTAAAATGACCTCATTCAACATAAACCAACTCCAGCCAAAACACTGCTCAAGAGCATCACTTCTGTATGCTTCTGTGTCAGACATGTGCTGTTATTTGAGCAAAAACCAACAAATTCTACACTCAGAAAGCTGTCACTGGGGTGATATCCTTTCAAAAAGTACTAAAATGCTCCACTTAGATACTAATACGTAGAAAATATGCACCCTTTAGGTTATAAATGGTACAAGTTTTTTCCTCTATTTCTGTTATGTGCCACTGTTGAAATACACTTAACTTTCAGTAATTTATCGATGTGACTGCATTGACTGACACCATTGGATGAGAACTGAACTGAATGAAGCTGGATGATGGCAACATGGTTTTCTGTAGAGCTGTTTTATAGCTGAATCGCTGTTATTGAACTGAAGTGAATTAACACTGAACTGGCTCGAGCTGAATAACAGCACTGCTGTCTTTTGTAGAGCTGCCTATAGCTGATCGACTAACTTCACACTGTTATTGATCTGAACCAACTTCAGCTGAATAATAACACTACTGTCTTTAGAGCTGCTTTACAGCAGAATCTGAACTGCCTTCATAGTTCAGATTCCATCATTGATTCTGTTATTCAGTGTCAGGGAAAGTTACTTTTAAAATAATGCATTACAATATTGCATTACTCCATAAAAAAAATTAACTAATTGCATTACTTAGATTTTTTTTTATGGAAAGTAATGCATTACGTTACTTTACCTGGGCTGAGCTTGCTTATTTGTTTTTTTTTTTTTTTTTTTTTTTTAAAGTAACAGATATTTTGATGTAAATGTTACTTGTAAAGCGTTACCCCAAACGCTGCTGTTATTTTCCTGTTTATCTCTGTGAACCTGCTTTGACACAATCTGTATTGTATGAAGTGCTATAAAAACAATAATGACCTGACAAAGGTACTGCCCCAGTAGCTGCGTTTCCATCCACCTATTTTTATGCGCATTTTGGATTATCGCATAAAGAAAACGCTGGATGGAAACGCCAAGATGCGCATAAATTCTGAAAATGCACATAAAACACTTATGCGCACATTTGAGTAGGATACATTTTTTATCCCGTAAGAAAAAAATGAGCATAAACTACGATGGAAACACATTTACCGAATAAATTCCTCCATGCGCATCGAAAAAGTCATGTGACTTTGCGCTATGAGACGAGATAACTTGACTAACCAGCGGACCGATCTCGTTCACAGCATCCATATGTTATGGTCATTCTGAGAAACCTGAGCAAAGTCTGTCGTCAAAGTATTTCTGTATAATTGTCTTGCATGACTGCGTTCTCAAACAGCTGGCATCCACCTCCGAAAGTAATAACCGCATTTATTGTGTCTCGTCTGCTCGCTCTGAGGTGCAAGTCATTTATGTCATATATGAAAATTATTATATTCAGTGGCTTCTCCTGTATTCTTAGTGATATTTAGTGCCACAGTTTACCAGGAAGTGACGATTTTGTTCTCTTTGAGTCGTTGGAACGGAAATGTTTTATGTAATATTCCAGTTTTGCGCATAAATTTAATTCGAATCTTTGGATGGAAACATAGCTAGTGACAGCTTTTATACCAGCTTTAAGGCAAAAATCCAAAATCTAATACCATTATCCAAAAAAAAAAAAAAAAACATGTCTCAAAACTTGTGAATTAAAAAAAAAATAAGAGAGAGATTAACAAAGTTAAGAAATGCTAATAAGGAATTCTCAAAAAACATGGGAACACAAATCATAAAATTGGTTAAAAAAAAAAAAGGGCTGCATGCAGGTGAGTTTGATGACTTTGGATCAACACAATAACCTGACCAAATAGGAGAAAGAATACAAGACAGAAAAAGTGCAGAGAAAGAAGAGGAAAACCAAATAATACAATATTTGTCTTCTATGCCTGTGCTTGTAGTTGTACAGTAGTCAATTATCTCCTTTTCTATGACAGACTGAAGGAGACAGAAATCCACATGAGCAGGATAATATTACTTTTGTGAAGATGTTACTTTAAAATCGTGCCCAATCACATTACTGTAATTGTAGCAAGAGGTTTTGGTAAGGTTACACTTTATTTTGATAGCCCACTTTAGCCATTCTACTAAATATATGTAACTTTATAACTACATTTCAAATAGCAGTCATTAGAGTATTAGTAGACTGGGTTAGTAGAATAAGCTGACGTACTTGCAAAGTGACTTATAGGGTGCTTTCACACCTGGCCCTTTGTTTCGGAACCTGGCACGTTTCCCCCCTTAGCTCGGTTCGTTTGGGCATATGTGAACATGGCAATCGTGCTCGGATCCGCGCCAAAACAATCGGTCCGAGATCGCCTGAACAAGGTGGTCTCGGCTCGATTGAAAAAGCACTCTGGAGCGGTTCGGTTGTAGTGAGAAAGCAATCCGATCCAACGGACCAACGAACCAGGCTATATCACAATGTATGATGAGAAATTACATAAGTTCAGTGAAAAGCATTCACTTTGTTGTTTTGCTAATACCTCAAAACGAACCTGTGAATGTCCGTGGGTGAGCTTGTCTTCGCCATTCAAAATCAAAGCGCACTTTTTCATTTCCTAATGCTGTCTTATTGCTCTTCTTCGTAGTAGGTGCATTTTAAAAATGTTTTCCCGATTAATCCTGGACTCCTGCTCAAAATTATAAATTATTATAATGACAGCTACAAAAAAAACCCAAAAAAAAAAACAACAAGCCGGCAAAGGTGTTGTCGTTCCAACCTGACGGACGACAGCTGTGGAATCCCGAAAAATAAACCGTGAAACTTTGACCAATGAGAACAGTTTACTCGCGCATGACTTGTATTAACAAATTTGGTCCGTTTAGAAACTTTGCCGTGTGAAAGCAAACCGCACCAAGAATAAAAATCTAAATTGTAATAATTGTAATCCCTGTTTCGGAACAAAGCAATCGATCTACAGGTGTGAAAGCACCCATAGTCAGTAGAATGTCCATCAAAATAAAGAGTTGTTGGGGAAAATTACTTTTAAAAGTAATGCATTACAATATTGTGTTACTCCATAAAAAAGTAACTAATTGCATTACTTAGTTACTTTTTATGGAAAGTAAGGCATTATGTTACTTTTGTGTTACCTTTTGTCACCTGGGCTGGGTTTGTTTACTTGTTTTTAATAATAAAAAAAAGTGTTATATTTTGGCAATTGTAAAGGCCCTTCCTCACCAAAAGTGAAATGAATAAGCCTCTGACTAAAAGAAGTGTCTCTGCATAACACTCCCAATTTCTCTCAACACTGGGACAGGAGAGCTGTCAATAAATGGGAAAACAAAGTAACTGGCACTACTTATTTGAAAAAGTAACTCAGATATTTAGTTGTAAATTAAAAAGTAATATGTGACCTTGCTAGTTACTTTGAAAAGCAATCTGATTATGTAACTTGCGTTACTTGTAATGTGTTACCCCTAACACTGGTAATGACTGTGGCTTTGTGATTGATCTGCAGACACAATCTGAATTAAAGAACTTAGTTTTGAATTGTGATTAAGGCCACACTTTATATTAGGTGGCCTTAAGTACTATGTACTTAAATCAAAAAATAAGTACAATGTACTTACAGTGTTCATATTGTATTGCAAAAACACTTCTGCTGCTATTGAGGTGGGATACGGGTGAGGTTAGGGACAGGTTTGGTGGTATGGGTTGGTTTAAGGGTGGGGGGTTAAGGTGTAAAGTATGGGTCAACATTGTAATTATAAAAGTAATTGCAGAAACTAATTACAGATGTAACTACATGCAGGTATTTGATCAAATAGAAGTACAATGTACAAAATCATATGTGCAATAAGTGTATTGTATCAAATATTGAATGCAAATGTAAATACATAGTAGTTAAGGCAACCTAATATGAAGTGGGACCGTGTTTAAATTTGTCGTGAAAGTTTAGATTTGTCCAAGCTGTGGTTACTGTTTTGATAAATGTGTTTTTAGATTTCAGAAAATGTGAAACAGACCAAAATTTAAGTCATTATTTACTAAAAATCCCTTTGTCCAGCAAATTTGAGAAAGGTAGAGAGGAAGGTTTCAGGTGTTTGGACCGCTGTGCATGAAGGACTACAGTCATGGTGTGATCAATGTATGCTTTCATCATATAGAAAGATAATTGTGAATATTCTACTAAACTTCCCCTTCTGCGATCAATGAGGAACAAAGAGAGAGAATACAGATTTATGACATAAAGGTGAGTAAATGAGAGCTCTTCCAAATTATCCAGACTCAAACTAAAACAGATTTTAAACAGAAACTGCAGTTCAAACTTCACCTTCAAAACTGAAAGCTGACATTAAAGGCAAAAAGAGAGAGAACCTCAAATACAAAGAGAGCTAATAAAGAAGAAATCGGTCAATGAATGAGGAGTCAGCATGGAGGACGGGAAAAAAATGTTGGCTTCCCGTAAAGAGGTCATTATTTATCTCGACTTAATTAAGTAAAAGAGGACAAACAAGTCAAAGTGTTAACAGAGCTCGATGCAATGCCAGCCATTTGCTTACAAGTCAATAGTGCCAAATAAGAAACGCCTGACCAATCTGTCAAATACAAGAGGCCCTGACTGACGGGTGTGTGTGTGTGTGTTTATTCCCGCTACATCGTCTCCATGTGTTATTATCCTTCTCTTCTGAAAGCTCCTGTTCTCCATCTCTCTGTCTGTCATCGTGTCCTCTGCACAGGTACGACAGAACTAATTAAAGCCCAAGCAGCAAATCAACACTCACTTGTGGTCGAGTTTCAAATAAACCCATTATGCTTTTTATTTATTTAGTTTTGAAATTACTCTCTCTCCATTTCATCAGACTGCTTGACATGGCCAAGATGAGTAGATCTCATCTTTGAATGAAAGAGTTCAAATGTAAAAGCAGAGATCAAGCTATCAGTCCAGCGCTCAACAGATGCATTAATGTGCAGCTTCAATAGGCAGTGCTTCAGTTCTGGCCCACTTTAACCCTCGCAGCGCCACACAGGTGTCTAAACACGGGTCAAAGCAGGATCTTTTCAACCGAGGGAGTCCCTGGAAGGCAATTTTTTTGCATAGGGAATGCATTTGGCAAGCGGTGGCCCTGGGTCAAAGTGATATGGAGCTGTTTTAAATATTATCTACATTGTCCCGTTTTTGTCCCGGGGGGGGTCAAATGACTTTTAACCAGCTCAAATGAAGGAGATTTTTAGCAGATGTGCAAAGCATGTTGTTCATTAAACTATGAACATGTTATAAAAATGTCTTGCTTCAATAATTTGTTATATAATGCGGATGTATATTTTCAGGAATTTTCATAAATGATTGTCAGTAAGATTAATAGTTGCTAACTTTAATACAGCAAATCACACGTGCATCACTCAAAATCCCATACTGTTTAAAATACAATTGAAAGAAATACTACTACTTCCGTTTGACAATACTAAATCTCATTTTAACATATTTATTAAATGGATATGCCCTTATAAATATGGATTTTCCGTCTGAACAGTAACATTTGCGAGATTATCCCCATCTGAACTGTTTTGAGGTAGAGTGAACTTATTTTTGTTACTGAATAACAGTGATGTGTGAATGTTTTCTTTTTTGTACATTAATATTTTTCCCCCCTATTTTTTTAATTTGGATTTGTGGACACATCTAGACATATAGGGTAAAAATGTTGTTTTTGGTTTGAAATAAAAAGTCGGGTAATACGACTAAGAACTGGGCCAGAAGGATCAACGGCCATGTTTTTAATTATTTAATTTAATAGTTATCATAATTCACAATAGTAGTCTATTGCTATTATGAAATGCCCTCACTAAAAAAAAAATATAATAATTATATATATATATATACACTATATTGCAAAAAGTATTGGGTCGCCCCCTTCTAATGAACAGGTTTGACTACTTTAGTAATTTCTATGAGTACAAATCTTAATGTTAAAGCATATACAGTGCCCTCCACTAATATTGGCACCCTTGTTAAATATGAGCAAAGGCGGCTGTGAAAATAAATCTGCACTGTTTATCCTTTTTATCTTTCATTCCAAAAATTCACAAAATTCCAACCTATCATTGAAGTAAAGCAATTGAAAATGGGGGGAAATCTCATTGTGTAAGAAATACTTTCTCTAGTTCATGTTGGCCACAATTATTGGCACCCAATTATTGCAATGTCCTTTTCCCAGGGTAACAGCTCTGAGTTTTCTCCTATAATGCCTGAAGAGTTTGGAGAACACCTGATAAGAGATCAGAGACCATTCCTTCATACAGAATCTCTCCAGATCCTTCAGATTCACAGCTCCATGTTGGTGCTTCTCCTCTTCAGTTCACCTCACTCATTTTCTACAGGGTTCAGGTCAGAGGACTGGAATGGCCATAGCAGAAGCTTGGTTTTGTGCTCAGTGACCCATTTTTGTGTTGTTTTTGAGGTTTGTGTTTGGATTATTGTCCGGTTGGAAGATCCAAACATGGCCCATTATAAGATTTCTAACAGGGTCAGTCACTTATTGATTTTTTATATGTTGGTATTTAATAGAATCCATGATGCCATGTGTCTAAACAAGATGTTCAGGACCTCCAGCAGAAATATAGGCCCACAACATTAAAAATACAGCAGTATATTTCATTGTACACATGGGGTACTTTTTTATCCCTGTGTGCACCAAACCCATCTTGAGTGTTTGCAGCTAAAAAGCTCATTTTTTAGTTTCATCTGATCATAGAAGCCAGTCCCATTTGAAGTTACAGTCATGTCTGATAACTGAATATGCTGGAGTTTGTTTTTGGATGAGCTAGGAGAATTTTTCTTGAAACCCTCCCAAACAACATGTGGTGATGTAGGGACTGTTTGACAATTTTTTTCTAATATTTTCTGACCCCGAGACTCAACTATATTCTGCAATTCTACAGCTGTGATCCTTGAAGAGTCTTTGGCCACTCAAACTCTCCTCCTCACTGTGCATTAGGACGATATAGACACACGTCCTCTTCCAGGCAGATTCATAACATTTTCTGTTGATTGGAAATTCTTAATTATTGCCCTGATGGTGGAAATGGGATTTTTCACTGCTCTAGCTCTTTTCTTAAAGCCACTTCACTAATTTGTGAAGCTCAATTATCTTTTGCTGCACATCAGAAATATATTATTTGTTTTTTCTCATTGTGATGGATGATTAAGGGAATTTGGTCTTTGTGTTCCTCATATTTATAATCCTGTGGAACAGGAAGTCATGGCTGGACAATTTCATGCTCCTAGTCACCCTGGTGTGCTAAAAAAAATTAAATATGAATGGAATATACTTCAGAGATATTTTACTCATAAGAATTTCTAGGGGTGCCAATAATTGTGGCCAACATCCATTGGAGAAAAACATTTATTTCATCATGAGATTTTCTCCCCACTTCCAGTTGTTTTACTTCAATGATAGGTTAGAATTTTGTAAATTATTTGAGGGAAAGATCAAAAGGATAAACAATGCCGATTTATTTTCACAGCTGCCTTTGCTCATATTTATCAAGGGTGCCAATATTAGTGGAGGGCACTGTAATGATATTCTAGGAAATTGTGTGCTTCTAATATTATAGCAACAGTTTGGACTCTTTTCTATTCTAACATGACAATGTCTCTGTGTATAAGACAAGGTTCAAAAAGAAAATGATTGATTGAGTCAGTGTGGAAGAACTTGACTGGTCTGCATAAAACCAAGTCCTAATCCCAGTTTAACACCTCTGGTGTGACTGTAAATGCAGACCTTGAGCCAAAAACTCATCACCAAACACCAATGACTTGTACATATGGGTTCAGTCATTTTAGACACTTCCAAAACTGTTGCAACAGAGATGAAATACAATTTTTAAATACATGAATTATGTTCCCATCGTTGTTGCCACAGATTTGGATTTGCATTTTTCTGTTCTAAAGAAGGGGGTGCCAATACTTTTGTCTATATAGTGTATGTACAAGTCATTGGTGTTTGGTGATGAGTTTTTGGCTCAAGGTCTGCATTTACAGTCACACCAGAGGTGTTAAACTGGGATTAGGACTTTTTTTTTTTTTTTTTTTATATGACTACAATGTGTAATTGACAGGGAATCTGTTGTTTGATTTAACCTTGATTTTGTGATTTGATTTTACTTGTTTTGATTTGATTTTATTTTACTTCTGATTTATTTCCGTAGCCATCTAGATTTTTGCTGTTGGGTGAGTTTTTGGCTAGAAAGTGTCAATCATTTTCAATGCAAAGATGTTAGCCAATCAAAATAGTAACCAATCACATAGAAGTTTTAAAGTGCCCCATTATGCTATTCTAAAGGTTCCTGATTTTGTTTTAGTGGTCCTTCAATAGCTTTACAGTAAATGACGACTGCTATATTCATTATTACATCCAACAACAAAACACCTCAATCACTTAATCTGAGACATTCTTGTCTTCCCCTGCACCGGAGTCGACACAATGGCGGTCGTCGGACTGTTTACAGCTCACTCAGCTCACTCAGGGCGGGTCTTGTTAATCAACTATTGTGGGAGGGGCCTGTACAGAACTATGTCATTCTGACAGGACTCTCAGAACAGCCTGATATGAGAAAAGGATTTTAAAATAGGGATTTAAAAAAAAACACTGGGTGGATTTTTATCATTATAGGATGGATGTGTACACATACTTCCAACACACATTTATGTTCAAACAACTTATAAAGTGAATTTTGCATCCGATGACCCCTTTAAGGGAAATATATATATAAAAATAAAAAAAATGACCCAATAAAGATGTCTCCATCTAAACAGAGAAGACGGACTCATAAACAGAGTCTGTAAGCAATATGAAAAAATAATACAAGTGACATTATGTCTCATCTGCTGTGTCAGTGAGTGCTCATATGTTGTCCGATGCCTGATTAAAAAGCTAAAAAAAATCATGGTGGGTTTATTAAAGAAGATGATGATAATGGAGAGACGCATCCTTCACCCACATGATCCACTCATCAATGTCTCTTCCTGTCTCTCCGGCTTCCTGTGTGGCAGGGAAATGACAGGAGAGCCGAGCAGAGCGTGGCAGACTGATAGACTTGGCTGTGCAATAAAATGGAGGACAAGAAGGTTGATTGTCATCTCCATATCACGTACTTAGCAGCGGCAGTGAATTGAAATTGAAATTGTGTTCCTGAGTGTATAGCACTGCTGGCCCTTTTGATTTTTCTGTTAAACTGCTCAGAGAGGAGGGGCAGGCAGATACACACACACACACACACACACACACACACACACAGAGAGAGTGCGCTGGTATAAGGTCGCCGCCATCACATCTCAGCATAAGTAGGTTGATAATAGCAAAGGCTGGCCAGTGAGTCTTTAATCAGATCAAAACCCAAAACCCTTCTTCTTTTAGAGCTCAAGTCCCTAAAAAGAGAGCGAGAGACACAGAGAGGGTGGGATAGAGAGCTTTAGAAACAACAAAACTGGGCTCTTAGCATAATCCTAGCACAGCAGAGATTCGAAATCCATTACAAACCAGGAAAACTCTCCACCGGTCCATCATACGAGACAAAAGGAGAGAAAGAAAGGCTTCAGGGTTAGACGGCAACACAAGCTTTCTTCAGCTTCTCCTGTGTGGTCAGAGCTGCTCTTTCCCTGGCAGGTTTTGGACCAGACAAGTGTTCATGTGTCAGATGAGTGTTTGAAGGGATTACCATTTACTCGCCTTAATGTCATTGTAAACCAATATTTCATTTCATTTTTAGTCTACTGCACAACAAAAAAGAAGATATTCTGAAGAGCGATGGTCCAAACAACATTGGGCCCCACAGACTGAGGCATTCATTTATTCTTTCTGGAGCTATTATGGGTTTGGAAAGACAAGGTGAGGTGAGTTAACGGGACCCGACTTTTCATTTTTGGCTAAAATGTTAGAAGAGTTTATCAAAAAATGAAAATGCTCCAAAAATAATAAATAAATGACTCAATCTGTGAGGCCCAAAGTTGTTTGGGCCATATAACAAAAATCCATACAATAACTTGATGAACTGCAGTTTGCAGTTTAAATGAACACTAGAGGCAGTAAAACGCAAACAACTTTTATTTATTTTCACACAATTAACAATTTACAGGGCCAGAATTTCAAATTTCAAATTTTTCAACATCTTTTAGCAACACTCATTGGATATTTGAATTCTTAACCGTCGCAATACATACCTGAAGCAACATCATAAAAACACTGCAATATTGTACCAACAGCCACAATCACGTACTGAACATGTGTTTTAGCGCCACTCACTAGATATTTCACTTTGAAACTGCCATGAAATGTGCAGTAAGGTACATAATATCAGTGTTGCAGAAATGCCGCCACAAGCACATATTTTCAATGAGCCTGGGTTGGAAATTTGTCACTACAAAAAAAATGTACATTGTTCACACACATTTAAACTGAAGAAATTGGACATAGTGCAAGTCTTATTAAGTGCTTTTATAATACTGGATGACTTTATCTTAGACTATGTCCACTATGTTGTCTTTCCTGTGGAATGGGTTGCCACTGAAGATTATATCCACTCTACTGATGATTTCTAAAGCAGACTTAAAGGAGTCATCGGATGCAAAATTCATGTTACAAGTTGTTTGAACATCAATGTGTGTTGGAAGTGTGTGTACATCCATCCTATAATGATAAAAATCCACCCAGTGTTTTTTTTTTTTTAAATCCCTGTTTTAAAATCCTCTTTCTCAAATCAGGCTGTTCTGAGAGTCCTGTCAGAATGACGTAGTTCTGCACAGGCCCCTCCCACGATTGTTGATTGACAAGACCGTCTTACCTAAAGGTCATTACACACCGAGTCCCAAATTTTCGCACGTTAAAAAATAAATATGACCTCACGTTATGTCAATCACATTTACACACTGCCTCCGAAATTTTCATCCGTCATAACAAAAATTCGGATCGGGTTCGATTTTTTGTGTTTTTCGCATCCGTGGCAAGCATTTTGAGAGGTGTTTTGACAGTTCAGAGCCACCGTACAAGCGAACGCCAAAATCCAGAATGGCGATTGTCAAGTTCATCCACTTCGTCTCACAGCACAAAGCACTGTATATAGATCCTTGCACACTGAGTTCACAGAAATTGGTGATCTTCTTTTTAATATGTGGCTCTAGTATCACTAGCAAAGCATCAAACTGAGCCACTAACATCCTGAAGTAAACTTTGAATCGCCCGTGATAATCCCACTGGGAACTCTCCATCCTCTCTATATCTCAGGAGTGGATGGACCCAATATTTCCTTTCTTTTTCCTTTTTTAAGAAGCGAGAGGACAACAAAATCATCCTCAATGCTTGAAGACTCCATTTAGTGCTGTTTTGCAAACGCAACTGATTAATTAATACGCATCGGACTCAGTGTGCAAGGTTTCTGTGCGTGACAAATTTTTAGGATAACGAATGCGAAAAAACGCATATGAAAATTTCGGACTCAGTGTGCAGAGACCTTTAGACCCACCCTGAGTGAACTGAGAGCTGTCCGCCATTGTGTTGACTCCGGTTCAGGGGAAGACAAGAATGTCTCTGATCAAGCAATTGAGGTGTTTATTTGTTGGATGTAATAATGAATATAGCAGTCGTCATTTACTCCCGACATCTGAGCCGCTGAAGATGCAGAGGTTTGAAGTGAATGCGGCGATCCCCAATCTGCCTAAATGCGTCTATGTTCGCGCGAATCATTCGTGATCCAGCTTCATCTACAGAAGAAGTGTTTTTTATGAATCTTTGCAAATCGCCTTTCCTAATAATGTGCTAGTTAGCCAGTTTCGCGGCTGAAGTTTAGTCTGCTTATCACCCCATGGAAGAGAGGGGTGGGATCAGCAGAGCTCATTAGCATTTAAAGCAACATGGACTAAAAAACAGCTTGCTGAAAACAGAGCTGTTTTTGACAGGGTAAAGAAGGTGTTTTTTACACTACCATTGATAATTTTTAACCAAAGTATGTTATAGACTTTTCATTAAGACCCTAAAGAATCATATCAACTTGTGGAAAATGGGCATCCGATGACCCCTTTAAGACATTTATTTTCACAGTATTTGAGTATGTAATCAGGGGTATTATGATTTAGGTTAGTTGTTTTTAGTAGGGTCTTTTTATGTAATCTTGGGTAATTCTGAAAGTACTTTATAAATAAAGATTGACTTTGCTTGGACAATTTTTGCAGACAGTAAAAACTAGGCTAATACACCAGTGCATTAATGCAGTGTTATGATCAGAAATGTGGAGAGCTGATGTTAACTTTACATTCTGCCCTCAGGCTCCTGCATGAGTTGCTTTTCCTTGCATCAGGGAGCCTGTTATATTATTAATATATATTAAAAGAACTTTACCAATACCTACATGAAAGTGTAAACTGTCTAACATCTTAAATAATGAACTATACTAACAGACTTAATCATGTCACAATAGTACAAAGAAAATGTTGTGGCTTGTTTAGAGGCCTGATCCGGTTTCAGTGGATACACAGGTAAGTTTGCATTTACTTTTAAAAAGACTGGACTTACATGTTTCGTGAACTGATTACATTTGTTTGGTTTTGTCAACTAAAAACCTACTCTGAAACTGATTTGTTCAACTAGAGCACAAGGTGCAGTATTGAAACAGCTCATGGAAATAATCCAGTGCAGTCGGACAATGTTACGGCATGTGTCATGGCAGCATGTAAAAAGGTGACGCCGGCACCAAATAAAAACAGAATCGAAGAGCAAGTGAAAAGGATGGAGAAACGCACACTATTTCATTTACATTTAGTCATTTGGCAGACGCTTTTATCCAAAGCGACTTACAATTGGGGAATACATAAAGCGATTCATCTTGAAGAGGCAATCAGACAGAGCAAGTGCTCGTAACACCAAGTCTCAGTCATTGTTCAAATAAGTACAAGCTAGCAAGGGAAGGAGAGAAAGATAAAGGGAATGTTATTTTTTTATTTTTTTAAGAACAAGTTTAGGATGAAGTCAAGTAGTGCCGAAAGAGATGATTTGCAAAAGGCAGCCATGCACTCACAGACACAGCTGTTAATAAGATAATCATCTGCAGCGCTGCCCTGCTATTGTTCATCACACCTCGACCTGAAGAATAGAGATGCATCTCCATCACCTTTAACCTGATACACACACACACACACACACACAGACAAACACAGTGTTTAGGGAAACACAAGCTTGTATCTACTCCATCTCCCCTCTTCTCTTAAATCTTAGATCATAAATCTCTAGACTCAAAGCTCAAGAATGACAAACCAAATATCTATTCCCTCTGGTAGCCTTCAACACCAATCAATTATGTTATTTGACAGAATAATTGTGTATTTCATGGCTAAGGAGCATTTAAGGCACAAAGTGAAGCATTAATTACTGCTAATAACTAGTGTTATCAAAGGAATCAATGCCAGTAGCAAGTCAATAATGACATTTGAAAAAATTATTGATACCAGTCTTTCTGCAGTACCGTAGTACAGAGTACTGACTCAATTTGGTACCAGCTCTTAGGAAACAGCTTTCCAAAGCTCCCGCTCTGTGAAGGGCATCAACGGTGTCTATTTACAACCTGGTTTAAAGCATTGAGAACTGCAGCACTGTTAAGTGCATGAAGCAACGACCAATCAGAGGTGCTTAAGTCAGAATCCACTCTCAAAATGACGCTTTTGTTCAACTCACCAACTGAGTTCTGCGCAACTTTTTTAATAACCAACAAAGTCTGAACACAATGTAAATAAGAGAGTGACTGTACAGTAGGGATGTCAATTTTCAATCATTTCCATAATCGACTGTCATTTAAATTAATGATCAATTAATCGATTAATCGTTAACCTTAACTACTGCAAAATGCCTCTATTGCAGTGACATATAGTCACCGGCATGACAGGATGTGCAAATGCCACTCAAAACGCCAGCTTCCTCACCCGAATGAAAAGGGGTTTCAGTCTAAATAAAAGGCTAGTAGCAGGATCGTAAAATGAATGGATGTGATTATGATCATTTGATAAAAGGAAGAGAACGCGCCGTAGTTACGCACGGGATCGTTATACTTTGTGTGCGGTTTCATATTCTGTCACGGAGAATGCGCCTTTATAAATGGTTTCATGGTGCTCGTTGTTTTATTTTAAAACATCATAGCAATGTTTGCAATTTACATTATCAGGATTTAAAATAAAATGATCCCAAACGTAAGTATGGCGCGTGGGGCTGTGACGTGCGGTGATCCGCTTCCAGAACCACCGGTGTTGCTACAAACACATTGTTACCCATTTGAAACATTTTAATGTGAGTATTATGACACAAGTGAGGTACAAAGCTTTGTTAATAAGAGAATAATTGGTTAGCAGGCAAATGTTACATCACGACCATGCTTCTGGATTCATGCCGTTCGAGCGCATACAATTAAATCAAGACAAACGCGGCTTTGTGCTCTGTTTTGCCAGATGATCACAAATTTAATATTATTTATTGTTTCTTTTCCCAAATCCTCACTGTCTCACCCTATAGATTCGCAGGTTTATTTTATTGTTGTTCACTTTTAATCACTGTTTTCGCATCTCTTACTGTGGTAAACGTGTGGGGGGAAATGAAAGATTTCGTGGCCATGAATTAAGAATTCGTTACTATGACTTAAATTGTTCACGCATTTAAGTTAAATCATGGGTTTTCTAGGGCAGGGGTTTTCAAACTGTGGGTCGCACAAAGCCACTTGGCGGCAGCTAAATGACACACACACACAACACACACACACAGTTCCTAGGGCTGGACGATATACAAAGATTAATTACGAATTGCGATATTGCTCAGTGCGATTTTCGAATCATAAAGGCCGGGATTTAAAACATGCGTTGCGTGTTTTGAAGCGCGGACGCGCACGAGTTGTAATAACAGTGAGGGTCTCAGAGCGACGGTTCATTATTAAAATGCTCGGTCCGCATTATTAACAAGAAGAAACTCTCTCACTTCACTGCGCTGTGTTCTGCATGAGATTGCATACACCGGAAAATTCAAATGTTGCGAAAACTGTATCAGGTATGTTCATTAATTTCTATCGTCTGTTTGAACTCTGCACTGTATCTTTCCCAGAGATGTAAAGAGTTTGTTGTTTTCGTTCCTTCATATGCATTTAATCCATAAACTGTCTGTAAAAAGCATTTCACATGTACGGGTTGAGCGGGGCACAAATGCGAGGTTAATTGTAACATTATACAAACATTTCCACATGCTAGCGTAACAGAATTTACAAAATGTCCTATTATTTCCTTGCCATATCATCACTATATAGAGGAAAAAATGTAAAAAAATATTTTGAAGATATAGCTGAACATTTATTTAACCATTGCAAAAGTAAATTTCTGGCTGAAGTAAATTTGTCTTCTTGGTTTTTAGTGTTTATTTAAAATGATACGCATGTGTTTATTATTTTTACAATTATTTCAAAATTATTTTAATCTCTAAACTGTTTGAGAATTCTGCTTCGCTTCTTATGCTTTGCTAAAATAAAATAATAAAGTGTTGGGTTGTGAGGGCGAGTGTTTTTTATAGCACTCGCAGCAGATTACAGTTCATAACCGCACCGGAGTGAGCGCGCGCGTTTCCAGGTTTTATGGACATATTTCTAGACTCATTAACGTCTGTAAATTAAGAGATTAAAACGTAAATATTAGTAGTGAATGTTTACAGTGGTGCTAGCCTATAAAATAAAATGGTTATTTTTCTTAAATACTTAATTTCTGCAATATTAAGCTTTTAATTATGATTAAGCTTATAGTAATGTCAATTGTTTTTTATCTCAAATATTTTGGTGGGTCTTGAAATAGATTATACTTGTCTAGGTGGGTCGTGGAACGGAAAACTTTGGGAACCCCTGTTCTAGGGAACAAATTAATGAAACATGGACAGCTGCCACAAATTAATATGTCATAGGAACGAATTAACAAGTTGTATGAATTAATAGACTGTCCTGCTCGCGTGCGCAGCCCTGTCAAAGTGAAGTGCCCGATATGCAATAATTATCTAGGGAAATTATGATTGAGCATTACTTATTACTACTTTTCAATACAAAATAACTTTGTACTGTATCTCTTTTAATGTACTTTTAAAGTTTGTATCATATTAAAAAATTATTTTCGTGTAAGATCCAGCCCCTTCACCGTCACTCACAGCCGTTTGCACGTGTTTTGCTCACGAGCCACACGCACCCCAAAATGAAACTGCTTAATCGAACATCGATAGCTTTTATCGATTACGTCTCTTATCGACAATTAATCGTTTACATCCCTACTGTACAGTGTAGTCAGCTTCATTGATTACAATGGGTGTATCTGCAAGAGTACAGAACTTGAACTAAACTCACATAATTCACAGCTTCACTGATTATAAAGAGTGTTTTTTGCTCACTTTCTATATTAGTGCTGTCAAAATTAGCATGTTAACAGGCAATTAATTTTTTCAGTTTAACGCGTTAAAAATATTTAACGAAATTAACGCAGGGGCGGGGATATGTCTCTTTTTTTTTAGTCAAGTCACCTTTATTTATATAGTGCTTTTAACAATACAGATTGTGTCAAAGCAAGTCATAGAACATCTTTACAACCACATGAAATGAGAGACGTTTCAGACGCGTGCATGCAATGTCGTGGTCAGTTAAGTCATGAAGTTACCAAAAAGGCGTTTAAAGCTGCCTTAAAACTGTGCATGCATGTAATATTTGTTATATATGAGTCACATTTAAGAACATGTCTCAGCTTTTAGTACAAAGCATGCGTGAGTCTATGGCTACAGAATCATAACAGCTACTATAAAATCATACATACTAGGCTATATGACTACAAAATCATAGTTGTTTTTTTCTAAACAATAATAATTAGTTTCTCAGATATAAAATGTATTTTTTTGTTTACAATAGTACAAAGCATGCGTGAGTCTATAAAACACATATATATACTGTATATATATATAAGATGCTCCTGATATTAACATGCTCACAAATGTTTTCTATTGAATCAGGCACCTGCACCACAGATGATGAATCCTGATGACTTTCTTCAAACTGTTTTCCTCTGAGAGCGCTGTACCAACATCAGATGTTCAACTACACTGATATTATATGGTAAAACAAGCTCCTTGACCACTGATTATGTTTTTTTTCTTCTTGAATCCATGGAAAGTAGCAGAAACACTCAAATAACACACGTAAATATC
The DNA here is from genome assembly GCA_023376895.1 of Aspiorhynchus laticeps. Classification (NCBI taxonomy): domain Eukaryota; kingdom Metazoa; phylum Chordata; class Actinopteri; order Cypriniformes; family Cyprinidae; genus Aspiorhynchus; species Aspiorhynchus laticeps. The sequence continues at coordinate 32,644,582 of CM041814.1, read as the reverse complement.
AGGTATGATTTACTTGTTTCACTTGTTGGACAGAATCTGTTGCAGGAATGACTCAAAGTCTGTTCACATCTCTGTGGTTAGATCAGTGTGCACAATAATGTGTCTTTGACCTTCATTATGTATGATTTGATTATACTGTGTTGTAAATAAAAAATTAAAAAAAAAATTTTTTTCAATCTCCTCACATTCTCTCTTACCTGCCTCAAAGTCACTGTCACACTGATGGGCCATTAGCAGCTTTAGGGGCGGACCCTTTGTCTCTCAGGTGAAAACCACTTAATATTCAAGACCATGGCCACTCCCACTCCCTCGCATACAGGCTTTCAATCACAAAACATGTCTTAAAAAATTTTAATCAATATATTGTTTTCTGTAAATGAGTAAGCAGAATGATTCTCACTTAATTGTGAAGTAAATATTCTAGACGACAAGACTGATTACTCTAAAGTCTTATTCAGGACTATGTAGTGTGGGTTTTATGGCCTTATTTCAGCTACATTTTTTTCCCCAAAACTTACTAACCACGCATAATATTGTTTTTCTAAAAAATGCAAACATGTACATACATCTTGGTCACATATTATTGTAGCACAGTTTGTGCTGAATACAAAAAAATACATGTTGGTCAATAGTATGTTATAAGTAGCTGAAATAAGCACAAATATCAGGGCATGTCAAAACATCTCAAGGGCCCCAAAATCACCTCAGACCCCAGAGAGTTAAGACCCTAAAGAAACATATCAACTTGAGCAAAATGGGCATCCAATGACCCCTTTAAATGTTTTTTTGTTGTTGTTGTTTTTATATTACACAATACTTTAACCCAAACTGAATAATTAAAAACAAGTTTAAATGGACAAATCTTTTTTTAATCTTTTTTTAGTGCTGTGAAACGATTAATCGCATCCAAAATAAAAGTTTTTGTTTACATAATATGTGTGTGTACTATGTTTATTTATTATGTGTGTGTATATATATATATATATATATATATATATATATATATATATATATATATATATATATATATATATATATATATATATATGTAGACACACACATACAGTATATATTTTGAAAATATTTACATGTATATATTTATATTAATTTAATTTATATTATATATACATATATTTAATATATAAATATAGCATATTTTTCTGAAATATATACATGCATGTGTATTTATATATGCATAATAAATATACACAGTACACACACACATTATGTAAACAAAAACTTTTATTTTGGATTAATCGCGATTAATCGTTTGACAGCACTACTTTTTTTTTTTTTTACTTTTTTTATACATATTTTTGATTCTTCATTTTCTTTTCTGACATACTCCAATTCTTGTTAAAACACTCTAGGAATGTGTATTCTGTGCATTTTTAGCACTTTTTGTGTGAAATCAAACTTATTTTGTCCATCAAAAGTGTGCTGTCACTTTAATTGAGCGTGAGCAGCGCAGCAAAAATAGACTCGGCACCGAAATCATCGCTTCAATGCTGCTCATGCTGCTCCTGCTTGACGCTCTCGCTGCTCCTGCTCCCGGTGTGAATGCACTCATTTGTTAACATGCACGCCGAAAAAAATATGCGCCGCTCACGCTAGCGGTGTGAAACCGGCCTTAGTAACTTTACGAATCTTATCTATGCACAAACAGCTTGTAACACTCCATAGACAAAGGAAAACTTGAAATCGCATCATATGACCCCCTTTAATTCTAATAGTGCATTAAGTCAACAAGTGTAAAGAAATACCAGACCTGCCATGCATTCTATTACATGTACATGTTTCTTTGATCTTTTTATTACTAATATTTCTAACTTGACCATTTTATATCAGTGCTTACTTGAAAAATATTTAAAGGCTATATGCTGTTTTAATGTATTATTTACTTTTAATTATTATTAGCATTAATATTAAATTTAATTCTTGTTGTTTTGTTTTAAGATATTTAAATTTATAATTCAAATAGTTCCAATAGTTTTTGCTATAGTACCAACATTGGTAGAGAGAACTGTAAAAATATTGTACTGGTAATTGGTACCAACTACTGAAATTTTGGTATTGTGACAACACCACTGCTAACGGCAAAAGCAGGCAGCAAAATGGGTAGTTTATCTTACAGTAACTACTTAATCTTTAGGAAAAACAGCGAGGTTGGTGCTATGGTTTAGTGGTTAGTACATGAGCTCTGCCACATTGAGCCTATCCTCTCATTAAGCCATTCACTAAGGCAGTGGTTCTCAAAGTATGGGGCGCGCCCGCCAGGGGGGGCGTACGAGTATTGCAGGGGGGGCGCGGGCCATCAGCAGAAAAAGAAAATAAATAAAACCGTAAACAGCCAAAGGACGTAACTTAGAATGGGAGATGGATCGGTTTGTGAAAGGGAAGAGAAAAGCCATAGACGAAGTCGCACAGACCCAGGCAAGTGCTGTTCATTCAAAAGCTAAATGCAGAAAATATGACGGGGCATATGCATTATTCTTGCTCTCGGCTTCACTCACCGGACGCGCATCGCGCGGCTCGCACCGCAACAGCTCTACACTGGACTAGGCTTGCCGCGATAGACGGTGTTGGCGGTGATACCGGTGTTAAGCTGCAACACCGTTTACGTCACTTGCACCGTCCCACACCGTCATTTTGATTTTTTTTATAGTAATAAAAATAATTTAGTTCAGTTAGAGGACACTACAATTAAAACTGAACGCGGCTGCTGAATGCAGCACACCGAACGAACGACAGTCGCGCATCTCAGATCAGATTTCATTTATCATACGTGAGGAGAGTGAGTCGAGCTGACTGACGAGAAGAGTGAGGTGAGACAGACAAGACGATAGCGGAAGAGTTTCAAAACGAAATGTAAAAGTGCCTGTTTTAAAAATATTTTGGATTTTGAAAAGCCTGTTGACTTCTGCCATTAATCTAAGTCAGTGGTTCTCAACCTTTTTCTCCACCGGGCCGCACTATGGTCCAAGTGCAAGTATCAGCTGCACGCATGTCATTTACATATCACGTCATCAATACAAACCAACCAGATTTATAATATTATTTATAGCCTAAATATTATGATATCTAAATGATTACATTTATTGAAATAAATAAGTAAATAAATAAATAATTCTACTCACCATTAATAAAACACCTGACGCTGTCGGGAGCTGACCAATTTTGTAAAATTCTGCTGGAAAGGAGTAACAGCACAATGACGCTGCAGTCTGTAAGACGCGCACGGAAGCGTGACTTGACGCGCGACACTGCAGAAAGTGTGCGTTCACAAATGAAGCCTATGTATGTTGATCCAAATATGGAAAGCATTTTCGAGTTTAATAATCTGAGGTTCTCTCTAGAGATGTTTTGCCACATGTCTGTAATTAAGGATGATTGCTGGGTGTTTCTTTTTCCCTGAACATCTTCAAGTGAGTGGCGCGGGGCAAACCGAGAGTCCAGCACTCTCTTCACTGCTGATGCTATTCTTGTTTGAACGCGTTCCTTCGCTGGCATTTTCCACATTTCGTTTTCTCCCTTAACAAATCTGTTCATTCTGATGCTCAGTTTTACAGAACTAATGGCTGCTGATGACTATTTGAATTGAATTCTGCCAAAGTGCGCGCTTGTAAGTGTTCGTTAAATGCGTAACATTAATTACGTGAGTATATTGATCTGCTCATGTCTGAAAATAATATATGAAAAACTAAATTATTTTACATAACATTATAGCTTATATTTGTTTAGTAAATTTTTTAATTAATGTAAAAACTAAAATGAACTGTAAAACTGAAAGTTATTTTTTAATTGTGTTCAGCACATGTAACTGTAACATTCAGCATGGTGGAGCGAATCTGGATTCGTGACGGATTTGTTAGAACCACTGATCTAAGTGATAATGGACGTTTTTTAAAACATTCGTTTCTCATTTATTTGGTTCCACAGTATGCTGATTTTTATTTTATTTAAACTGTGCATATTTCCCCCTATTATTTTACATAAAGGCGTATGCCGTCCGTGCCTCCAAACTTTCTTATTCGTTTTGCTAATAAATGTTCTACATTTCATAATTATCTGTTCCTCATTCTTTACTGATTTTTAGTTTTGTATACCTATTTAAACTTTATAAGTTATTTGTTATTTTATATTAGGCATATAGCATGGTGTATTTTTATTCGTTTTGTTAATAAAAGTTATTTGTTCTACGTTGTATTTTGTTGTTGCTTGAATTGCATTCAAGCAATTGATGCCCAACTGCCGCTAATTTAAAAATGAAAGTAAAACGCGAACGGGGCTTTTATAAGCTATTTAAGCAAAGGAACGTGAGGAAAAGTGGGAAAACTCAAACGAACTAAAAACAAACAACTGCTTGACGCCGAATTGCCTGAATTTAAAAGTGAAAGTAACAGGTGCATGGCGCTTACAGGCTATTTAAAACGAAGGAAAGCTAGGAAAAGAGGGAAAACTCAAACGACCCCCCCCACCACGGTGATACCGGTATTATCGGTGTTGTCACAGGTCGATTAACCGGTGGGAAAATTTCCTCACCGTCACAACCCTACACTGGACGCGACAAAACGACCGTTGTAAATCATTTTAACTTTGTGTCAGTACGTCATAATTAAACTGAGGCATCAGTTTAATGTCGGGGATTGTCGCGCCGCGCCGTATCCAGTGTGTAGACAGCATCACTTATTATAATGGGTTCTGCTGTAACTTATTTTGCCGCTCGCGTCCGGTGTAGACATGGTGTTAATTTCGCTGGTGAGGAGGAAAGGCCTCTGTGTGTCCTATGCCTTTAGCGGACAGCATGAAAGCCACAAAAATCAATAAATAAGATAACAGAGAGAATAATAATAACAGTTATTCACTCTATGCTATTTTTCAATGTTTCAAGTGATGCAGGTGTTTTTTCCCCCCCGTATGTATTTTAAATTTAAAAAAAGCATTAATTTTTCATAATGTTTTGTGAAATTAGTTGGGATGGGGATTCGGGAGGGGAGGGCGCCAGATTTTTTTATAGGTTTAAATGGGGGCGCGACCAAAAAAGTCTGAGAACCACTGCACTAAGGCATTCAGATGGCATTAAGACAAGAAGATGCCCTATTACTCAATTATCTTTATTCTGCTCTATTGCTATAACTATACGAATGTAGTGCATGAATACACATCATGCTTTAACCTGGTGATCTGTTTCTTCTCTCATATGTCTGGAGGTTGACAGCGCTGCTAGCGTCCTATTAAAATAATCAATATGACACCTTTCTTGTTTGGGCCTAAAACGGGATTTGCGCGCAGAGATTTATATGTGTAAGGCCAGCTCTCAGTCATGGCCCTCTTTTACCCTAAACTAGATTAGAGCGATTATCTGTATGAGCTCCCGCCACTGTACAGACAGGATAAGTGCTCACAAAGCCGTCTTTGTCAGGACACGAGCGCTGGCCACCCGCGGGTTATCAGAGCTGGACTCGCCATTCTTATTCATGTCTGAGCCCACCTTTATGAATATCTCTCGCTGTCCGCTGCTCGAAGGGACTGTAAGATCCCCATTCTCTCTTTCCTCAGGACAGAAAACAATCCAATCTGGCCTGGAGCGCCGTGCTGCCATGTGGCGTCTGCTCTCGGGTTTGCTCTGTCACTACACGTGGAAGACGAGAGGTGCTTCTCTGGAGATGCAATAAGAGCTAGAGAAAAACATGGGCTACTGATTCTATACGTGCTTCAGTTACAAAGGAAATAGCCTGCATAAATACAATGACCTGTTTATATCTGCAATGGAAAGAGTTGATGTTTAACAGATTGGGTCATGTCACATAAAATATGCTGTCTATTTTGACAAAGATCTATGTTCAGACAAGCTGTGCTAAATGAAATGGCCAAAGATTAACACACATGTACATGGGTCAAAGACTTTTCAAGCATCAAAACAGTAAGTTTAATACAGCTTTAAACTTTTTTTTTTAAATGTTGTACATTGGAATGTGTCCTGTTTGTTTGTTGTTTATTTATTTATATTTTTTCTGAGTAAAAAATAATGCATTTTCATACATTTTTACCATGATTTGCCAAAAAAAAATAAAAAAAAGTTATCCAGTGTAACAATAGTTCATATACCAAAAAGTCTTGTCAGGCATATTTAGAATCAGAATTATTAGATGACATTAAAAGACTAATTAATGATCACAGTGCAGTTTCCCACAAAATGTTCATTTAATGTCATTATAAGTCTTTATCAAACTTTGCCGCTATCCTTAAAACCACTAGGTTTTACCCATTTATCAGCAAGAAGTTTTTAATCAATTTTCTTAAGTACATGTCACCCCCCCCCCCCCCCCAAAAATAAAAAAATAAAAATGTTATGCTGAATGACAGTGTAACATCATTTCACCCGTATTTTGACATTTTATTTTAGCAAAAGTTATTTTGAACATTAAAGTAGGCACTTTACTTGCATTTATTATGCTTTCTGTGTATATAAAATCACTATTGTAAGTTTAATTCAATGTGGACACCAAAATAGGACGTCCCGACAAAAATGGACCACCACAGTTTCATTTTTTTTTTCACAGATTTTAAATATTTTAAATCTCTAATGTTGGGTTTTGCACTGTTTATTTGGCAATGCTTCTGTCAATTCAAATAAAAATGAAATGACAATATGGCTTAGTGTAATTATCAAATCACAAACGGCTGTGATTAAATAAGTATATAGTCTGTTACGCTGTGTTTTAGAGTGAACTGTGCTCATTTACACACATGCAGCTTGTGATCGTTGTTTTCAAGTGTCTCACAGCGGCACGGTTTCTCAATTTCTTCAGGCAAAATAAAAGCTTGAGGGTCAAACGGTTGCAAGTGAACAAATTAATACCCAAGAATGTTTTTTTTTTTTACTGTAAAGTAAATATTATCCATATAATTATTAAATATTATTTTTTTATTTTACAGTGAAGTTGCATTACTATAGTAATATTTCTGTCTTATTATTATGCAAATTGTTTGGCTTCCTAAAAACAACAGTGTAAGTGTGATGTGAGACACTATAACAACTAAAAATCAAAATCAATGCATTGACACAAGTGAATGCAAAGACTTTGTTTGTTTGTTCATTCATTCATTTATTTTTTACTCTGTTCAGTTCAGTTTGGTCTCTGATAGAGATCTGAACTCTTAAGTTTGCTCTCAAAGTGCACAAGATTGCTTCATTTAACTTTAAAACGTGCAACATTTTCTTATGAGGGACCATGAGGAGTCCTCTTTAAACAGTAGTTCTCAACCAGGGGCCACAACACAGATTCAAATGAATTAAAATAAGACTAAACAGTTTAAAATAAGCAAAATCAGCTGAAAATTAAGATGAAATCGAACTTTTTAATGAAATTTGTTCCCTTCCACAACTATTTTTTTTTTTTTTTTTAAGAACCATGGCTTTTATGATCTTGGACAACCAATATATTAAAACATAAATTAAATTAAAAAAAAAAATTAAAAAAGTAAAATAAACTAAAATAATAAGAAGAATTAATAACTAAATGACTTAATTTTTTTAGTTAAAAAAATAATTTAAAATAATTACTTAAAATTTCTTATTATTATTTTATTTATTTATTTTATAAGTATTTTATTTACAAATGAATATACATTTTGTCAAGCTCTAAAATATTTTATTATGCAGAAATTGCTATTTGTGAATAAAAGATCATTTAAAAACCATGTAATCACAAACTAGGAAAGTCATGTAAATTTACTGGTAATAAAAACCATGAAGAACATTCACTTAATTTAATTATATTGTTATTATTATAATTATTCAGTTATTTTTTGTATGTTGCCAAAAGTTTGAAAATGAGCCGCTTTGTTACTATAGCCGGAGTATCATAAATATCATCAAATATTGTTTTTGACAACGGGGGGTCCTTGGAGTCATAAAGGTCACGAGGCAGTCTCACAGAATCCTGCAGGAAACACTGTAATCACACTGAATGAAAACATGAAAACACACCCCAAACACACAATCACGTTAAACGTGTGCGCTGCTTTTTTACTTCACCTCTAATAAGCCTTTCAAAGGTCTACACTGGGCAGTTTGGTGAAAATAGCAAACGGACTGATGTGGAAGTCATAACAATCTCTTGTCCATAATTTATCAGCGTGATTCATTTGGGTCTGAATGGTAAACATGGCACCCACACACTTCCCTGCCCATGTGTACGGCTGCAAATTAACCAGCTTTCAAACACTCGTACGCTTTCAAAGCTCTTACACAGTGACTGATGTCAACAATCTGTCTATCTGTACAGAAACAGCACAGGGAAAGTACAAGAGAACCAGCCAGCTTCTACAGAGCGCATGATTAAACAGCATAACGGAAATAAAAACTATAACATAAAAGACATCGCAATCAAACGAGCAGGGAGAGTAGGAAAATCTGACAAGATGAGAATGATTGTCACGTTATTGCTAGTTGGCTACCCCTAAATAATACTGTTCAAAGAAAAGTGTTATTTGCTATTTCAACTTATTTTATCAGCTGAGGATATACATTGATTGTGGACTGATCTGGTTCATGTTTCACACTTCTTCATTAGAGTATGTATTGATGAAGTGCTTGTCATAATACTGCAATACACACGTGCACACACAGCTCCATTAGACGCATAATGACACACAGTCATCGTGGATAATAATCGGCGTTTGTGACACGTGACTCTGCGATTGCTGAGAAAAAGGTTTGGATCAGATGTGAGCAATGTGATGGTTTTGTCATCATCACTGCCATCAGAGAGCAATGAAGTGCATTTGACAATGTGATTACAAACTGAAGTACAAGTCAAATTTAGTGCTCGACTTTTAATCAATTCGATCAATTTTTTGATGCATGGTCACTGCCGATATCTTGAAGAAAATGGTGGCTGATATAAAGCTGATAAATGTATTTGTAATATAAACAGATTTATACTTTAGATGGCAACTTCTTGATACTATAGTATTATTATAGTATAAAAAGTAAAATATAAACAGTAAGTAATAGAGAGTAAACACTGTAACCAACAGAGGAATGCATAACCATCATATCTCAATATGACTGGATATATTCAGCTGTGATTTGTTAATGCTATAAATCCCACCTCTTGTGTTTGTGCGCGTTCTGCATTCACGAATCAGTCTGAATTAACAATATAATGACGTTAATGGGAAGACTAATTAAAAAAAGTAAGTAACTCCCACATTTAGATATAATCACTTTGTTGCGTCAAAATAAAGACTTAAAATGACATGAAAACATGATCTGTGGGAGCATAGGTGTAGAATACACAGGGATGCTATTAATAAATTCATCTCCCACACTTTTTTCATGCATGTGTGTTCACGTAGAGATTTACTCAAGGGCCAGAGTGAATAAATCTAGATTTAAATGCAAAGAGACAAGAAAGTCTTTGCAGGACCTGATGTTTATTCGCATCCAAAATGAGGAGATGTGAACATCACAGAGCACTAAACACTCATGCAGTGTATGTTTCATTCATACTTGAAGCCGGAGGGTGATCTCGCACAGAAAGTTCAAAACGGACTCATAGAAGTAATAACTTGTGACGTGCCAGGAAAGCCCTAACATGGACAAAGCCATCCAGCTATCACTGTAGCTAAGCTGAATGATGAAACATGAAGACAACACACGATTGTGAGAATATATGCTTTTAGTGTGTTTTTCCAAATCATCCCCTGGTAATGAATAAAGTATATGAATAATGCAGTGCTAATTGGCATATCAATAGTAGCCTTTAGAAACTATAAAATATATTTTCTGCTTTATTCTGTGATAAAAATGGCAATTTGTAGTATATAAATTAATCATAAAATTGTAATTAGGGAAATATAGGAAAAATATTATAGAATACAAAGTATTGGTTACTGTCCAGCAGCAATTAAATGTAGGAGATAAGAAATAATAATAATAATAGAAACTGTCAATTAGCCAAATAAATAAATAAATAAATAAATAAAATAACCTAACTTCTGAAATCTCCTGTGTGGGAGTTTTTAGAGAGTAATCAGCTTTGTGAAATTTAAAGTAAATCTGTAGTCTGACAAATAGTTGCAGAGCTTTGATGACTGATGATCCGAAAAATTCAAAAATAGTTCAAAGTTAACTATTAAAAAGAATAGCTGAACATACGTTCACAAATAAAATATAGTGTTTAAATGGTTACAGCCCTGAGTTATTATTCTGGAATCAATGCAAAATGCTTAAAAACGTGATGAGATTCATACTTGGCTTTAATAAATAGAATATTGATTACATTGTTAATGTAAAAATATAAAATAAGATTTATTTTTCTTTTTATGATAGCTTTCAAATGTATAATTTACATTTGATTTAAAAAACAACAACTTTGAGGACACTGCCTCCTCATTTCAGAACACTAATATATACATAAACATAATATAATATATAAATTACATAAATATAATTCAATAAATAAATAAATGTCTGCATCTTCTTTGCACATTGCACAGGTTTTTATGCAATCTACAAAATGCACACTTCAGAAGATCTCACAGCTGGATTTGCTAAAGTTTTCAAGGTTTGTGAAATCAAATGCTTATTAGATATTCAGAGACTTACATAAAGCATATTTGCTGAATGCTGACAGTAGATGGGATAGTATTATAAGCATCTGCCTTATTGAAGAGCAAACACTACTTTTTCTTACCATTTAACTATTTTGGTTAACATTTCTGTGCAATAATTTATTAGACAGAACTTTGAAATAGAGACGACAAACTAATGAAGATGGACAACAGGAGAGCTGATGTTCAGGAACTGGCAATTCTTAGCACTGTCAAAATAAAAGTCCTGCTTCCAACACATCAGCCAAACAGAAAATATATCGGCTGAAAAAAATAAATAAAAATAAAAATATAAATAAATTTATATTATATATAACATACTATTATTGATTATATATAAAAAATTAATTAAAGTAAGTAATAAATAACACAACGGATGCAAATATTACTGTGGTAACAGACAGCAAAAAGCTTAACCTGGAACCCTGAGTAGTCAAAAATACAGTATTTTAATGTAGGTCTACCTTTTCCTGTAGCTTAAACAGTATTTTGCTAGCAACACCAAGGCCATGGGTTTAATTTATGGGTTTATTAATAATGGTTCTTATTTTTGACAATGTTAAAAAAGTTTTCCCTGCAATTTCTTGGACACTTTCAACATTGCTAATAATTAGAAATGTTTCCTGAGCAGCAAATCAGCATATTATAATGATTTCTGAAGATCATGTGACACTGAAGACTGGAGTAATGATGCTGAAAATACAGCTTTGATCACAGAAATAAATTACAATCAATCAATAATCACACAGAAAACAGTTATTTAAAATAGTAATATTTCACAAGATTAGTGTTTTTACTAGTGCTGTCAAACCATTAATCGCAATTAATCGCATCCAAAATAAAAGTTTTTTGTTTACATAATATATGTGTGCGTACTGTGTATATTTATAATGTATATATAACTACACACACACACACTGCATGTATATATTTAGAAAATATTTACATGTATTTACATGCATATATGTATATTCATATAATTTATATTATTTATAAATATATTTAATATATAAACATAACATTTTTCTTAAATATATACATGCATGTATGTGTATTTATATATACATAATAAATATACACAGTACGCACACATATATTATGTAAACAAAAGCTTTTATTTCGAATGCAATTAATTGCGATTAATCGTTTGACATCACTAGTTTTTACTAATGCAGCCTTGGTGAGCAGAAGAGACTTTTAAAAATCATAATGTCACCAAACTTTTAACAAGTATTGTACTAAAATAACTAAAACTAAAATAAAAATTAATTTTAAAAAACTATATAGACATCATAATAAAATTGAAAATGAAAATGACAAAAACGTGTCAAAATACTAACAAAAACTATAAGTGTATCACAATGATACTAAATTCAGACTGATCTGAAGTCTTCTTCTGCTCTTTTGAAAGCTGTTTACTGAAGAGAGCGAGAGATCACGAGAGAGGACAGTGATTAAAAACACCACAGCTGTATCTAAACGGGGAAGGATGTGTTGAAAATTTCCTTAATCTTTTAAATCAGAAAGCGTGTCAAATCAGGACTCAAAGCCTTTCCGCTCTAATAAGTCCGCTTTTTGAACCATTAAATGACAGAAATTACGACTGTACTATAATGTAGCCTACTTCTAAAATAATTATAATAATTTATAGAAACATTTATGGAATATAATTTTTCCCTCATTTTTATTTTGTAAATCTCTGTTGTGCAGTCCTTTACGAAAACATAAAAGGATAAAAGTTTTTCATTTGATTACATTTTAAAACATGAATTAAATTATTAAAGCTTTATGCATTTATTTCATTACCACAATTTTTTATAGTATATTTGTATTATATCATAAAAGTACAGAATCCAGAAAAACTAAGTCAAACCAGAATTTATTAATTGTTATGAATTATTAATGATGAATATAAGTTGTTAAACTAATATATAATCAATGATGAAATGTACTTGATTGTTTTTGATTAATAAAATTTGAATAAACACATGCTTCCCAACATTTGTTCAACCAAAAAAAACCTGTTTTGATTGTTTAATACCGTGAAACCGTGATATTTTCTGAGACGATTATCATACCGTGAAAATCTCACACCGTTACAACCCTAGACATCATAATAAAAAAAAATGAAAATGACAAAAACGCATTAAAATACTAACAAAAACTATAAGTGTATCACAATGATACTAAATTCAGACTGATCTGAAGTCTTCTTCTGCTCGTCTGAAAGCTGTTTGCTGAAGAGACGAGAGATCACGAGAGAGGACAGTGATTAAAAACACCACACGCTGTATCTAAACGGGGAAGTGGATGTGTTGACAAGCACATTTCCATAATGCTGCTAAATCCAGAAAGAGGTCTGTCATGTCAGGATCTCATAAGCAGCTGTTCCGGCTCTAATCAGTCCTCGCTCTGTCTGTCTGGACCATAAAACAGCGCAGCCACGGACGCAAACGCATTACAGGCATCAGGAGCGGCCCCGAGAAACGGCCGTAAAAGTGGGCCGGAGCGAGGCTCTACTGATTAGATATGAGTTTGTTGTGGATGGCGACTGCACAGCTCAGCATGAGCAGATCACTTTAATTGGATTGTGGGATTTCATTTGGTTTTGCCGGAGCGCCGTCATCACGCTCCAGGGCTGGATCTCTGTGTGTGCGAGTGACTGTGATTGTGGTTATGATTAAACTAAACTAATAAACCCCCACAAGGCAGTAAAACAAGAATTGTGAACATAATCAGAAAATGCTTAACATGTTAAAAGCTGGGAAAGCTTTGACGAAGTGTGCCCGTCCTCCCAGCGGCTCCAGGCATGTGTGTGTGCTTTAACTGCCTCCTAATGCTTAACCAGATTACAGAGGCCAGTAAGTGGATTGTTCCAGCTTTCCTTCGCTCACATGGGGTGTTTCTATTGTGATTAGCAGTGGCCAGAGCAGTCCTCACACACACACACACACACACAGAGAGCTGGGGCAGCTAATGTCCATACCATATCAAACACACTAAACAGCATTTCAATATTTTGTAAATGCAACAACCAAAATTCAGATGCAAGGTCTTTTTTAAAAAAGATAGCAGCGTTATTATTAAAGTCAGCAATTATGTTGCCATCTAAGAGGACTCTTTTTGGAAACATTCAGTATCACGTATATGGAAGTTTGTTTCCGACACAAAATGTAAAAAAAAAAAAAAAACGTTATTGCAACTTTTCATCTTACAATTTTGTCTTTTTTTTCTTATGTATGTCTATTCAGACTAATTAGTCTAATTTTAATTCTCACAAATCTGTTTTTTATATCACAGAACAAAAAATAAAAAGATAATTGTGACTTTTTAATCTCACAACTGTCTTTTTTCTCGCAATTGCGAGTTGTTTCTCACAAATCCTGCTTTTCTTCTCAAAATTGCAAGTTTATTTTTAATTTTTTGCTATTGCAAGTTAACATCTCACAACACAGAAAATCCAATTTCTTACAATTAGGGCTGAAATGACTAGCCAACATTATCGACAACGTCGACAATAAACATTTGTCGACAAATATTTGTGTTGCCAAATAGTGATTTGATCTCATATGACCTAATATAAGAGCCTGCAGTAATGCGGTTTGACCAGTTCAGACTAATTCAGCCCTCCTGCATACAATCCAATAGAAGACATGCTGAAGACATGTGCAAATGAAGTGAACCAGTAGAGAGTGGGAAAGATTTACAAAACTACAGACAAACAATGCTGTCATGCGTAAAGACCCCAATATACTCACAGCAGAGTGCTTTTTCATTCTTTGCTTAAAAAGAAGTTCGATATGTGAGTTCCTTACTGTTAGCGAACATCCCAACGCTGCTGAGAGTGATGTTTAGATGAATATGTAGATATATGCTGCGTGCTTTCCTCTCAATAACGAAATAAACACAGCAAACATGACAGTGTGGAAAACAGCAGTTAAGAAAGCATCTGATCATAGAGATGTAGATGTCTGTTCCAGCTCTGAGATTAGACACTACAGTGTCTAAAGTCACATCACATTTAAATATAGAATTGATTGCTTTAAATCAAGCAGCTTTACAGTATTTACCATAAAAAAAACTATCAGTGATGTTTTCGGTTACAATTGCAACTTGATTTTCTGCTATAAAGCAGCTCTATGTGTATATGAATATATGGAATATGTATAACCCAGTATTTTAACTAACTGCAAAAGCTGAATCACCGTTCAAACCCTATTGTTTAATTTGTGAAATAATCAGCGATTAATCATCATTGGATTAATATATTATAAAAATATATATAATTTGTTGCAGTCCTATACTTACAACATTCAAGAAATGGCTAAAAACTCATTACCAAGAGAACGTAACTGCATCCTGCTAATGTTGAACAAAATGTATTTCTACATTGTAAAAAAAAAACTGTTAAATTCATCAAGTAAATTAAAAGTATATATTTAAAAAAGAAACATGCTAATATACACTACTGACACCAAAAATAAAAAGAAACAAAACTTATTTTAAATTTAGATAAAATGTATATGAAATAAATCACACACATATATATATGATATATACGATAATGCATCACACAAGGACTTGGGAGATTTTTTTTTTTTTGGTAAATTATAATTAAATTGTTAATTTTTTTCCATTCTGTAGCATTTTTTGCAGTCTTTTCCTGTAAATTAATTACAAACACTTTTTACAGGATTACTTTCTAAAACTTTCTGCATTTTAAAATACATATTTACTTTATTTTTATACCATTTTCACAAATGAAGACATCCCAAAGGATGGTTGTGTCAGATTTAGCTCACATCTGGGTACAAAACATCCTCAAATAAATCAAAATATGATTAAGTAGGTACACACACACACACACACACACACACAGAGCACAATAACTGCTTTTGCCTTAATAGGCAACAAGATCGCTTTACAATGTCTCGTCTTTTTCAATAAATTTTGCATGGAAACACATTGTGCTGGGTGTGGAGAAGCCTGCTGTCATCCTAGAGGTCTGATCAATCTTTCATGAAAACAACACCACACGTGGGTCTGTAAGCGCCCCGCCACGCCGCTTCCCCTTTGATCCCCCACACACACACACACACACACACGATCTGCAGCGCAGATTCAAATCACTCATGAAGCTCTTCAAATGTGTCTGTGTGTCAGAGTGCATACAGCTGGTTAACAAACCACAACAAAACCCAGGAACAAAAACAAGAGAAAGCTATTTGAGGAGAAAAGCCAACCGGAAGCAGCAGGGTAGAGCTTTTTATGTGCGTCTGTCCCTAAGCGTCTACACTGTAAGAGTGATTGATGGATGTGTGATTCACATACACACGCGCTGCATTAGCATAATCATATTATCATAATCCTCATTAGTCATGTTGTTTTAAACTACTGTCATTATATTGATTATCGGCTGTTTATGATCATTTGCATCCTTCTACATACAGCATATGGATTCTTCGCTCACTTACTGCAAATTATTTATTCACTATTTGAATGAAAGTTGTTTTTCACGTAACTAAGAGAAGCAATATCAAATTGAACAATAATCGTGAAATGTCTCTCTGATTTTGAATGTGTAATGGCATGCAGTTACCACACACAAAAAAAGTATTTTTATGTAAATTCTATTGATCAACATTAATAATCATGATTACAATATCAAGGGAAATTATCAACAGTTATGATTTTTGTCATAATTAAGCTGCACCGATTAACAGAGTTACACACTATACTGCTGATACATTACTGACCAATAAACAGGCTCATTTTAATCACAATCATCTGCTGTAAGTAAAAGTATGCCAAACATAAACAATATTTAAAAAGGCATCATTTCACAACAGATTTCTGTGCTTAAATCAAGCTCAAAAACAGCACATTGTGTTCTGATTGTTTTGACCCAGAAAGGATTACTGACTTTGCTCACACAGGATATATTGACTCCCCCCCACCAAAAAAAAAAAATCATTTTTTTTTTGTTTTTACTTTGATTACTTTTTTGGGACTTTTCTCCCACTTGTGTGGTGTCCTTGGTCAAAAATGACCAGCCTACAAAAAACAGCTTATGAATTTCTTGTTATGCTTTATTATCACCAAATCTTGGATTCACTATTTTGTCGGTGCCAAACAACAGACAAACTGTGCTTTTACAGACAGAAAACCCAGAAAATGTCTAATAGGTTGTAGGCTTATGCTATGGAAAAAAAAAATTAATAATGCGCTTACATGTGTGTGTAGTGAAAACAAACACAACCAGCACCTTTTGCCTTTAATGTTTTGCTTTATTTAATTGCATAGTATCAAAAACACTAGAACACCTTAGCAACTGCTTAGAAACGCCCTAGCAACCACCCAGAACACAACAGAAACCACCTAGCAACAACAACTTCTCAGAACTCCCTGGCAACCTTGCAGCTATCCTGATCACCCAGCAACCGTGTTGTCAAGCAAACCTACTATTATTGTGTCTATTGCACTGTAACGACGGTGCTGGAATCCTATTGCATAATTAACTGATAAAAAAAAAAATAAACAAACAAGGTCTCCAAATTCATTTCAGTTTATACTTCAAATGTAAACTCCACCGAGGTCTAACATCCAATTTGCACTGAAGTTACCATATACTGACACTCAAAACAAAATTATTCTGATTGGCCATGGCTAAAATGTAAACCAAATCTATTCAGTTCTGCCCTGCAGAGTTCATCACACTCTGATCCATCATGGAGCAGTTCATCAGGATCTTCAGAATTACAGGAAATTACAGACAGGTGTGTGTGATTACAGTTAGACAAACTCTGTGGGACAGGATCCACAGACAAACTGAATTTATTTGGATTTTGCCAATTTTGACTAAATGATTTGACTCATTCAGCATTATCGTGATGTCAGAATGAGGCATTCATCTAAATATATGGGTTAATATTGTTAGTGCATTTTGCTTTAACTAACAGAAAGATTAAGATGTCCGGTAAGATCCCCAGATGCTGCTGTGTTACTGAATATGGAAAGAGTTTCACACTGATCATCTGCATAATGCTGCTGCTTAATATTTTTGTGGTAACATGACACTTTTTTTTCTTATTTTTTGATCAACAGAACACTCAAAAGAACAGAATTTATTTATAATAGTTTTGTAACAATGTATAAGTCTTTACTGTCACAGCTATCGCATGCATCAATCATAGACAGGGATGATTTCACAAATTTGAAATGCATAAGAGATGTAAATAAAATAATATAATATAAACAATGAACATTATTTTGCATTTGATTATAGCCTATTATTTCCATTCAACTCTGTATGTCCATATTCAACAGCCAGCACTATGTTATGGACCTGGTCTCTTCATTTCTGGTGTCACTGACCAACGTCCAGTTCAGACACTTGAATCAACAGTTGAAGGATTTCCAGACTAGACGTGTTACTCAGCAGGACATTCACTGGCTTTACTAGCATGTCAACTCACACAGGACTACTGTGACAACTTGGGCTTGTTTTTATAGAAGGTAAAGTACATTGTAATCTTTAAGCTCAGTTCAGGAACAATTGCTGTGATGGTCGATTAGGACAGGATTAAAATTATGATGGATCTTTGGTAAACACTATAATATACTATAATACTTACACCATCTGAATATGGCTTTTGTCTGTCTGCCTGTCTATGAACCATCTAGAAGACCCAAGCAATGCCTAGTGCTTAAAACATGTGAGTCTTCAAAAGAAAGTGAGATGACACAATGATCAAAGACGTCTATTTAGCATGTCTCATATTGGTCATTTACTGGTAATTTTCTGGAAAGGGCAGTACATATGGATGTGGATGATGCAGTCAACATGGGATTGCACTACATCCTCCAACATCTAGACAAAACAGGGACCTATGCAAGGATCCTGTTTGTGGACTTCAGCTCCGCTTTCAACACCATCATCCCGGACACCCTTCAGAATAAACTGACACAGCTCTCCGTCCCCACCTCCATCTGTCAGTGGATCACCAGCTTCCTGACAGACAGGCAGCAGCTTGTGAGGCTGGGAAAATTCTCATCCAGCACCCGCACCATCAGCACTGGAGCTCCTCAGGGTTGTGTTCTCTCCCCACTGCTCTTCTCCCGCTACACCAACAACTGCACCTCTAAAGACCCCTCTGTCAAACTCCTGAAGTTTGCAGACGATACCACACTCATCGGCCTCATCCAGGACGGTGACGAAGTCTTGCTATACAGAAAAAAAAAAAACAGGAGGTTCAAGGAGCTGGTTCTGTCAATGGAATGCACGGTCTAAACAATTCCTGGAGCTCAACACGCTTAAAACTGTGGAGATGATCGTGGACTTGCAGGAAAGAAACCCACTCAGCTCTCCCCTCACGCACTATCATGAGACATACGTCTGATGAAATGCAGTGGAGTCATTCAGGTTCAACTGGGAACCACCATCTCTCAGGACAACTGAAGTGTTGGATTTCACTCACATCTGACTCTCATTCGTGAAAAAGGTCCAGCAGAGGTAATTGTTACTTTTCTTCGTCAACTAAAAAAGTTCAACCGTAGCCACAGGCGCTACAATGGAATTCACAGTTTTACTCTGCTGTTATTGAGTTGGTTCTGTGGAACCTGCTTTTTCTATAACGGTATGGTTTGGGTCAGCCATCAAATCAAATATAAGAAGTACTGCAGCGGACTGTTAGGACAGCAAGAAAGGATCATTGGTGTGCACCTTGCCCAGCCTTCAGGATTTGTACGGTACTTCCAGAGTTGAAAGAAACGGCAGGTAACATCATCACAGACCACTCTCACCCCGACACGACCTGTTTGTGCTTCTCCCTTCAGGCAGATTCGCTACAGATCTCTGTGCACTAGAACATCTAGGCATGAAAGACAGGTTTTTTTCCCTATGCCATCTCCAGCCTAAACAACTTAACAACAGTGAATTATTACCGTGGTGTTCTGTAGATTCATCCCCATCTCTAATTATTTACTCTCTCTAGTACTATGTAAATATGGTATGCATAATTTTCTAAGTACAGCTTGTAATATATAGAGTAAATAAGGCACAAATCTGTACATAAATCATCTGTGTCCAGATTCAGGACACATTAATTATTGATTTTGTAAATATATATATATATATTAAGGCTTATTTAAATGGTTTCCTGTTCCTCATGACTCTGATACCAATGCTATGTTTATAATGTATGTTATAGAATATGTATGTGTATAGTATGTATGTATGTACCAAGAGACTTAACTTAAAAACCACAACAAATTCCTTGTGTGTTTGCACACACTTGGCGAATAAAGCTGATTCTGATTCTGACATATGAAAGGCCCTATTGCCTAGAAATCAACCACAGCACCCTATCAGTGCCCAGAAACCTGTCAAAATACCCCAACCAGGATACTCAAGACTTCACTGTCTCTGTTCACCAGCTTTATTTATTGCTTGATTCATTGGGGTTCACTCTTATGTCATACTCCGGGATTCTCTCTCACATATAGGCAAATGTACACTCTTTAAACACAACAAAAACTATATTTTTTGGTCTTTGATGAGCCCAAATGAGTGCATGTTACACCTCTTTAACTTCACTGCTTACTGGTTTCCAGTTGCATATGCTTGTATACAGAACACAGACTGCTTCTACACCATCCTATCACCGCTTCAAATCTCTGTTTCATAAAATAAATTACAATAAACCAACTGTGTCATGAGTAGAGACAGTGGTGAAGGTGTACAGGGCAGTGTGTGAGTGAACAAACACATCAGTGTGAATGGAGCTCCTGGAGATTGAAGCTCAGATTAAGGCAGGGGTCCCAAGGGTCTAAAGTGTTTAAGATAACGGCCCCTGTGTTTGCTCATTTGTGTTTGTCCCTCCATTATGTTAATGTCATGCCACCACATCCCCTAATTACAGCCACAATTACATCTATTGACTCCCTCAGGACACATAAGCTGCAGAGAAACTAAATACAGAACGAACACACACACACACACACGCACAGACACACACACGCAGACACACGCACACACGCACAGACACACACACACACACGCAGACACACGCAGACACACACACAGACACACACAAACACACACACAGACACACACACACAGACACAGACACACAGACACAGACACACACACAGACACATGCAGACACACGCAGACACACGCAGACACACGCAGACACAGACACACACAGACACACACAGACACACACAGACACACACACACACACACACACAGACAGACACAAACACAGAGAGACTAGAGAATAGCAGCCAGCGTCTGGGATCAAACTGTGTATTTACTATTTACACTCATTCATCACTAGTTCTTTGTTAGATTTAGAAACACTTTTATTCAATTCAATTAAATCGTGTCTCGTCCAGTCGTTTCACCAGATCACCTGAGGAATCGACAAGCAAGTAGCTCTGCAACTCTGTTAATTTTTGCACCTATAGCACCTTTGGTGTTCCCAGTCAAACATGACTGGCCTTTAAAAAAATGCTCGTAAATCTCTTGTTATGCTGTATTATTACCAGTCAGCTCGTTTACTTTCAATTAGGACAAGATTTGTATTTGGTTTTGAAGCTGAATGATTATAGGCGTCATTAATCTAATTTTATGCACCTCAGTTTTTGAGTGAAAAAAGCTTTATTTGTGGATAATTTTGTCAATATTCAATAAAATATGAAAATAAATTTGCACTGTTTATCACACTAGTGTGCTTTGTTTAGCCAGGACGTTTGTTTTGAAATGCTTTTATTTTGCACAAAATTGAACAAAGTCACACTTGTAGTGTTTCCAGTAAAAAATAACCGGCCTACAAAAAAATAGCTTATAAATCTCATTATGCTATATTATGACCAAATATTTGATTGCATATTTTTGTCGACTTGTTTTACTTCAGTTAGCACAGGTCTTGAATTTATTTTTGTAACTGAATGATCGTGATCTGAGCCTCAATCATATGATGATAAAGTTCATCTCTGTGAAAAAGAAAGCCTGCAATACACAATATAGTTTGTTTGTGTACATAAACGTGTGTGTGTGTGTGTGTGAGGAAGCATGAGAGTACATGCGTCCTGAACAGTAAATGTTTCTCTAATTTTCAAACTCCCTTATTCATTTTCAACAGAAGAAGGTCATTTTTGACCAATATAAGCTCAGCTCAACGAGGCATTCGATCAATCAGTTTGATAAAATAAATACAAAGCATGTCCTAATTGAAAGAATACAAGTTGACAAAAAATTGAATCCAATATTTGGTGATAATATAGCATAATGAGAAATTTATAAGCAATTTTTTTTGTAGGCCAGTCATTCTGACCAGGAACACCACAAGTGTAAGAAGGTGGGGGTTAAAAAAAATCCCCCCAAAAAGTACAAAAAATGTTGGGAATTTATTATTCCCTGAGTGAGCAAAGTTTTAGCAATAACATTAACTTGCATTTTCAGGAAAAAGAAAATCCTCTCCAGGTCAAAAAAGTCAGTCATACAGGTTTGGATATCATGAGAGCGAGTAATTAATGACAGGACTTTAATTTCTGGGAAAGCTGTCCCTATTTCCCAAATATTTTCCAAAGTTTTTTTTTTTTTTTTTTTTTTTTTCTTAAGCATAAAATGATATCTGATTGTACAAAACTCATGTGGTTGCCTCATTTAACACTGAAACACTGGTAAATGTAAGGGTGGGCAACATAACCAAATTCTTATAACATGATATGAGTAATTATTACACAATAACTAACTATTTATTCATTCATTCATTCTAACTATTAATGAGCAGCAAATTGGAGTTAACTGATGCAAAAGTAATAGTTAATACTATGTTAATAGTGAGAATCAGTCCCCAAACTAAAGTGTGACCTAAATTACGCACATTTGGAAAAGAAAAAACATATTTATAGGCACATTTCAGTAGGTTTAATATGATTTATGCTAAAAACAGAGAATGTGATTCATTGTTTTAAACAACTGACAGCCCTAAAATGAAGTAATAATAATAATGCGTTCTCATGTGTAACTGTCTGTGTGTAGATGATATTAACGCTGTAATTAAGCAGAACACTGAAATAGTTGTGCAAGCAGTCCATTTCTCTCTAGAGGTTGTTTATGGACATGTGACTATGCTCTCATTAGCGGCTTACTTCACAGCCAATCAACGCTCACCGACAGCAGCTTCACAGGCCCCACAAATTATTACACCTAATGATGAATGCTACGTGTAATAATTACTGCCGTCACTTAGTCAGATGTATACCTTTATTTGGAAACATTTCCAGACCCGTCCAAACATCAGAACGTCAGAAATCTGTAAAGATCAACAACATCTTGAACAGATTGTGCATAATTACTGGTGTTTCCGTGTTGTAAGCTAGTTTAGCCAATGAGTCGGGTCCTGCTGACTGCTGTCACTGGAAGTGAAACGGAGAACGCTTTCTCTCAGGAGTCGAGGAAGGGTTCGAGAGCGGCGAACAGCAGAGCTGGATGGAGTTAGCTCTTGCTCTCACATATTACACTGGGGCATAAATCAAGACGGGGAGAGAGAAGCAAACGCATTAGACGCCCAGCGGGACGGTGTATACACTGAGTTTGAAGGGCAGATATCAGGCTGGATGGATGAGGCCTACCACACGATTGAGCTAAACTCTCAGCTGAATCCAAACTATAAGATTTCCTACACAGACATGAGACGGGTGTATTGATGGCTCGGTGCAGTCTGGGAGTGTGTGTGTGTGTGCTAGAGAAAACTAGAAATCTAGAAATTGAAATGTCACAAAAAGAAAGTATTACCTTTGTTTTTCTTTGTCTTTGGCTTTGTGCGTCTCTTTGTCTTTAGTTCTGTCCCGTGTCCGGTCTTTGTCTCGGGTTCGGCGCTGGCCACGATCTCGATCTCTGCTGCGACTGCGAGACCTTCGGTGACGGGAGCGAGACCTCCAAGAAAAACACAAGTTTGTTATTATAGACAATATTTGGCTGAGATACATCTATTTGAAAATCTGGAATCTGAGGATGCAAAAATATCAAAATATTGGGAAAATCACCTTTAAAGTTGTCTAAATTAAGTTCTTAGCAATGCATATTACTAATCAAAAATTAAGCTTTGATATATTTACGGTAGGAAATGTACAAAATATCTTCATGGAACATGATCTTAATATCCTAATGATTTTTGGCATAAAAGAAAAATGGATAATTTTGACTCATACAATGTATTGTTGTCTATTGCTACAAATATACCTGTGTTACTTATGACTGCTTTTGTGCTCCAGGGTCACATATTTATTATGTACATATAAATACAAACACATGCATGTATATATTTAAGAAAAATGTTATGTTTATATATGAAATATATTTATATATAATATAAAATATAAGAATATAAATATATAAATGTATATACAGGTAAATATTTTCAAAATATATACTGCATGTGTGTGTATTTATATATACATAATAAATATACACAGTACACACACATATATTATGTAAACAAAAACTTTTATTTTGGATGTGATTAATCGCGATTAATCGTTTGACAGCACTAATTATTATTCAAACTCCAATTCATAAAAACACAATTGTGGCCAGGGTGATTGAATCTCTAAATCAACACTGATGTGATGAAAGGCACAGAAACCAATTCTACAGCCGTGGACCTTTTTTACATTTCCAAGGATCACACAAGTTGTCATATTTGTGGCGAACGGAAACTACAACAAATATCATTTTTGGCTCCAATAGCACAAGACAAATCCATGATAGAATTTCTATGGCTTTACAAAAGAGAGAGATTTGCTGTCACTCCCTCGGACGGTGTGTTAGAAACACTCACACAACAGCGTTAACTTTGCTGTAATTTGATGCCAAGGTAATATAACACAAAGTATAGTGTTATAAATGTACAAATTTAACCTAAATTGCGGGGATCACAATATCCCCACAAGAGCAGTAAACCTGAAATCGGCTGTATATTATAGGGACCCACATCACACAGACGTCTTGTGTCTTTCAGTGTCTCGCACATTCATTATTACACACCTGATACAGAAGTAACAAACTACATAAGAGAATCAGTTTAGTTTGGGGACTGATTTTCACCATTAACTAACTATTAACTATGAGTTTTGTCTCAATAAACTCCTAATGGGTATGGGTTTAAGGATTAAGGGATCTAAAATATGCTCATGCTGAATAAGGTGCTTTATAATTACTAATAAACAGCAATATGCTAGTAATATGCATGCTAAAGAGCAACTAGTTAATAGTGAGAATCGGTCCCTAAACTAAAGTGATACCAGAAAAACTAGTAGATCATGTTATCATTATATTAGTATTTGCGTGAAATCTTAAGAAAGCATATATTTTTGCCCTTCCTGAAGACTAACAGACTATATTAAGCATGAACCACTACTTTTGATCGTGCATTTTCATCAAGCAGCTGGTCATGTTTTGAAGAGACCTCACATTCTCGTCCACTCTTGTCTATTTGTAAGAAACATTAGTCATCGGCAGCTCTCACTGAAAATGAATGACTGCTCTATCACTGTGAATCTCTGTCAGTGTCAACTCTTCATCTTCACTGCCCAATGAACCAATCAGCCGACTATAGAAATACCCCTCTTCCACTTTAATTTGACCCTGATTCATATATACTTCAAAGCAAATTTGTGCACTAAAAAGATTTTTGAGGTTAAAACAAAATTCCATCATTGAGTAATTTTCCTTCCTTTGGTTCACTATTAAGTCTCAAGTCAGTGATTTATATTTTGAGTGGTTGGGTCAGATTTGTCGAGAAATTTCAGGTTTATGAATAGTTTGTCCTTATGTGTCTATATCATATCTGTAAGTACAGAAGGTCTGGCTACAATAACAGGGAAAATATGATGTTCTGAAGAATACTGGTAACCAAACAACAATGATGCCCACTGACAAAAAATATCTTCTTCAGTCTTTCACACAATAAAGCAAATCATGCAGGTTAGAAAGGACATGAGGGTGAGCAAATGACAGGATTTTCATTTTTAGGTGAACTAAAAATGTCTTTAGTCTTTAAAGTGTTGGTGTCACAAACAACTGGACCATTTATTGGATCATGCTGCAAACCATACCAAAAATCACATCATAACTAATAACAAAAGTAAAACCGGTCCCCTTTTTGACGTGCATGTGTAGAGTTGTTGTATTTTTTAAAGTCAGATCATGACTAATCACTGTTTTCATGATCGATCATTGGTGTCACTTACAAGCACTCATGCCAAAGCCTATTGGCTGTATGAAGTGGCCATTAGGGAGGAGCTCGCTATGACTGGACACATGCTGTATTGATCCTTCAGACAGCCAGAGAATACAGCGAGATTTAAAGGATTTTACCAAAGCAACAGACTCCAGAGCCACACATCCACACCGTGACACACACACACTTCTGTACTGATTCTATTTTCAATAAAACAAAATTGGTACTTTTACTGTATGATTTTTTGTAGGAAATAAACTCGCACTTTTCACACCATTTCATTTGTCCATTAAAACCAAACATGACTATGGTTTTACACAATCCATGCCAAATCAGGAGTTATATCAAAATACGCAAGTCATGTGACCAAATAATCACACCAATTTAAAAATAACATGATCGTGTGACCCTAAAATCATGTCAACATAGCTTATAGTCTGCAACAATATAAAGCTACACTAATGTACCTTTAACATTCTATAGCATAAAAGCTATGATCTCCAACATTAATGATGACAAATATGTCAACAACAGAAATCTATGTAAACAGAAATGGATTTTGATTTTTTTTTTTAGATATTGAAACACATGAAATAAAAAAACACTTTCCACTATTCACAAAATGAAATGTTTTTGAATAATTTGCAAAAAACAAACAAAACAAAAAAAGCTTGATTTGAAATAAAGGTATTCTACCCACAAGTGATTTTTTTTATTTTATTTTTATTTCATTTTTTTCAAAAAAAGTCTCATTTTCATCTCAAGCAGGCTCTTCATTGACTCTAGTACACTAGCTTTTGATAAAACGTTAAGGGCAGAACTATTGTTTAGTGTGCTGTAAATGATGGCACAACCGTAGGACAGCTGTAATTTTTAATTCTTTACACACATTTCTTATTAATTTAACTCTTTGTTTAGAATAAAATAGTTTTAAAACACGTAATAATTCATATTTTTAAAGTACAGAATTCTACAAGATGAATCTTCATAGTTTCATTGCACAGACTGCATTTGTTTATTCCAGCACAATATCTTGGCCCATGCTTTGTAAAGTCAATTCAGGGAAGATTCGTAACTGTTGTGCTAAAATGTCATCATAATGCAGCACTAATGTGTATTGCTTAAGGATAGTGAAAGTGAAAACCACCCTCGTGTTGTTCCAAACCTGTACCACTTTCTTTCTTTTGTGGAAAACAGATATTTTGAAGAACGCCAAAAGCATTTTAGTGATCCCTTTTTTATTATTATTATTTATTTATCTAAATCATACAGGTTTGTGACGACATGAGGCTAAGTTAATGATTTTCATTTTTGCGTGAACTATTGCTTTAACAATTCTCAACATTGGGAAATCTGCCAAAAACCTTCTTCTGAAGGATGTAGGTAACCTCGTTTCAGCTTTAACAATATTCCTGACATTACAGACGGGTCTAGAAGCAGATCACTATTTGCAAACCCAAGTCTGGAAAAGCATTAAATCTGCTGCACTTCTATTTTTACGCTGTTTTATCTGATCGTTTAGCAGGCAGAGCAAAAGCAGTTATAGTTACACGAGAGAGGTCTTATTTTAGCAAATGTACTTGTGGCCAGGCGCATGTAATAAACACCAGCACCGTCGGTCCGCCGTTTTTTCATCTCTTTCTCTCTTTCCGCAGCCCAGCTCACTTCTGGGCCTGTAGCAAATTAAATTTATTGTAGTTAATAGACTGTGGTGCGGCTGCTAAATGTCAATTTCATTACCAAGGCCTTACCCTTAGAGAATTATGACCTCATTTAAGGCGAGGGGGTAAATGTGTTAATGCGGGATGGCCAGATAAACATCCCCTGCCACAAGCGCACACGCGTCCTGCAGCATCATGCCAAGAGTGGGCTATTTTACATGACTTTCAGCTATTATCGCCCGAGGAAAAGCCTTCCCCTATGGCCTAAAAATATTTAAAATCCTTTTGAAAGGTGCCTTTTTTTTAGTTTTTTCTCCAATCCATTAAATCTAGCAGCAACGATTGGCTCAGGCAATTTTCCCTGCAAATTATCAATAAAGCAATTACCAGTGTGTGGGAGCGTGCCGGGCGCTTATCGCCGATGCCCCCTGCCCAGCCACGGATCTGATCCCTCCCCGCGCCGCGTTTGGGTAATTATGTGAGCAGGATGGTGTCCTGCTGTTATCTGACCATATTTTATTCCTGCTAAACAAGGTTTCTTGCTTCATATGAAATTGGATATTAATGGTGGCGAATGATAGCACTAGTGCAACTAACAGACGTAAGATACACCGCTGGAATCCTAACCTGGACAAATGATTATTTATTCCTGCTGAGGCCCTTCCTCTCTTCTTCTGCTCTCTCCTCGTTTCATTCCCAAACACACACACACACACACACACGGACACGGACACACACACACACGGACACACACACGCGCGCACACACACACACGCGCACACACACACACGCGCACACACACACGCGCGCACACACACACGCGCGCACACGCTCAGTCCATGCTGTAATGCAGTCAGACAGTAAACACTAATTTATTATTTATGTAATTTTATTATTAACACTTATTTACGTTTGACAAAAAACTTCCAAATCACTGCCCTTGTGTTTGCACTCTGTGATGTGAGATAAAATATTTCTGAATTCAAAATTAAAACATGGCAGTGAGAGACACTGGGCATGAGGCTTAAAAAAATAATGAGCTTTAATGTAACGCATAGCACTACCCCTTTATACACAACTGATACAAGTAAATATTCAAACAAAATGTACATCAAATTAAATCCTGAATAAAACATTACAAATGAATGAAAATAGAATAATTCAATTAACGTTATGACTTATAGGTGTTGGGTGTAAATGTCTGAAATGTATCTAGAGATGTAATAATGAGCTCCTGACCGACATCAGATGTGTGACTTTTTCAGAAACACATTTCTATAAGAAGCTCACTGTAAAAAACATTGTTGGTTTAACGTAAAGTAACTAACCTGGTTGCCTTACAATTTTGAGTTCACTGAAATTAAACATTTGACAAAAAAAGAGACTGGTTTAATCAACAGAAATTAAAAGTAGTATGTTATCTGAACAACACTGATTTCAGTTGATTTAACACAGTTGATCAAGTTGATTTCACAATAAAAAAAAAATTGTGATAAACATTATATATACTTTCAAACAATATCACAATAGTACCGTTTTATGTACATCATTTTCTTTCTACCAAACAAAGTAAGTTGTCAAATTCGATTGGGTAAAATACAGGTTAAGAATTTGTGTCCTTCCAGACCAGTAGTGCTGTTATTTTTTTAGGTAACACTTTATTTTAAGGCCTAATTCTCACTATTAACTAGTTGCTTATTAACATGGATATCTCTAGCATACTGGTCGTTTATTAG
Source organism: Aspiorhynchus laticeps (assembly GCA_023376895.1). Taxonomy (NCBI): domain Eukaryota; kingdom Metazoa; phylum Chordata; class Actinopteri; order Cypriniformes; family Cyprinidae; genus Aspiorhynchus; species Aspiorhynchus laticeps. Next base: position 32,615,311 of record CM041814.1, on the reverse strand, counting down.
CACTTATAAAGCACATTTTAATGTCTGCATGAACATATTTCAGATCCCTTAATGCACCCCATACCTAAACTTAACATAACCTAACAGTTTATTGAGGGAAAACGCTTAATTAACAGTGAATATGTGTTCCCTATTCTGCAATGTAACCTTTTTTTTTTTTCTCTACATACAAGCACATTTTTGGATAGTTCAGTAAAGGATAGTTCACAAGACTGTCTGAGTCAAATAAATAAATAAAAACATCCTTGGTTCTTGCATATGTTGTAGCTGAACATGCCTGAGCTGAACACTTCACTTCTAATAAATGGGACGAAGAATGACGTTTGAGAACTGTAGAAGAGGACCAAATTTACAGCAAGTAACTCAAACTTCATTATAAGGGTTTGGATATAAAGGTAAGTAAATAATGGCAAAATGAGCTTTTCAGGGTGAAATATTCAGCCCTAAACGCAAAACAATAATTACAATTATTGAATGTCCTAAGCTGAGTTTCATCAGGTATCTGTTTGCTGCTGCATTACTGTGCACCGTACACGTGACGTAAATCTCATCTACAGCAAGCTGACAACGCTCACAGTTGGGCCGTTGCTTTTAAGAATTAGAAACAAAAAAATGGATATGTGAGGAGGACAGAAGGTGTTTGTACACCTGGAGTTCGAAAAAGTATAAAAATGTCCTCTGTCCTCTGCAGGTGAAGCGGAGAACCACTAACTACAGTCGTAGCGTGAGTGATAATATTCAATCAGAAAACTTTGCCAACCTTTTGTCATTGAATAATCATTTATAAACAAGCAAATGTTGCCACTTCTGAATGCGACGCTACTTCAAGTCTCAATTCTGATTCGTCATCTTGACCCAGTCTACACTGAGCAGTGAGCCATCTTTAGTGATTACAGGTTAAATGTGCTGCTTATATTGTAAAAGTGGAGTTACAGTTGAGAAAGAATGAAAAAAACGAAGAAAAAAAACATATTAGCAACTTCTAGTCTACTCATGAAGACAAACTCTGACGGAATGAAGCAACAAACAGCTTCTGCTTAATTAGCGTGACACTATTTTTATTCCAGAGCACTGAAGTTCACCTTGAATGAGCGATGCTTTCTACAGGCGCCGGCGCTCCAAACAGCTGTTCCTTCTTGTTCCCAGGCGTTTCCACGTAATGAAAAATGTTAACAATTCAGGATGTTCTGAGTGCTCTTTAAATGCAGTGCCACACAAGTGTAATTTATGAGATTCCTCTAATTACCAGAGCTGATGAGAACATTTCCCAAGCTGTTTCTTTCTGCGCATGTTCCCTGCTCCTTTCACACACACCACAATTTATCACACAACGTTAAAAGGGGGGGGGGGGGGATACAAATTAATAGCACTGTAATTAAATGTTTTAATACAAAAGCAACCCCACAGATTCTGGTCATTTGTATTTTGTTGAAGAATGCATGGTTTAAAAAATATAAATCTTGGATTAGTCCAGATGAGTGCTGGTGTAGATACTGTGCTTTGCCTTTGTAGAGTAGTGTTTCTTTAAATGGGCGTCTGTTTTAAACTAGATAGCACCAATTTAATGAGCAATATATAACAGATCTGTAATTTACAATTCATAAACATAAGGAGTGCATGAAAAAGGAAGCTCTATGCCTCTGAGGCTAAGTCTAAATTAATCAGGGCACTTTTAAAATGCATATTTTTCTCCAAGTTTTAGTCTTTCGTCCACACAGAGATGGTGTTATTGTCCTGAGAAAACTAGACTAAATTTGCAAAAATGGCCACACTTTATTTTATGGTTCAGTTCTCATTATTACTTACTACTTTTGTCTCAATATATTCCTAATTTGCTGCTTATTAATAGTTTGTAAGGTAGTGGTTAAGTTTAGGTATGGGGTGGATTAAGGATCTAAAATATGATCATGCAGAATATGTGCTTAAGTACTAATAAACAGCCAATATGCTAGTAATATACATGTTAGTCAATAGTGAGAAATGGTCCTTAAAATAAAGTGTTACCAAATCTGTTTTCCCAGTCCACACTACAATGCAAAATGGTATTTGCAAATTAATCGGTAACACTTTATTTTAGGGTCTCTTAACTAGTTGCTTATTAGCATGCATATTACTACAATATTAGCCATTTATTATAGTAATTAAGCACATATTAATGCCTTAGTCTACATGACCTTATTCTACATCCCTAATCTACCCAATACCTAAACTTAACAACTACTGCACTAACTATTAATAAGCAGCAAATTATGAATTTATTGAGGGAAAAGTCGTAGTCAATAGTGAATAAGTGTTCCCTAATATAAAGTGTTACCAGTTTATCCTTTAGAGAAAGCATCTTCTGTGAAATCAGATTTGGTAACACTTTATTTTTAGGACTAATTCTCACTATTAACAAGCATGCATATCACTCACATATTGGTTGTTTATTAGTACTTATAAAGCACATATTCTGCATGATCATATTTTAGATCCTTAATCCCTAAATTTAACAACTACCTTACTAACTATTAATAAACAGAAAATTAGGAGTTTGAGGCAAAAGTAGTAATTAATAGTGAGAACTGAACCTTAAAATAAAGTGTGGCCAGACATTTTTTTTTTTTTTAAATGATGATGCATGTTTAGCTGCGATGCACATTGTACAAATACATATCTATGTTTATATCAGTATGTGCCTGCTATGTGCTTTTCTCTTTCACAGTGTTGCTGGTTAGTTTGTGCAATTTTCAGATTATTACATTCCTGCAAAGAATTCCTAAAAAATATGCTTGCATTTGTTGTTCTGCGGTAAAACATGAGGGCAAATGCATTTTAGACCAAACACAGAATGCAGAGTGCAACCTGGATACACCAGGGATATTTTGATGATAAAATTATCACAGAATTTTTTTTTTTTTTGCAATTGCGAGTCTATATCTTACAATTCTGACTTCTTTTCAGAACTGAGAGTTTATATCTTGCAATTCCGACTTTTTTTTGCAATTGCAAGTTTATATCGCAATGCAGACGTAGCCTGAGACGAGAGGAAATCAGCTCACACTAGGGCCACCCACACTTACAAGGCTGTGTCGAGTTCAAAGGTCTCACAGAACGCTCTGATCTACACTCACTCATTCGTTTCAGAAGTTCAGGGATAGAAATACATGTGTAAAAGAAGTGTGGCAGCACATGTGACCGCCATCACTCGATGAGAACAGTGACACCCTAAACGCTCCTATCTTACCAGCACTGAGACGGTATTACGTCTCTATTAGTGGCACAGAGGGCACTGCAAGCAGAGGTCACAGAGAGGTAAAAGGTCAGAAAGTCAATAGGTGCTAACTCACCACTGTCAACACACACAATCATATGAGCGACTGCTCCTGTCCAAGACCCGCTTCTGAAAGATGTAGTACATTACAGATTTGTACTAAAACAATCTGCTTTTTCTCCCCATTTTGATAAATATTCAGAAAAAGTAAAATATAAATCTTTAGCGATGACTGTTTTGGGGGCAAAAGAAGAGTGCATTTTTAAATAATATCGCAGGCATGTGTTTTTAATTAGTAGGTGTTCTCATGATGGTTTTTCTGTTCTTTTTATGATAAGGTATTTATGAAGTGACGGTAGATCTGAAGGTCGGCCCTTGAAGACTTTTATTGTTTAAATGTGGAGGGTTACGTTTCAATTTAAGCACTCACACTAGAAAAAGCATAAATATTGAGACTAAGTGGGCCAGCCGTAAAACTACAGCACAGAGACAGCGCTGTGACAGAGAGCAGACGCTCATTCCACTACTGAAGGAAAAAACACACTTAATTAAACACTAAACGAGCATCAGAAATAGCAGCCACATAAAACCCACCATTACCTGCGCAGAATGTGCTTTCAGAGTAAAAGGGAAATGTTATATTTGATAATAGTGTAAGAAAAGAGATGTTTGATCATATACAAACCATAGGATCATTAATTCAAAACGACGTGAATGTCCTCTGCTGTAGCCTAATGCATCTGTTGTGTCTAATCACAGCTCAGGCCTCCTAATGAGGCCATGAAAGAGATGCTCACATTTCACATTCAGCCTGTGTGTCTTACAGCCCAATAATTACCTCAAATTACTCTCCATTTCTCTTACAAAAGAGAACAAAAATACTAGAACAACAATAAAGACAATAATGGACCAGTAATGCATCAAGATAAAGTAGTGAATGGTAGAGAAAACAAATATGGGAAATTGCATTTCGTTTCAAATGTAAGACTTTATGAAAAAAATGAAAAAAGGTAATTGTGACTTTTTATTTCACAATTCAGACTTTCTTTCTTGCAATTCTGAGTTTTCAGAATTGCATAATATACTCAGTTGTGAGTTATGAAGTCAGAATTGTGGGATATAAAATCACAATTGTAAGAAAATTGAAAGAAGTATTTTTTCCTCAGATTTTGACTTTTTAACTCACAAATGCTCTCAAAATTCTATGAAGTAAATTGCAAGAAAAAAGTCAGAATTGTAAGATATAAACTCGCAATTGTGGGGAAAAAGTCAGAATTGCAAGATATAAACTCGCAATTGTGGGGAAAAAGTCAGAATTGCAAGATTTAAAGTTGCAATTGTAAGAAAATAGTCTTTTTCCATCCGAATTTGACTTTATAACTCGCAATTTCGACTTTATATCACAATTCTAAGAAAAGTCAGAATTGTGAAAAAAGTCAGAATTGCGAGATATAAACTTGCAATTGCAAAAAAAAGTCTGAATTTCAAGATATACACTGACCAAAATTATAAACGCAACACTTTTGTTTTTGTGATCGTGGTCACACCAGATACTGACTGTTTTTCGGACCCCCCCGATACAGTAAAACTGCACATTTTAGAGTGGCGTTTTATTGTGGCCAGCCTAAGGCACACCTGTGCAATAATCATGCTGTCTAATCAGCATCTTGATATGCCACACCTGTGAGGTGGATGGATTATCTCGGCAAAGGAGAAGTGCTCACTAACACAGATGTAGACAGATTTGTGAACAATATTTGAGAGAAATAGGCCTTGTATACATTGAAAAAGTTGTTTTGCGTTTATAATTTTGTTCAGTGTAAATTCTCAATTCCAAATAAAGTCAGAATTGTGAGATGTAAACTCCCAACTGCAAGAAAAAAAAATCAGAAATGTAAGATAAAAAAGTCGCAATTACTTTACATTTTTATCTCTTACTCAGTGGCAGAAATGGGCCACACATTGTGCCAAACACTAACGGACTAAGAAAGCATGAAATAAATAAGTAAACAGCAGCTCCCAGACAGAGTAAACAGAGGGTGGCGAAATAGTTATTCCATCTGAAACAATGCATCTTGTGAGAAGTCTGTACAGTTAAACCAGAAGCTATATTTCAGCAATAAACTAAATTCACAAGAAAGTTGCCCACATATATATATATATATATATATATATATATATATATCAGCCTTTACTGATTAATTAATACGGTAGCACTGCACACATTTTATTGTTATTCTTCTCACAGATGAAAAATAAAAACTCTTGTCACTTGTTTATGTACTGTTGCACAGTACTAAAAGTGACAGCAGTTTGATTTTTTTTTTCTAAAATGGTTAGGTTTGGAGCCATATTTTGGCGCAGGATTTCTGTTACACGTTTCAGAAAAATGACTTGCAAGTATCAGGAAAGTGTTTCATTATTTTCCAAGGGGTGTCACAGTTTCAGTCAAGAAGCACATAATTCAGTTTTATTTGTGTTCCCTCTGTCTTCCTTGTGCTTGAATATGGAGCCTGTAACTGGATCCATACCCAGACTTTTGTCCGAGGTGCAGGATCACCGTGAACTTGATTATAGCACAATTTGCTAAAGTGCTTTTGAGGAGAGAGGGTGATGGCAGATGTGTGGCTGTAAGGTGGCTTTGAAGCAAGACATGAGTACTTCTACAGGTCAGTGAATCTCCTGAACTCCTCAGCACCCTCCTCCAACTGAAGCCGGCTTAAATGCAACAGAGAGCCACACAGGAACTCACAGATTCATGAATGGACTATATTAAATGTCTTTGATGCTCTCTCTTTTCCTTTATCCAACTGCCAATGATGTATATACTAGCATGTATCCCAAAGAGTGTCCGGAAAAAGAATTCACCAAGCCTTCTTAATGTGTTAACTAATACAATCAAGTATTTATAAATTTAAGTCAAGTCAATCTTATTTATATTAGCATTTTAAACAGTGTACTCTGTTTATACAGTAAAGCACTAATGTCTGCAATTCCGCCAACATTTAGTAGTTGATAACTAAGTTGCATATTTAGGGGCCATTAACACAATACCGTTTTCAACTAAAAACTTATGCATTTTGGCCATGTATTTACACGACAGCAGCATTTTTGGGGCCTGAAAACACAAACTTCAAAACAATTTTTTAAAACAATAGTGTTATAATTCAACCGATGTATCGGTTTTGCCGATTAATCGGCACCGATAGTTGATTGCTGGAACTATCAGCTATCGGCAAAAATCCATGCCGATAGTTTTCTGGGTTGCGTCTGTTGCTGGAGCGGCTGAGATGGGTCCGCTGTCATTATACAGAGAGAGGCGGAAATCACTGACACCTCGTGCTGTTTGTTTTGACACGTGACACTGCGTGCTGCACAGAGCGGGAAACTTCAGACGCGATTTACATGCAGCCGACAGAAAATCCCGCCGTGCCACTGAGCGCCATTCACATAGTTTTCCATTAAATTACACTATATTTGTCCCACATTGTTGTTAATGTACATAACCACTTCACCCTGCTTTTTTCAGGGAAACGTTTGTCTTTTTGTGGCTCTAATAAAGTAAGCTTCATATAGAGAGCTGAAATATAGATCGCACTTTCTCTTTCCGTTTGCTTTGTTCATTTAAACACTGAACTTCAAACTCATCTATGCCGCTTTGTTCATTCTTGAAGTAAACTTTTTCCTGTTTGGGGATTAAATAAACTGTTTTAGACCGCCGCTTGAATTGAACGTGACACGTCCGGTGTGTGTGATAACCTGTGAGTTTGTCCTAGACGCTGCACTGTCCTTTTGCCCAGAGTGTGAATGCCGTATTTTGATATTTTGATTAGATAATAATCAAGTGTTCTAGAATATAAACAGTTAAAGTGTGAGAGCATACATACAATATGAATATGTATGTAATTTCAATGCTGTGGCCTTTGTGTAGATATATAAAGATGGCCATCTTTAAGCATGACTGTTGAAATGAAATGGAAACACTTTACAATAAGACTCCATTTGTAACATTAAGATTATTGAGAGCTGTTTCCCATTCATTAAGTAAACTGTGGCGGCCCACCACAGTTTCATAATGAACAGAAAATATATTGATATATACTCCTCGTTATAACATAAAAATGTTAACGTTGTGTTTCGTGCCATTGCTTTGGTGTCCGTCAAAGCGTAATATGGCTTTATCCCCTCATCAATCTGTTTGATAATCTGAGAATGCAATGGGCACCAGTTATGCATAATTTTAAATTTTAAAGGACAATGTTTACAGTATTTCACTAGATTTGTAATGAGACGCGTTTGTAAACCACAGAAGCTGGAGTTTTCTGCCAAAATAAAAGTTCATAGGTTCATGTCTTGCAAGCAAGGACTAAAATTAACAGACACGCATGAAGAAAATACTGTACAGGCAGAGCAAGCTCACTGTTTATTGGAAGAAAAAAAAAAAAATTGGGGTGGGAGTTTATATGAATGTATTTCTGAAGGGATCTGACTTTCGATGGCATTTTTCCCTCTGTTCCATAAGCGCCACCTGCTGTAAGAGAGTGAAATTCAGCCTGTCTGCTGTTTTTGTTTTATTCTGGTTTTAGGATGATTTCACAAGGCTAAAATCATACCATTCTGTTTTGTTTGTTTCAAATGTTGAATTGATACAATCAAATTTAAAAAAAAAAAAAAAAATCCTGCTACATGTGTGTAGCATCTTTGTTTGTATCGTGCAGTGGGTTGGTTCTAATTTCAAATGGCAAATATTAAATATATAATACAAAATATAAAAATATTAAATATGTTTACTTGTAGTAGCAGCAACTGCAAAAACAGTTTCATGGCCAGGAAAAAAATATTTGTGGCCAAACTTTTCTCAAGTCACCAGCCAATGGCAGATGTGTCAAACAGTTTCAGGCCCTGCTTGCAAATGTAGAAATAAGGACAAAAGTATTGTAAATACCCTACTGTAGATTAAGATAAAATAATATACCTGTGAAATACTTATTTTCATTTATTTTACAGTGCAATTGTTTTACAATATTTAGCTATTACTGTCATAGGAATAATAATATAAAATTATTATTATTCTAATATTCTAATTTGTTTGGCTTCCAAATTCACCGGTGTGAGTGTAATTTAGACTGAGACACTACATCACAACTAAAAAGAGGACCGAGTCCCCTTTAAACGTCAAGTGCAAGTCAATTCACCAGCGTTTTTCTGTTTAGTTTGCACACTGAACCTATGTTAGGGCTCTTAATTTTGAACTCTCAAAGTGCACCAGATAGATGAATTTCACTCTAAAATGTACAAAATTGTATTACGGGGGGGGGGGGGGGGTGCCCCCGGACCATATACAGGGGGTAGTTGGTGATTTAATTGCTGTCCGAATCCAGGATGTCGGTGTTTATCTCTCACCACCCCTGTAAAAATCTCCGGCCGAATTACCTACTGTTTTTTGACAAACACGGAGGTCGTGTGGTAATTTAATTGCCATCCGAATCCACATCTCTGAGTTTAGGAGAAGAAATCGATTCAAAATTCAGTGTTTAATCCCCTTTTGAGCACTCTCGAACACCATAACGTTGTACTTCGGTCGGTGTAATTTACATATTATTTCTGAAATGCTGGAAAGTATTTAAAAGAACAATACTTCATGACTGCTCAACCACAGCGACTGGGAGCAGAAAGAGAAGAAAAGCACATAAACTTTCAAATGGGTCTTTATTATGGCAGCAGCAGGTATGCAATACAATTTTAAAATGTGTATTATAAACAGATACATATCGCGTATAATTATATACAACTATAGCGCCTCTATTTTCCTATTTTTAAACAGGAGATTTAAATAATCAAATAATACATTTTATAAAATATGCTTGGAATAATAAAAATAAATTTTACATAATAATAAGTGTTTTTAAATGCATTTTACACAATAATAAGAATACATTTGAAAATAAAATTAATTTTATTTACAGCAGACAATCATGTGATTGGCCACGTGAGCAGCGCGTTCCCGGGTGCGCAGGATCACAGAACTCGCTCCTCCACTGTGAATAAACCACCATCCGAATCCATGAGTTTTATCACTGAGGTGATATGTAAATTTATTTTTACAGACGTCCATATGAGAAGCAATTACCGTCCGAATCGGGCTTAATGCATGTCTAAATTTTAAAGTTTATTCTGTTAACATTAGTTAATAAACTATGAACTAACTTTAATGATCAATATAATAATTAATATTATTTTTATTTATTCATTTGCCAAGTATGGTTGTTGTTTTTTGTTTTTTTTAAATAGTAAAACACTATTTTAGTATAACTAGTAAAAACTATTGGTTGATTAATCAGTATTACCCAGTGTGGTCCAACCTAGCTATCATCAGTAACATCCAGTATTGGTTGACCTTTAGTTATGTTCATGTAAATTACTAAAATGCCATGAAAACGGTGACGTCATGTGCATACATATTCAGTATATTCATAGCTTTCAGTCACGTGACCGGCTCGAAGACCTGGAGAGCAAAACATCCATAGAACTGCTGCACAAGCGTGTTCATTTTCCATCTGTTTCACAGCCGCAAATATTTAGATCACCTCTCAAAAGAATAAAACAAAGGTATGTGAACAAAATGCAAGTTTTGGCCATTTGCGATCCATATTAGACACCTGCGGAAATATTTCAATCATTAAACAGTGCGACAAAATGTTGTTAAAAACACTTAAAGTGCCTTAATATATTTAAAACGGTAATATTAAAAGATCAAATTCAGAAATCACCATATTAATGATGCATAGTTTACACAGGCAAGCAGATGAGGCCGCAATCTGCTTAATGGTTCAGTGTTTTCTATGGGAAGCCATTTAACGTGAAACTTTGCACATTGTGTTTATATTCTGGCTTCATCTGCTTGCTTGTACAAAATATACATCATCAGTGAGGTGTTTTCTGAATTTCGCCTTTTAATATCTGCGTTTTACTACAACCCCAAATCAGAAAAAGTTGGGACAGTATGGAAAATGCAAATAAAAAAAGAAAGTAGTGATTTCTAAATTTACTTTGACTTGTATTTCATTGCAGACAATATGAACACAAAATATTTCATATTTTGTCTGGTCAACTTCATGTCATTTGTAAATATACATCCTTTCCTGTCATTCAGACCTGCAACACATTCCAAAAAAAGTTGGGACAGTAAAGCATTTACCACTTTGTAATGTTGCCATTCCTTTTCACAACACTTAAAAGACGTTTAGGGACTGAAGACACCAAGTGATGAAGTGTTTCAGGTGTAATTTTGTCCCATTCTTCCTGCAAACAAGTCTTAAGGTGGGCAACAGTACGGGGTCTTCGTTGTCGCATTTTGCGCTTCAAAATGCGCCACACATTCTCTATTGGAGACAGGTCGGGACTGCAGGCAGGCCAGTCAAGTACCCGTACCCTCTTCCTCCGCAGCCAGGACTTTGTAATGTCTTGTTGAAATATGCATGGACGTCCCTGGAAAAGATGTCTTCTTGAAGGCAGCATATTGTGCTCCAAAATCTCTATGTACTTTTCAGCATTAATGGTGCCATCACAGAAGTGCAAGTTACCTTTGCCAAGGGCACTGACACAACCCCATACCATGACAGACCCTGGCTTTTGGACTTATTGCTGGTAACAGTCTGGATGATCCTTTTCTTCTTTGGTCCGGAGCACACGGCGTCCATTCCTCCCAAAAAATACCTGAAATACTGATTCATCTGACCACAGTACACGTTTCCACTGTGTGATGGTCCAACCCAGATGCCTCCGAGCCCAGAGAAGTCGACGGCGCTTCTGGACACTGTTAACATAGGGCTTCCTTTTGGCACAGTACAGTTTTAACTGGCATTTGTGGATGTAACTACGTATTGTGGTACTTGACAAAGGTTTGCCAAAGTAGTCCTGAGCCCATGTGGTGATATCGCTTATAGATGAATGACGATTCTTGATGCAGTGCCGCCTGAGGGATCGAAGATCACGGTTGTTCAGCTTAGGCTTGCGCCCTTGTCCTTTACGCACTGAAATTCCTCCAGATTCCTTGAATCTTTTAATTATGTTATGCACTGTTGAAGGTGAAATATCCAAATCTCTTCCTATCTTTCTTTGAGGAACATTGTTTTTAAACATTTCAATAATTTTCTCACGTATTTGTTGGCAAACTGGCGATCCTCGGCCCATCTTTGCTCCTAAAGGACTAGACCTTTCTTGGATGCTGCTTTTGTACCAAATCATAATTACAATCACCTGTTGACATCAACTGTTTCAAATCACATCATTATTTAACCAATTTACCTCATTACTAGCCCTAAATTGCTCCTGCCCCAACTTTTTTTGGAATGTGTTGCAGGTCTGAATGACAGGAAAGGATGTATATTTACAAATGACATGAAGTTGACCAGACAAAACATGAAATATTTTGTGTTCATATTGTCTGCAATGAAATACAAGTCAAAGTAAATTTAGAAATTACTACTTTCTTTTTTTATTTGCGTTTTCCATACTGTCCCAACTTTTTCTGATTTGGGGTTGTACATTACTACTAAATGCAAACTGCATAAAAATAACTGGCGGTCAGTAGAGCACTTTTGCCCTCCAGGTGGGCGTTCCTATAAGTGTGTGACGTCACGTGAAAACTATCAATAGGCCTGTAGTGTTTCTTTACATGGTGACATCAACTACTGGCCTGGCATGCATAATACAACAATTTCAGTCATTTTCACTGATCCGTGTGATTGGGGATCATTTTGATAATGTTGTTTGTGTGTGAAAAACTTTTTCCGTTTTAGCACATTGTAGTTGTGTAAACAAACCCTTAGTATACTTCTTTTTAGTTAGATATATTTGATAAGCATCATATACAGTTGAGGGATATTAATCAAGCTGTAGTGTTTATAATGTCCATCACATATTGTCTGCTGAGCTTTATGTAGATGTAGTGTCCTGTATTGTTGGTAATGTCCCGCTAGAATCAAGGTGTGGTCAATGGCACTGAAATAGTATGGAGTCAAAGGTTCATGAAACACTAAACTACATTTTTTAAGAGTTTAACAGAAGTTTCTGTGTTGCACATTATAGACAACATTGTTAGTATCAAGTCTGTGTTATACTTTCCGCGTGCGTGAGTCCGCTAGGGTCCGCTATGGTATGCGTGACGTAAAAATCGTCATCGGAGGGTGTGCGCGGACATCCGCGTGCCTCCCATTTTTTGTGATTTTTTGTCAGTAGGCTACAAAAGCATAAACCGCGCATGCACAGGCTGTGTGAAGAAGTCCGTCGCTACCCGCACCTCTACAATCCGTCGATAAAACAATATAAAGACAGCCAGATGTGCAATAACTCTGGGCAATTGTTTATTCACATGTTTGTTTACTGTTCAAGACGATCTACTGCGCATGTGTCGAACATGTCTGCGGAGCGGACCACCAGTGTACGCTTAGCGTCCGCGCTGTCCGTGTACACGTCCGGATTGCACACGCGGAAAGTATAACACAGGCTTCAGTCAATCAGTTAATTTAAATTTCAATTCATTCCTAATGAAGTCCATTGCAGTTCCCTGGAGTGATGCATGTTTATCTATGAATTTTGTCAATCATTAACAAACAAAGGCCTTATGACACCACACATGAAACGATAAACATAAACGAATCCCAAAGGACAGTCTACTCACACAGAGAACGAAACAAATATACATTGAGCTGTAAAAGCTAAATCATTAGCTCTGCCATCAGTCTGTAAGAATAGAATGCAACTCTTTAAAAAACAAACAAACAACGTGTGTTATGCCTGTCTTACAAGATTATGCAACAAAGTCATTTGCATTGGTGTAAAATAAAAAAAAAAAGTTAGCAGTGAAGACACTGGTTAATAAAATGAGATTAAACCCATTAAGTGTATTATTTAAATAATTAGTTAATTATGTGGCAAGTTCAGTGTTTGTTTTTCTCTGGGCATTTTAATTAAACTGCCTACAGAATCTGTCTGAGAGTGAAAATAAAGAGCACGTTTGCAAGCATCAGCCTCTGGTTTCTTTGTACTGTATTATACAATCCAAAACATTTGGATGCGTTTGATGGATGTGAATGTGTGGCGGTACTGCAGCGCCGCCCACAACGGTAGGGCTCTTCCGCTTTAAGGTGTTACGAGTGAACATAATCTAGGCTTGTCATGATAGGAAAGAATTGAAAGAAGTGCCAGTGGACATGTACAGTTAGGCATGTTTTCAGGCTGGGTAGCAAAACACAAATAGATGGCCATCTAACTATAAATTTGAAAATATACCAACCTGCAATGCCAACAACTGAAACACTGCACCAAGCTTTTGTTCGACAAACTCTATTTTTGTAGGCTGGCAAAGAATCATCATAAAAGACAGGGAAAAAAATATATGCATGCATGTATAATCTTCATGATTTTAGTCTGATTTCACAGTACAACTGAGATTCCCAGCAATCTGAGACTCTCATTTGTCAATGGATGTGTACGACAAGAGTGCATTGCAACAAAAGATTAAATGTTCTCAACTCAATGTTCAAAATGAAAGAGCATCACTTTCGTTTTCCCTGACCTTTCTTAAAACATCCACTGAAAACATTACATTTGCAGCATTCTGTGACGCAAAGTAACTTGTATAAATGCATTTCAGCACAGTAGGCAAAAAATAAGTTTTAAAATTCCTTTGACTGATCAGACCGCTGAAAGGACATCTAGAACATGACTTATTGATAATCTTATTGATACATGGCTTCCTAGGCACTATATATGTGACCCTGGACCACAAAACCAGTCATAAGTGTCAATTTTTCAAAATTTTCAAAACAGGACAATATTTGGCTGAGATACAACTATTTGAAAATCTGGAATCTGAGGGTGCAAAAAAATCTAAATATTGAGAAAATCTCCTTTAAAGTTGTCCAAATGAAGTTCTTAGCAATGCATATTACTAATCAAACATGAAGTTTTGATATATTTATGGTAAGAAATTGACAAAATATCTTCATGGAACATGATCTTTACTTAATATCCTAATGATTTTTGGCATAAAAGAAAAATCAATAATTTTGACCCATACAATGTATTTTTGGCTATTGCTACAAATATACCCCAGCAACCAAGACTGGTTTTGTGGTCCAGGGTGACATATGTATACAGTAAAAAAGCCCTGCCTACATTTCTCTTCAGAAAGACAGACAGGTTAGTAATTCACACATTTCTAGGCTCGGTACATTTCAGCGGTAGACGCCGACTCCTCTCGGAGCAATCGGCCCCGCAGATCCGCTAAATACCGCCTCGCACCATCAATGCAGAGACTGCGTTTGGGCCTGCCAATTAGAAATAATTAGGCAGTTATTGCAGTGGCGAGTCTTTTTAAGTGCACATATAACGACGCAATGATGCTGATTAGTGGGCTCAGAGTGAGCGCGGCTCAAACGGCCAGCGAATAATTATGCCAGTGATCACAAAGCCATTGCGTGCCTCTGTACTTCACCTTAATGCATTTCAAAACGCCACTTAATTACGGCCCGTAATTAATCCACCATTAATTGCAGGAAGAGCCCAGTTTACCTCGCTTCGTTTCTAATTATCATCTTATAAATAGTTATGGTTCTAATTAATGTGTTCATTAGGCAGGATATTTTCTTTCAAAGTCATGCTCGGAGCCAAAGATTCGGCATGTGCTCTCAGAAGCCTGGTCAGCCAGAAGGTGAGGCCATTCTACTCGCACTGGCTTTTATTTTACTACATTCAACCTCCTAATTGGCATTTAAAATGCAATTTGGAAGAACTTCAAGAAGGGCTTAAATGGGGGATGGATAGCAGGAAAGAGAGACCAATTCATTTTATATTAGTTTCCAATAGCAGAGGCTTGAAAAGGAGGCAGCCGCCACACATAACTTTGAATAGGATGAAATAAACAGAGCTCACGGTGAATGAGCAGCCAGCCATGTCTTTAATTCCCACAACACAATGCTCTCAATGGACGCTCACATGATGGACAGAACACAATCATTTCTTCAAAGATTATACCAACAATCGTTGCAATTTTCACACATGATAGATGGACATGAGTTCTGACTTTGGGGAAACCTAATGCTGTGAAATCTCAGAGTGAAAGCACAGATAGCTTTAATAATTAAGCATCTGACCATTCACCCTAATGGGCCTGCAACTATATTCACTTGTTACTTGACCATTTAGTGCTTAATTCTGTTCTGTACACACAGTTGAACTTGACGACAGGTAAATGGCTAACAATACAAACAGCCAATCAAATCACTGCACTGAGGAGCCTTGTTGCCATCCATCAAGCTTTACTGAACTGTCAGACATACTTTACTTTAACTTGACTGTGGTAAAAATTGTCCAAAGTGTCCTTTACACATTTTTCAAGTGATAATGTCAATGTTCATGACACACGTGCTTTTCGACTTCTTGACACTTAAATTTACGCTTGTATTTCACTGTTTTCTTGTCTTCTACCATTATATTTAGTGTTTTAACATACGCTGATATTGATTGATATTGACTGATTCTGATTTACGCGCAATGATGAACTATGATAAACTGCATTTGAAGTAAGTGGCTGTGGTTAAATAACTGCTGTCGTAAAGTCAATAGTGTTTACAAGAGTGAAAACAGCAAAAATAAATGCTCCATACTCATCTTACTTGCAATTTTTTTTAATATTCCTTAAAATTAATAAAAAAAACAAACAGAAATGCAAACACTATTGTGCATCCCCCAAATATACATTAATAATAAAATACGTTAAGTAATAATGGGCTTTAATGATCAAATTCGATCAATAAAATGAATCGCAAATGTCATATTTTTATGTTAACTGCTGAAATGAGTGTTGAACTTGCTTCTCTAGTGTGTTATTTTAGCCTTTAGAGGAGATGAAACAAAGTAGCACAAATAATAAAAAAGAGCTGCATGGACAAGTATAGACAAAAACAAAACTAAGACATGTTTAAAGTATTTTAAAGGTAAAATACCTCTTTAAACATGCTCGCTCCAGTCTGATATGGACTATAATTCAGCTTACTATGGCAGAAACCACTTTCATGTCTGCTCCACGAGTGTGTATTTTGATTACTATTTTTTGTAATTCTCTGCTGCTTTGGATGGAAATCAATCGATGGGCATTTCCTTTCATGAATCATGTGAGAATCAAATGACATATTTCTGTTCTCTGCAGCTCTTTGCATCAACCATAACTTAGACTTTGCATGCTTTAATTTGTCTCTGTTTTTAATAATGGGCAACATATACATCTTAACACGTGTTTTAGGGTTTCATGACCTTTTAAACTTTAAATTGCACACATTTTAATGAGGAAAAGACTGCAGCCCGAGATTCCAGTGTAGACGGAAAGGAAGATGGTTTGGCAATTTTTATTTTGCCTTTAATGCATCATTTATTAAAGTTCAATGAATAAAGAACCACTTTAAACTGGTTAAAAGAAAAAGCCAAAACGTGCATCCCCGTTACAAACACAGAGTTTGTGCATGTGCATGCTAAAAATATCCAGGTGAGAATGGTGTCTATGTGTAAGGCAGTGTTTGCAGACAGCGCTCTGGTTGTGTCTGCCCAGGGGAGACAGCTGCTGCTGGATGGGCTGAAGGAATCGCTGGATGGAGGGGTGGGGTGATGGGGCAGCGGGAGAGAGCTGCGCTCGCGGCTAGCCAGGGATAAAAGACCCCTGCCATGTCACTCACTTACGCCACTCTTTGGTAAATAAAAGTTTCTGACAACAAAGGCCAGCAGCGTTTGACTAGCCTTTAGAGGAGATAATAAAAAAAAGCACACACTCGAGACAGAAGAAAGAGCGAGGAGGAGAGGAGAGCTGCCTCTTAGATTGAGGATACTGAAGCATGTTGATTTGATGAAACGCAGAACACACACCTGAACCATGCCAGAACACACATGCTAGAAGAAAATTAAGCTTAGCTTTGCATCGAGTCAGCTAATGTGCATGAGAATATTGTTAGGTCCCTCTCTGGAGCTGCGCCAGCGTGTTTAGCAGGGGTTATGGAGAGACGTTAACCCCCACTGTGAGCCCCAGGAGCAAAGCACATGAGAGATCCCAGAGAAAAAACAAAACCTAGCTGATTTCCTGCTCCTTCTGTAGAAAATTCATGCAATACCAATGCTAGCCATTCAAAGAAAAAACAGCAACGATAAAAAAAAGAAAATCAAGCAAAGATCACTGCTATATCATATGCCACCATATCGCTGATCTTTTGCTATCTAATGAAGAAAACGGTCAAACATGTCTTATACATATCGCTTTGTAGACGCAGGTACCTTCCAAACACAAAATGTATATAATATGGTGCATGCAATTCATGTCTGGTGTCTGAATCATATTCACAAGACGAGTGCAAATTAACATCAGTACTCTTGGTTTTGCAGATTGATCATAATTTCATTTCCATTGTGAATGCTGACTATTCAGTTTGTATGCATTGTGTACTTCTGATATAGAATAGAGATAAAGCCAGAAATTACTACTTCTTTAGCCGGTTTTAGGTTATGGTCTTGCTTGAACAAACTACATTTCCCATTATTCTTTGTAGCAGAACAAGAGAAGTGATAAAATGCATAGATAATTGCTTAGTTACCCATGCACCATGCAACCTTCATTGGTCGTGCTAGTGTTAAACACCCGTCTTTGACAAAAAGTGGACAAAAGAGAAAGAAATATGTATCCACTGTTTTTGCACTTAAAGGCAGCTTTATTTAGCTTTATTTAAAAAATGCATGTGCTAAAGCAAGGGTCTTCAACCAGGGGTCCGCAAATTAATCTTTGATCACAAGCAATTTTTTGTTAAAAAATTAAAACATGGGTAAAAAAAAAATATCAAAAAGTCCATTTTAAATATAAGCACCCTGAAATGAATTCAAGAGCACTCTCAGTTGATACTGTAACAATGTAATATTATTGGCTAAACAGATTTGGCAAACGCTCCATTGTGTTTTTCAGTTTGAGCTCTAGAGAACGTGAAACATGACCCTGGAGCACAAAACCAGTCATAAGGGTCAATTTTTTGAAATTGAGATTTATACATCATCTGAAAGCTGAATAAATACTTTCCATTGATGTATGGTTTTTTATGATAGGACAATATTTGGCTGAGATACAACTATTTGAAAATCTGGAATCTGAGGGTGCAAAAAAAATCTAAATATTGAGAAAATCACCTTTAAAGTTGTCCAAATTAAGGTCTTAGCAATGCATATTACTAATTCATATTACATTTAGTTAGTATTACTAATACTAATAAAAATATCTTTATGGAACATGATTTTTACTTAATGTCCTAATGATTTTTGGCATAAAAGAAAAACCAATAATTTTGATCCATACAATGTATTTTTGGCTATTGCTAACCTGTGTTACTTATGACTGGTTTTGTGGTCCAGGGTCACAAATGTTCCTATTTACAGCGTGTTTTTTGCAGCGGCAAGAAATGTAACCAATCACAGACATGTTTGTTGATCTCTTAAACGCAATGGCCAATCAGAAGTGTTTAAATTAGAATCCGCTCAATCGCTCAAAATAATAGAGTTTTTGTTCAGTGATGAGTAAGCTCGCTGTCGCGAATCCTCTCTCATTAACAAACAACGACATGATGTAAGAAAGAGGTTCATTATGCAGTGATTTTAACAGAACGTTGTGAGATCGTGAACTGAGATGAGTGACAGCTTTTTAGTGACTGTACAGTGAGCAGTCTTTCACACTTTCAAGGCTATAGCTATAATCCGTTGAATAAAAGTATTTTTTTCATGCTGCTAAGAGGACCGACAGCCAATTACATGCAGCAAAATGTTGGATGTGACATCTAGATATAAATATGTGATACTCTCTGAATCTGTGATTGACATAATAGTGATACTAACATGAGACAAAACTGCGGCATGTCAAAAGAGATATGCGCAATGTAAAAGCAAACTAACAGATTGCTAGAACAATATTCGTATCAATATATATTTTTAAATTCAATTCCAATTATTTGTAAAAGTAATGCCTTGTAAATAATCTTAAATATCTCACTGCTATTCTTGTTATGGTGAAGCCGTTGCTTACACATTACATCTACACTGAATCTTAATTGTCCATCTGACAAGTAAAATTAAAATGTATGACTATGTAAATCCATTAAAATAATTTACAAATGCAAACAACTAATTGTGATTTTTATCTCAATGTTGTTTGATGCATTTTAACAAGTAATACAGGCAGTGATGCATGTGCACCAACAATAATGTGCATGTAACAAATGTAATTTTATCTTAATCATTAGGCTATATGGCAAGTTTCTATTAATATTTGAAGGTATGCTTAATATGTAGCTCTGCTTGCACATTTTGTATCAGGGGGTACCTGCTCCATATCTCTATGGCCTAAGGGGTCCTTGCCCTGAAAAACGTTGAAGACCCGTCTTAAAGTATTTTAATGTATTTTATGCATATGTCAAGCTTAGGGACAATATGTTAGTTATCTGATTATTGTTCTTGAAAGGAAGTCTATGGTAGCCCGTAGAATCACTGGGTAAAAACTTCTGAACATTGGCACAGAGATAGAAGAGGGTTTGAGCTTCAATCTGACCAATTTTGGGGTCAGTCTTTCAATCCCTCTAGAGTTAAGGGTCAATGCTGCACTGATGTTTAGGGTAATAAATTTTGAACCATAAGGCCTAGCAACAAAATGTATATGTAGTGTCCTTCCAGAGCTCAAGCAGATTATATTTTTTTAAAACATGTTTTCTCACTACTTCTCCTAAAAATTTTGCTCAGATGTCTGTGACAATTTCTGATATTTTCTGTTTTAGAAATTGTTAAGAAACATCTTCATTAATCTGATGACAAGCAGAGCCAAATTATACTTGGGATTGTTTCTCTGCAAAGCTCTGGCGCATTGAGACAAAACTTGGTACGTCATCACAAGCCTGACCTGAGGATACATACTCTCACTACTGGTAAAGAATTATTAAAACTGGCTATTGTCAGCGCTGTCGGTTTACCTTGTTAATTTAGTGCAATTATGGAAAAAAAAAAATTATCTGTTAAAATGATTAAAGCATTTAATGCACCCCATCTTAGAATTCAGATGAAACTGGTGAGTCAATGATTCATTGACTTATTAATAAAGTCACTTTCTTTGTTCCTGAATGAATCAGCCATATGAAAACTATAGCTATGTTTCCATCCAAAGTGTTAAACATCTGTGAATAAAGCACAGTTTCTATCCAACGAGTCAAAGAGAACAAAATCATCACTTCCTGATTAACTGCCACTACATATCACTAAGAAAAGTAGCAGAAACCACTGAATATAATAATTGTTATATATAATAAATTGCACCTCAGAGCGAGCAGACGAAACACCATAAACGCAGTCATTGCTTTCGGAGGTGGATGCTGCTGTTTGGGAACACAGTCATGTAAAACAGTACTGGGATGCAGTTATACAGAAATACTTTGACGACAGACTTTGCTTTTTCAGAATCACCATAACATTTCAGATGCTGTGCAATGAAATCGCTCCGCTGGTTAGTCAACTTATGCAATCCCATAGATCAAAGTCACATTACTTTTTTATGTGCATGAAGGAATTCATTAGACAAATGTGGTTCCATCTCCCATTATTCACATTAACTGTTTTTCACACAAGTCAAAAACCACCTCAAGCGAGTGTAAAAACTGTTAAGGATTTAATTAAGGATTTCTATCACTCCTTTGGGATGCGATACTTCATAATGCACATAAGAACAGGGTGATGGAAACATAACTAATGACTCACTCATTCAGACAGTGACTTGCTGCCATCTACTGGCAGTTTTTATTTTTTAGATTTAAACTATTTTTCAATAATAAATTAAAAAGAAAAAAATCTCTCATAGCATTATTTATGCAAATGCAATTAAAGTGTAAATGCAGTCATGCCACATCATGTAATTAATTGAATTAAACAATTTAAGCATTTGACAGCCCAAGGTATTTTGCTTATAATTTATATATGCTTCTGAATATTTAGGTAAAAAAATCATGCAACTGGTCTCTTTAGACTCAGTGTGGCATACAGTATCAAATGATACCCAATTTTCCCATGTCAGCCATTTTAAGAGTCTGCCATTTTCACAAAACTTGGTAAGTGTCATTCCCCTTCGAACGAGCCTGATAAGTGATAAGGTCTGCGTCACACACCACAAGATAATCGGCTGATTTTGAGCCGATTTCTCCCCTTCCGACAATCCTAGGTAATGTCCCGATTATCTTGGTGGTTCTAAAGACTATCCTATCAGACTTTCCTGTGGTGTGAGGTGTGTTAAGAGTGACTGAATCTGCTCGGAAGAACGTCGGAGGCGTCCCGATCACGAATCAGAAATCCTGATGTGTGTGGGGGGGGGGACCCCGAGGACACCACACACTTTAGGAGCAAAACGGTTAAATCTAGGATTTTTTGTCCATATGTTTGTGGTCTCTCACATTTTGAAGATCTTATAAGATTTTTAAAATCTTTAAGTGATCCAGCATTAGCGGTCAAAACAAGTAAATTATAACTTTTGCTGATGGCAGATATTTACAGGACTCATGTCATTCCTTCAGACATGCCAAAAACAACATATTTACATTCATCAAAGCTCAATTACCAGAATAAAAACATGACAAAAAGATTTTAATTAGAATTTTGTAAACCAGAAATCTAAATGTAATAGAATAGAATAAATAAATAGAATAGAATAAAATAGAAACATAATAGAATTGCATTTTTAAAAGTTTTATTTTAATTCTGATGTGTTTTGATATTAAATTAGCTGTAAATATTATGAAATTACATATTCAATTTTTTAGATGAAGAATATCAAAACTGCACATTTTAAATTCTAAAATTAAAAGCTTGTAGAATTATAGGACAGCAGTTACTAACAGAGATGACAAACCACTTTGTGAAGTCTGGATCCAGATGCTTTCCATCCATTCATTCATTCATACCTCACTGAAGATTAATAAATTGTATTTTTTAAAGGCTTTTCAATGTTTTTACTTTAAGTTATCACAAATCTTAATACAATTTTTATTTAAAAGGCAGAACCAGATTGTCGTTCAACAGTTGCTTTAATAATCAAACAGTCACTTAATCTTTCTAAGAATCATTAGATTAGTAAAAAATAAATAAAAACTCATGAAAGGCCATTAAGCACTCCTCATTTCAGCAAAAGAAAAAAGCGGTCAGATGAAAAACATTTGCTCACACATCACGTGATCTCCCGAATACCACATGCACATCTTTCCTGCGGTGAAGCAGTCAATATGAATTATGACAATAATTAAACATCTTGTTGATGAGAGTATGACAAGATGTCTGTATGTGTATACATGTGCTATAATGAAGGCAGTGCATTAAATTAAAACAGTGATTAAACTGACTGGAACTAACTGTGCATTAAACGGTTAAAACACATATCGCAGCCAATCAGAACGGAGTATTCAGACAGACCATGGTAACTGATATATATATATATATATATATATATATATATATATATATCGAAAAACAAATGTTTTGTTTGTGTGTGTGTTCCCCAGCTTTCAAAACGTTTGGTTACAGCCAGGTCTCTTACAGTTTGACATATTTTATCAACTACAATTATGAGGCTTTTAAAATTGACTAAAATTAACCATTTAAAAACAATTTTTAAAAAATCAACTGAATATATTTTTTTTTAATATGACAATATTCTGACTACATTTAAAATTGTTATATTTTCTGGTCAAAAGATAAAAACTATTACTAAAATAAACATCCGTGAAAAATGTATCTTAAAACAGCCAATATCTAAGAACATTCACTTATACCCAGATTATTCATATTAGAAATCTATAGATTCACTGAGAATGAACTGCGGCCACTAAAAGCACCGGCTTCTGCTGTCAAACGTCTCTTTTCATAGCCTATGTTTATTTACCCCCTGGTTTCATTTGCTCTGGGCAATTTTTATGAATGAAGCACAATTTACGATGAGTCTAATTTACATAAAACGAGGCCTGTTTGTGCAGAAAAGAGTGCTAATGTCATCATTTAAATATTGAAGATAATGCACACTAAACTGGACTGCAGGTGTTTAGTGAATAAGACAAGTATTTGCACTGACGTACCACGTGCAAAAGTAGTGCAACAGTTCAGTGAATTATATGCATTATACCCCATATGCATCATTTACAGTTACAGTTTACAGTTATAATCCAGTGTTCCTGTGGCTCAGTGGTAGAGCATTGCGTTAGCAGCGCAAAAGGTCATGGGTTCAATTCCCAGGGAACACATACTGATAAAAAAAAATGTATAGCCTGAATGCACTGTAAGTCGCTTTGGATAAAAGCGTCTGCTAAATGCATAAATGTAAATAATGCAAGAGAAATGCATTCAACCATGGTTGAACTAATACACCCTACAGCACACTCCCACTTTACGATATGCCACGCACTGCACTTTAACTCAACAGTTCAATCTGGACTACACGTACACACTGCACAAATACATCAATCTGCTACCACTGGATACCATCCAATGCACATACATGACGTTTGCGTATCCAGCTTATGTACAATCTACTGCACCGTTGCACATTACTGTGTGTGTATATATGTGTACATAATGTAGAATGTGTACATACGGTGTATGATGTGTATTGATAACTGTAAGTATGTCTAACAGTACACTGTGTGTACTGAGTATATGTATGTGTATATTGCACATTGTCTGTATAAGTCTGTAAGTATGTAATGGTACTGTCTATATGTTAATTGTTTCTGCGCTGTCTGGAGCACGCTCTCAAGAATTTCACTCATCAAGGCACATGTGATAAACGTGATTTGATTTGGTTTGTTCCCAGTATGCATGAGGCGCTGAGCTTGATCAAAGGGAATAGATATTACTGTCTAATGGTTTATCAGCTACTCGTGTCTGTATTACATGTCAAGGGCAAAAGACCCGTTCTGTTCTTCTTATTTCTGGAGAAGACCGAAGTGGTGAACAGCACACCAGAATCCACACCGTTCTAACTTTGTATATTTCTCTGCATTACTTGTTTATTTATTTTTTTATTTATGGGGCCAAGGAGTGTAATATGCCCAACTGAACTGCCCTAATCTTCTTTCCCGCAATATTTCCATGCCGCAGTTATTGTTCTCATTCTCTGAATAATATCCTCCACTCCTTGGGTCTTTTCTTCTCTTTCCCGTTCTCATATTCTCTATCTGGTACGGCACTTGCTCATATCCTGTCAGTGTATCAATCAAAGAGAGCTGTCCACTCAATTCACACCTGATTTATCAGTCTGCCTCATCCCAAACGCCATTATTAGACCCAAACCTTTTTAACACGACAGTGACAGATCGCAGACCCGACCCAGGTAACCCGTTTCACTCTGTCTAGCCCATCGTTCAGTCAGCTTTCACTGATCAGGCTCAACCTGAGAGAAATAAAATCCAATAACATGGCTCAAAATAAAGAATACAGCGAAAACTAATACGAACACGCTTACTAACGAGAGGGCTTTCATTTAACCTGTTTAAGTCACTAGTCATTCATTCAAAACCTGCTAAAGTGCTTTCATTAGGGCTGTAAACATGTTGATTTAATCTCCAAAACACAATGATCTTCTTCCAATGTAGTAGATTTTACAGTCAGTAGTAAACAATGCAACTTACAGTGAAGTGCACATTAGCTGTTTCACTAAAATATGTTTTAAGACAGCTAAAACTACTGTACCGTATGTTTCACACTAAAGATGCTGAATGAAAAACTTTGTTTGGGGACCAATTCTCACTATTAATTACGACTTTTGCCTCAAACTCCTAATTACTGCTTAATAATAGTTAGTAGTTGTTAAATTTAAGTATGGGGAGGATCTGAAATATGGTCATGCAGAATAAATAAGCTTTATAAGTACTAACAAACAGCCAATATGCATGCTAATAAGCAACTTGTTAATAGTGAGAATTGGTCCCTAAAATCGAATGGTACAGGAAATACTTTGTTTACATTATAGGGCTGCCGATTTAATGAATTAAACGAATTAATTAGTTATGATGGACAACAACTCACTGCATGATGAAGCCTATAGAATGCAGCTATATGCCCCTAAAATGCCTTTTGATTTTCTGTCTCATATTTATATCATATGATATAGTTGAGCAATTTCACACAAGTGCTGTTTTTGTCCCAAATAGCACGAGAGCAAATGTGATATTGATTTTACACAACAGTTCACTAAATTTAACTTAATATTGTGTTACATTTTTAGACACAATATTGTCTGTTTTTGCTCAGTTTTGCCAACGCAAATATTAAAGCCACAGCAGAGCTGTAGTGCGTCTCTGAGCAACACACAATTTCTGAATGAATCCACGTTTTGAACGAATCGGGTGAACCAATGATTCAATGGTCCATTCATAAAGAGAGCCATTTACTTCATTCCTGAATGAATCAGCCGTTTGAACGAATCAAACGAATGAATGAACGACTTATTCTTTAAGACATTTACTGCCACCCACTGGCAGGTTTAGTTTCTTATTTAGAGTACAATTTCATTAAACAAATACATTTCATATGAACATATTAATAAAAAAAATCTGAAAAAAAAAAAATCCATATTAATAAAAAAAAACTAATTAAAGGGATATTTCACCCAAAAATTAAAAAAGAAAAAAAGAAGATGAAAAAAGAGCATAAAGAAATACTTCTTTCTAAAGCTACATTTTGTAATATGTATTTCATGCTTTTCTCATGTAACACAATAATGGCTTTACATGATTTTGGGGGGTGATTTCTCAGACAAATTTGATTAATATGCGATTAATTAATCGACACATAGTTTAATCAATTTGATTTAAAATTTCAATCAGTTGACAGCCCTGATACATTACCAACAACCAAGAAAATAAAGCCTGTAATATCTATCCAAAGTGTAATCGATGAACACGTGACAAATGCAAGGATTTGTGTTTGAGTTTCAAAACTAAACACACGCCAGCCTGCACAGTGCCATCATGTGCTGATTCTCTTGCTCCTTTCCCATCTGTTTTCAAACAGAGACTGTAATTACTGAATGCATCGTGCCAAACATGACCTCAGTAGTCAACAGTGAACAAGAAGAAACCTGAGAAACTAATAAATCTATTACATTCAAGCTCAACAGCTCGAGTTCAGAAAACAGCTTTCACATAAACTAAACAAACCAAACTCTGACATCATACAGACTCGCAGGCCAAAGACTGTGAAAAAGCACCAAAACATTTTTGCTATTTAGCAAATGCTTTCATCCAAGTCACCTGAAGTTAAGTACCTTATTTAAGGCTGCAACAGTCACGGCTGATAACTCGCTCCTGGAGAGGACTGATCCAGTAACCTTTTAGTGATCAGTCCAGAGGTTTAAACACTAATATCTACTATTTTCAACAATTAATAACCCAAATTATTTCACGCCAGATAATCTCCTTCCCATAGGGTAAGAGTTACCATATAAAATACTGAATCTGCACCCAATGTAACCCTTAATCCAGTGTGGGCCTGCTGCTATAAGCCCCGTTTATCTGTGTCAGTCTAATTAAGATACAAATGAATAATATCCTGACTTATTTAAACGATTCCAGCATCTCCTACAGCCGAACACAAGTAAACAAAAGTCTGTAGCCTGTATGCATTATGAAAGCCATCTTTACACTTCTAACGCCTTTAACAAAACGCTCCTTCATTTGCAATGATAATGAAATAAACCTTTAAAAACAAAAAGCCTACAGTTCTTATTCCTGTGTGCATGAGAGTTTACTTTAAATAAAAAATGAAATAAACAGCCGATGGATAATTATATTTTAATTGCATTAATTCATCAACCTAAGTGCCCCTTTTTCTTCCGAGCTCCAAACAGGCACAAGGGCAGACAAATGTGGACTGACCCAAGGGTGCTTGTGCCAGTACTTAATTAATAGAGACAAAAACAATAATAATCCACACTAATACCCCCTGTAATGAGTGTGAGTATCTATGTGCGCAGGACAAGCAGCTGTGAGAGTGAGTGGCTCTGTGAACAGAAGGTCTTTAATGGCAACCTGTCATACGCTAATTAGCCAAGCACATGTTATCATAAGAGTCCAAATGAGAGGGAAGAGGCGGAAAATCAGCACTGCTGATGAGGAGTTTTTAATCAAATAAAAATGACATTTGGTTTGTAAAGAAAACAAATAACATTTTATGAAGAAAAAAAGGCTGTACCAGCATTATATACAATTATTGTTTTGTTGTTGATTATTGGAGTACATTCTTCTTTGTATTTGTGAAATATACTAGCAATTTTGGGTTAACCCTTGTGTGTCAATTTGAAAAAGTTACACAGAGGACTTTGGAGGACAAAAACATCAATGTCAACAAACAGTCTTATATATTATATACTTTTATTTTTACTTTCACTGGCATGGATCTTTTTAACAACATCAGTTTTGATCATAACTACCAAAAATGAATTCATTTTCAGAATATTAACCCTTTAAATGCCAGTTTGTTCATGTTTACATAATGCCACTGTTGTTTTTTTTTATGGGAAAATATATTAAGTTCCATATATTAAATGCTAAGATTTTCCCCCAAGACAGATTACATGACAATTAATCATTTTGATGCATTATTATTTTGGTGCAATGTACGATTTGAAAGAAAGAAAATAAATAAGCAAACAAGCTCCCATTCACACAAACCACACTCCGATAACCATACAAATACACTAACACAATTATAATTACACCGGTAACACTTTAGTATAGTGACCAGTTCTCATTATTAACTAGTTGCTTGATAGCACGCATATTATTAACATATTGGCTGTTTATTAGTGCTTATAAAGCAGATATTCTGCATGACCATATTCTACATCCATACCCAATACCTAAACTTAACAACTACCTTACTAACGATTAATAAGCAGCAAATTAGCAGTTTATTGAGGCAAAAGTTGCAGTTAATGGTCTGTTAATGGTGAGAATTGGAGCTTAAAATAAAGTGTGACCATTTCAATTAAATTATCCTTTTTTAGCAGAAGTAGAAAACAGGAAAAAAATGTATTTGCTCCATATAGACAATATCTTGTGCTATCAGGTGAAAAAAAAAATAGTAAACATTTTAAAGCTTTGCCAACAGAATGAAAGCCAATTAACAAAGAATGCATTATTTTATGATTAAATGGCACTGGTATTAATTATTTCAGTTTTAATTGGGACATTTTTGTCCTTATTGTCCTGCTGAGTGTAACTATTCTTTACCCAGAGTAAAATATTTTTTTTAAAGAAAATGAGAGTGAAATATTAAAATGTCAATAAAAATACACAATTTTGAAACAAATGTATGATGTATGTATTAACAGCCAAAATGATGCAAAAAAATGAAAAAGACGCAGAAGGGTTAGGATAAATTGTGTCAAAGTAAATCCTGCTCCAGTTTTTGGCCTGTTCTATTGTCCACCAGTAAATGTGACTATAATGATTATAATCATGCACAAATGTTTAATATTTAGATCTTGCTTCATATGATTGACTTACATATATAATGACCTGAAGTTTCCTGCTCAAAACCATTTAAAACTGAAAAATCACTTGTTTTCTTCAAAGGAGCAAAAGTATTTACTTTGAAAGTTAAAGGAAGTCTTTTTACATTCACTCCACCAATGCTAAGGGTCAATTATTTACATAACTATTTACAGTCATCAGTGTGCTTGTCCTTACCTTCTATTTCGGCTGCGGGACGGAGACCTGTGG
Source organism: Aspiorhynchus laticeps (assembly GCA_023376895.1). NCBI lineage: Eukaryota > Metazoa > Chordata > Actinopteri > Cypriniformes > Cyprinidae > Aspiorhynchus > Aspiorhynchus laticeps. Next base: position 32,586,235 of record CM041814.1, on the reverse strand, counting down.
GACCTGTGGCCCCGCCCCCTGTCCGTGCTTCGGCTCCGCCTCCTGTGACTGGACCCTCTGGAGGAGCTGCTGTTGGAGCGGTTTCTGTGCCTGCAACATCAGTAACAATAGTCCATTAAACACACACACACACATATGCAGCCACAGTGTGTGTGTGGTCTATTTACTGCATCTGTCTGACCAACACACAACACACTCTGCTGCATGCTGTTATATTTATATAGGTGTCAGTATGTTTCAGAGTTCAGCTATAAAAAATGTCTAAATGGCAAATTTTCAAATAGGTTTCATGAACATTGTCTGGACAAACAGAGATTCCCAGGCCAGCAAGTGTTGAAAGCATGGCAGAGGCAGTGTCAACAAATGGTTTCCATACAGTTGAATCTGTCAGGGTTTCGGCAGGTTTTATGACAGTAAATTTAAGACTTTTTAGAGCAAGTGAAGAAACATGAAGGACCAGATTGAGGGGCATACTATTCTCTAAATGTAAATGTCTAGGACCCACAAAATCAGTTTCATTAGCAAGAATTCAAAGTTTGAAAATACAACTTCCGACAGATCGCCATGACTTTAAAAAATAAATAAATAAACAAATAAAAATGTTTCAAAAAGAAAGAGTAAAAGAAAAAGAAAATGCCTTAACTAGAATATGGAAGTAACTTTTACTCTACCTTATAAAAACACAGCAATAAATTGCTGTTCTTCATCAGTATTTTGTCTTGTTTTCAGCGCAAATGTGTACAGATTCTTAAATCATGATAAATTTACTTGAGAAGCAAAATGACTTAAGATAAGATGTCTTGTTTTATGAGAAAGTGATCAACATGAAGTGAGCTTATGATTTAAAAAATATATATATATTCTGCCAAAGGACTCTAAAAAATGACCTTAATTAAAAGGAAAAAGTTTTCACACCCCATTTGCAGATGTTTGTTCTTGTATTAAGCATAAACTTGCTTCATTTTGTTAAATTTTTCAGAAAACAAGACCATCTTGTTAGACTAAACTATCTTCATTTTGCATCTCAAGTAAATGCATTTAAGGAAGTTCAGATATTTGTATCGGAAAACATGACAAAAATACTGAGGAAGATTTTTTTTTTTGTGCATGCAACATTTAATGCCATGACTTCATGAATTTAAGATTTTCTGCTCTGATTTCAGACCTTTTTTAAAGGGGTCATATGATGCGATTTCAAGTTTTCCTTTCTCTTTGGAGTGTCACAAGCTGTTTGTGCATAGATATGATCTGTAAAGTTGCAAAGATTAAAGTCTCAAACCCAAAGAGATATTCTTTATAAAAGTTAAGACTCGTCCACATCCTCCTAAAACGCCTCATTCAAACACGCCCCACATGTCTACGTCACGGTGTGGGGAGATCTGCATAACACCGCCCAAACGTATACACAATGAAAGAAGGCGTAACTATTATTCTGGCTGTAGTATTGTTGCTGCCACCGGCGTCATGTCCTGGAGACGCTGTGTTTCATTGTGAAAGAGAAACTACTTTGTTTGGGATCCAAAAGAGGACACAACTAGAAATCAGTGGTTAAGTTATATTTACAACACTGTTCCAGAACAGTTCAACCCAAATATTAGAGTGTGTGCAGCGCATTATACGGAGGACTATTTCCTGAACCTGGAAGAGTAGCCTACAATGTGAACACTATAAAGTGAGGCAATTCCAACATTGCAAGAACAGTCTGGCGCTTCTGACTCGCAGCTTGTAAGTACATTTCTGCTTCTAACGATTCAAATGTGAGTTTTGAGCTGTGTAGAGTAGTGCTTGTTGTTTGTGTTTCTCCGATCACAAATGCAGACATGGTAATGTTTACATGGCGCGATGCAACGCGACGCGTAAAAAGACAGTATAAGTCATTATAATCAGTAATTATGTCCTCACTGAATGCAACAAATGCCTCATTTATAATGTGTTTTATTGTTTTTGTCTCATCGCGCCGGGACACGGCATCACAATACGGTAAGGGGGCGTAACATTTCCGTCACATGCTTGAGGTATTCAGCCAATCACAACGCACTGGATAGCTGGCCAATCAGAGCACGCCTCGCTTCTCAGAACGATGAGCTTTGTAAAAATTAACACGTTTCAGAAAGGCGGGGCTTAGAGGAGCAACAATAATGTACAGTATGTGGAAAATAATGTGTTGTTTGAACCTCGAACCGTGTAAACACATTGCATTACACCAAATATACAAAATAATGTTGTTTTTAGCAACATCATATGACCCCTTTAAGATCTTAAATTGTGGAAGGGCTAAATAAGGCTTTATAAGACATGCAGAAAAACAATAAATATTTTACATTAAAGAACATCCACACAGCTTTAAAGGGACAGTTCACCCAAAAATTTAAATTCTGTCTTCATTTCCAAACCTGTGTGAGTTTCTTTCTTCTGCTGAACACAAAAGAAGAATGTTTGTGACCAGAAACTGAAACTCACAAAGGTTGAGGGTCAGTAAATGATGACAGTGTTTTGATTTTTGGGTGAACTGTCCCTTTAAGCACTCTGATTACCCCTGAGCAGCATGCAGATGCAGACAAGCAGGCAGAAGAGCAGTCGTCTGCATACAGTCAGCCAGCATGACTCTCTGCACTAGGTTTAGAAAGGCTGACATCATGAATATAGACCCATCTGCATTATTTTAACTAATCAGCTCTATTTCTCTCTCCTTTTTCTCTCCAATGAGCTGCTGTCAACTTCCCTATTCTCTACTCCAGCTGATAGATCAAGACTTCTTAGAGCCACTTTCAAAAGCTAAATCAAAAGCGTGAGCCCATTCCCCACGTCATGAATAAATAAAATGTTTATCTAAAAACCATAATTCAATTTATTATGCATTTCTGCATCTGATGGCACCCGACTGAATAGTGGCTCAGGCAGCAGGCCGTCTCTCTCCATCACTGCGTCAGCAATTGAGGAGAAAGTTAATGTTAGTGCTGCTTTACAGAGCATCTGCAAACGGCTCCTAAAGACTGACATGATGCTCGTTTTTGTCTGTTCTAGCTATTTGTTTATTTAAAAAAATGTGTGTGTGTGTAGACACACAAACACATTAAATATGCAAATCATACATACATACATACAATACACATATTTTATGATTAGCATGTTTTTTAATTTTTTAATTAAAATCCATGGCATTCGTGGCAAGGAATTCTTATTATACACTTTATAATAAATATACAGTAACAAAGCACTTGCAAATTATTTGCAAACTAGTTAATTCATAATTTAGAGACATTGCTAATGCATTAATTTGCTATGTACAAATAGTGAGTTCTTCATTCATTGTCATGATAGTTAAATTATTGTTATATTTGATCACAAATAAAGAGTTAGATAATGTTTTATTATATTTTCTTAACTTTTTAACCATTACGACACGTAAACATTACTTATATATTATTACAAATTTGCTTATATGCTATTATACATCACTTGTGCACAGTGACAATAAATAGCCTATGTAAATATTGTATGTACGTAAAATACATACAAATACTCATGAGATCACATTGTTAAAATATTAGTTAGTAGGCTATACGAATAAAAAACAAAAATTAAAAAAACACATTATCAAACTCTTTACATATAAGCTAATTAAACAACAATAATTTGTAAATTACATTCAGAATGAATGAAGAACTCATTATTTGTACATAGCACATTAATTTATTAACAATTTAAAAACTACAATTTATAAACTATGAATTAACTACAAACTAATTGTTTGCAACAAATGATTTATTACTGTATAATTATTATAAAGTCTTAATAAAAACTTAAGTAGTTTGGCATAATCTTTTTTTTTTTTTAATTCTTGGGAATATATATAAACAAAACTGCTCCACTAATTTTTAATAATATCTGAAAAACATTTGCCCACCAAATCAAAGTCATGCGTAACATGCAGACTCATGAAGAAAATGAATGCATAAGATATGAAATTATATCACAAAGGATAATTAGATTTTTTATGATTAATAAAGTTTATTTCAGGTTGTGAAATGTCATGTGGTGACAATCCTGCAAAAATGTACTGGTATTTATTAATTAATAATTCATGATGTTTGGAAAATATACATCAAATTTGGAAAATGGTGATTAAGAGATGTGCAATCACACAGATGCAAGGCGTAAGAAAAAATGCATTTTGCATAACGGCGTACACTTTCAGAGTCAACCAATGTCCTTTTTCTTGAAAATGGTCTCAAGGTGTTTTAAAACATGAAATACACCCTACACACTGTACTATGCAATGTACTCTGATGAATCCTGTTATATATACAATCACAAAAGTGAAATTCTCACTATCAGATGTTTCAGTCATTTTTAGTTTAGCTCAACACTGCTCCACCTGCCACCGGTCAGACAAACAGATAACCCAGGATCACAAACAGAGCAATGCACTCTTCAGGTGAGCTTAATGAGTGCATAAAACACCTGCAGAGTTACACAGATGAGGCCACTTAACAACTAACAGATTTACAGATGGACGTGTGGATACGGTAAACAACGACTGATCAACAGCAGTCTATTTAGCTGCTTGACCTCCACAGACATCCTTCTTTCTGTGAGAGCAACTATTTCCCATCACATATAATGGCAACTGAGCAAGTGTCATGAATAATTGAAGTCAGGCAGACAGTGCTAAGTGACTGCATAAAGCAACGTCTGGCTTCAACAAACTGCACGTGTGTGTTTGGAGCAGCATGTTCAGGGAATGAATGCAAGAGTCAGTGGAGAAAGTTTGGCATCCAGCAGTCAAGCTGTGGTCAAAATGACACAATCACTAAATTGAGTGATTTCGGTGATATATAATGTCATCTTTTTGGAAGGCCCTAAACAGCGAGATATGGACTTGTTTTTCCTTGTTTTTGACCTCACATGTACAGGTTTCTTCCAAATGTACAGTTTCATGAAGGCAAATTTGAGCCCAAATAAAGAAAAGTTAATGCACTGTGAACATACATGAACAAATTAACCCCCCCAAGTTTTGTCAAAAGGTGGCGCTATAGAGTGCCTCTTCCACGCCCTTTTAGGAGCTTTTGCCAGTGTCTAACTATCATTAATGCTGATGTGTGTGTTAAGTTTCATTAAATTCTAAGCATGTTGACTGTAACTAACTAACATTAACAAAGATTAATAAAGAATGTAATAAATTTAGTGTTCATTGTTTGTTCAGGTTAACTAATATTAATGAATGACACCTTTAAGGAATAAATTCATAACATGTCAATATGCTCTCCAAATGTAAATATGCTGCATTAGCAATGTTTCAAAGTTTGGAAATACAACTTCCAACAGACATCTATTACTTTTTAATTAATTCCCCCCATAAAGTCTTATTTTATGAAAACCTGATCAAAAAGTGGTTTTATGATTAAAACAAGCTAATTTCTGCCATTGAGGTCAGAATTTTTTTTTTAAATGGAAAACACACACACATATATATATATATATATATACAGGTGCTGGTCATATAATTAGAATATCATCAAAAAGTTGATTTATTTCACTAATTCCATTCAAAAAGTGAAACTTGTATAATGTATACATTCATTCCACACAGACTGATATATTTCAAGTGTTTATTTCTTTTAATTTTGATTATTATAACTGACAACTAATGAAAACCCCAAATTCAGTATCTCAGGAAATTAGAATATTTCTTAAGACCAATACAAAGAAAGGATTTTTAGAAATCTTGGCCAACTGAAAAGTATGAACATGAAAAGTATGAGCATGTACAGCACTCAATACTTAGTTGGGGCTCCTTTTGCCTGAATTACTGCAGCAATGCGGCGTGGCATGGAGTCGATCAGTCTGTGGCACTGCTCAGGTGTTATGAGAGCCCAGGTTGCTCTGATAGTGGCCTTCAGCTCTTCTGCATTGTTGGGTCTGGCATATCGCATCTTCCTCTTCACAATACCCCATAGATTTTCTATGGGGTTAAGGTCAGGCGAGTTTGCTGGCCAATTAAGAACAGGGATACCATGGTCCTTAAACCAGGTACTGGTAGCTTTGGCACTGTGTGCAGGTGCCAAGTCCTGTTGGAAAATGAAATCTGCATCTCCATAAAGTTGGTCAGCAGCAGGAAGCATGAAGTGCTCTAAAACTTCCTGGTATACGGCTGTGTTGACCTTGGACCTCAGAAAACACAGTGGACCAACACCAGCAGATGACATGGCACCCCAAACCATCACTGACTGTGGAAACTTTACACTGGACCTCAAGCAACGTGGATTCTGTGCCTCTCCTCTCTTCCTCCAGACTCTGGGACCCTGATTTCCAAAGGAAATGCAAAATTTACTTTCATCAGAGAACATAACTTTGGACCACTCAGCAGCAGTCCAGTCGAGACGCTTCTGACGCTGTCTGTTGTTCAAGAGTGGCTTGACACAAGGAATGCGACAGCTGAAACCCATGTCTTGCATACGTCTGTGCGTAGTGGTTCTTGAAGCACTGACTCCAGCTGCAGTCCACTCTTTGTGAATCTCCCCCACATTTTTGAATGGGTTTTGTTTCACAATTCCCCAAACTGAATTTGGGGTTTTCATTAGCTGTCACTTATAATCATCAAAATTAAAAGAAATAAACACTTGAAATATATCAGTCTGTGTGGAATGAATGTATACATTATACAAGTTTCACTTTTTGAATGGAATTAGTGAAATAAATCAACTTTTTGATGATATTCTAATTATATGACCAGCACCTGTATATATATATATATATATGTGTGTGTGTGTGTGTGTGTGTGTGTGTTATATATATATAAAACTTTTTTTTTCTCAACTCAACTCCTTCATTTTGTCCAGTTTCTCAGAAAACAAGACGTCATATATGTTCAGCCTGTCTTGATTTAAGGATGTTTAGATATTTGTACTGGAGAACAAGACAAAAATACTGAAGAACATATCCTTTTTTTTTGCAGTGCATGCAACATTTAATCCCACGGCTTTATAAATTAAAGACATCCTGCCCTGATTTAAGACTTTTTGAGGTTTTAATTTGTGAAAATGTGAATTAAGACTTTGATAACACTTTATATCGATAGTCCACTTTAGACATTCTACTAACAGTAAGTAACTTTTCAACTACATGTCAACTAGCAGTCATTAGAGTATTAGACGGTCTGCTTAATATCTTCTAACACTTTATTTTGATGGGTCCACAACATACAACATGCTGACTATGAGAAACTGTGCAAGTATGTCAACTTATTCTACTAACCCTACACCTACCCTACTGAGAGATAGTAGATATGTAGTTTCAAATTAATGAGAATTAGTTGACATGTATTTACAAAGTTACTTATAGTTAGTAGAATGTCTAAAGTGGACTGTCAAAATAAAGTGTAACCAGACTTTTTTTAAGACATGCAGAAACCCTCTCTGGAGCAAAGAGGTTTGATATACAGGTACTGATAATGAGGGCTTGCAACATGGTGAGATCAGCCGATCAGTGCTGCCGGGACATCGATTTCAATGCCATTGACTTTTTTTTTTGGTAACCAAGTGTGCATTCCTTCTGGGCTCAATGTGCCAGCCGAGCAACTGCCTTTGACATAGAGATGCGAACTGAATAACTGTTTCAGAACTTGTATATGACAGCTGCTTGGCGGGGAGGGGTGAGAAATAAGAGGGCTTGTGATGTCAGTCAAACAAGAAAATTGTTTCCGAGGAAGAGCACGTTATTACATTTTGATGAAAGATTACAGGGGCAAACTTTTTTATTTCATTCTTCAGAGTCTACCTCCTGTCTGCGGCTCTGTTTCGGTCTCTGGAGCGCGTTCGTCTCCTGGAGTGCTTGCTGCGGCCGGTCGCTCTGCTGCCCGAGGAGCTGGAGGAGGAAGATCGGCCCCTCGCTCTCCTCTTCCTCCTGCTTCGACTGGTGTCCTCGCTCTCTGATGAGGGACGGCCCATGTTCACTCAGGTCACTGGGTCAGATAGAAAAACATTGACTGTAGGAACCAATATAAGGGAAAGGGGAAAGGGAAGTGGTGTGTGGCCAAGTATGGTGACCCATACTCAGAATTTGTCCTGTGCATTTAACCCATCCAAGTGCACACTCACAGCAGTGAACACACACCCGGAGCAGTGTGTTCTCAGAGATCAGAAATGTTACTCATACATGCTGATTCAGTAGCTCAAGCCTAATTAGGATGCACATTAAATGTCATTAACCTGTGGACACCCAATTCAGAGTGAAAATTAAAGTACCTGTTTAATTTAACATCAAATTATTGATATCTCTAATTTGAGATCTGCTACACAGGAACACAACCCGAACATAAAACCCATGTCTAATGTGTTAAAAACGCGGGAAGCATATATTTTCAGGCAAATATTAATAACTAGTTTAAGTTTGCTGAGGCTATGCTAACGTAAACACTAACCCAAACCTTAAAACTAGCGTTGGAAACACATCCCGACAGACAATATACGGACACCTCCAATGTTTACAGATAAAGTGCCTTAATTCAAGAAGAAAAACAACATAAACGGGAAAGCGTGGAGATATAAATATGAAATTTGCGAGTATAAAATCTATAAACATTTCATAATACCGAATGTTGTCAGTCTTACTAGCACGATTTCAAGTGTTTCCTCTAACACACGTTATTTGATAAATAAACAGCACGTCCGCTAAATTATTTTGATGTTTATATGTAAAAAAAAGATTGATATTTATGTCTATATTCACACTCTTACCTGGATAACGACACACACTCGTATCGTATCACAACAGTAACTCGCCATGAGCCGCTGAACAGACAGAAGTAACAGAGTCGGAGCTCGTCGAGGCGCGCGCGGCAGGCATCAGCAATCAAACACGATCTTCTCGTGATCGCGCAAGATAAGCGTGGAATACATTGATTTCTGTTCATGCATTTCTCAGCGACAAGGTCGTTATTTGAGCACAACATCTCTTTTGATTCTTAAAACTTGGATTGTGTTTTTTGTTTGAAGTGTTGAGCATGCTGAGAAATCGCAGGCTGAGTCAAATAGGTTTTTAAAGGAAAAAGCGATTTTGAGATCATATTTCATATTTTTGGTCGGAATGTAGCCTATTGTGGACAAGGCAGTTCTGGCTGTTTTGGAAAAAAAAATTGTATTGAGATACATAGAGACAGAAATGAAAATGTGAAGATAATAGTAAACGATTTGTCTCAAATGTTGAAGGTAAAACTTAAAGTTACTTACAAAACATGTTTTTCTAAAAGTCAAACTGAAGTCTTAATAACTCAAAAAAAGTGCTCACATCAAAGATTCAAAGATATGCCTAATCTTCATAATATTGTGATAGTTTTACTCCATCTACAGATTACACATGATGCACCCTTGATAGGCTATAAGTGTACAAACACCCCTTTGATGTTTTGAATATTTAAGAAAAAATCAATACTTTTGGTAAGATTATATTATTATTATCTTCGTGTATGAGAGGGCTGACATGCTTAGCTCTTAGAATATCTTTTGCAGCGTTTCGAATAATAAATGCGTGCATGCTTGAAGAATGTGTTTACATAAATATAATATAAATATGTAATTGTGATGTAATTATTAACGGTGAGATGATGAGAAGGTGTGTAATTTATCAATACAAGATTTACCGCAGAACAGACTATTCTTACTGTGTTTCTGTTCATTTTTATTTTATATATATATATATATATATTTTTTTAATTCGCTCTTGATGCTCAAATGCACTTATTTAGTATGACGGCTAATTAACCATATTATGCAAATATGCAATAATATTACTAAGTTTGTGTAATTAAATAGCAATAAAACAGCACATAATCTCAAGATTTTATTTTTAATATTGCAAGTCATTAGGCAGCTGTTGCTAATAATAGAAACAGTTGTCCTCTGAGTGATGAAATATTAATTAAACGGGATTTTTAAAATAGTGAATATGTATTCATGCTGTCAGAAAATAACAACCGTATAAACAGCATAATACTAAGCTCTATGAAGCTATGTTTCACGGCTGTTATAATATAGATATCAAGAATGTGTGATAGATGCACTTTGACGAAATTGTTCAAATTGGTCGTTTTGATTTAAATCCGCGTTCTTCATATTCTCATTAAATTCATAACTAGACGTCATACTTATGGAAAACGCTCTAATAAATATATACTGTAAAAAAAAAAAAAAAAAAAAAATTGTTAAGAAGGTTAAATAATTAGCCCGCGATAAAACAAGCCTTCCAGCTGTTTTCTGAGGATTCAGCTTTTATTTCTCGTCTACAAAAGAATTGTGGGTCAAAATGAAATTCGTAATGATGTTGTTATTGCATATGATCACAAAGTGCATATTTTTCTCTTTGCTCTTCTCGTTATCTCTATCACGCTCTCTCGTTTTCCAGCTCAGATCAAACAGTGGCGGAATAAGATGCCCTTTTCAGTAGTTTTGGCATCATCCTCATCCTCATCATCATCACGATCCCTGGTGTTTCCAAACTCTAACCAGTCTAGCTTAATGACATTAATTTGCTCCTCTTGTCAATCTTGGCCAATAGCAAGCATGGAAGGGTGATGTGGATCTGAAGGACAGATAAGTTCCCCACCCAGCCCGCCTCTATGGGAAGGGGGCTCGTGGTGAGGAGCGCGGATCAAGGGGCAGACGCTTCTCCAAGTATAAATAGTGTGACTTCAATAGTGAATCGGCAGCAAGTCCGCACACTCCGCAACAAGAGGAATTGTCAAAGATCTCGTCACATCATCTCGCATTCAGGCCGATGTTGATGTGTTATGGTAGACTGCTGAGGATCTAGAGAAGATTGCATTTTTTTCTTCTTGGGCGCAGTGATGGAAGAACTTACCGCGTTTGTCTCCAAATCTTTTGATCAGAAAGTGAAGGAAAAGAAGGAAGTGGTCACGTACCGGGAGGTGCTGGAGACCGGCTCGGTGAGAAACAGAGAGAGTCTGTCGGTGGAACCGGTTCGCGAGGAGGTGAACAGCATCACGCGGAGCGGCGTGCGCTCATCGCCGGCCAGAGAAGCGGACATGCTCGCGTCAGAGAGAACCAGAGACTCGATCAGTCCCAAACTTACAGACGGTGAGTGTTTCCTTCGTTTTTATAACCCGGTATATTATTTCATCACGCTATTTCTTCTTCAGAGGCCTATTTACTGTCCATAATTTAACTTTGAGAACTTCTTCGCTTTCGATATGTTTTATTATAGGCCTATATTAAAGTCACGTTAATTTCGTTCAAGTTACACGAAACGTAATAATCATACTATAATAATTTGACAGTCATCGCTGTTATGAAGCAGCATGAAAACAAAAGAATCAATCAAAAGTTAAGTGATAAAATCGGGCGCTATAACATTGTGGCTGTTTTTTGTAGGATAGTAGTTGCATGTGGGCCTATATTTTTTTTTTATCTAAAAAATTAATAAATAGTTGTAAAACTTCTAGCCAGAGGTTAAGACATATAAATAGGCTATTTTAGATTATCCTTGAGATACCCATCTATAGAAATAAAATGTGTAGGCTACCCGCAGGTAGATGTACATGAAGGCTGTTTTAGGCTATTAACAGAAAAAATTATGTATAAATTAAACAAACAAATAATGTGTGTGTATTATAAATCAGCACGCATTTTACAAAAAACGCTGAAGGCCTATAGCTATGTCAGTTAGCCTATTTGAAGTCTAAGATTTAAAATAATATCACGAGAACAACAGCCATAATTAATAACAGCCATAATAATAATAATAATAAAGTGAACTGCTGACCATTTCGATTAGACGTAGCCTGCCTGTTATTTTTCCTTTGGAAGCACTAAACATCTAACATACAGGCTATTGTTTTTAATACAGGTTAATAATTTTGACAGCAGGGATTTTCATTCAGCTGCGTTAATTGTTGTCTTTATTGATTCCATTTTCCTAACATCGAGCCGTTTTGCCAGGTTGTTAATTTCACGTACAATATGATAATATTCCTGTCCTAAGCATCCGGCTCAGAGAGACTCTCCATGCATATGTATAGTGTGTAAATAATTAAAGAGCTCTGTGTAGGACAAAACATCCGTGACCGACATCAGTGGGCACACACTGCCCTCCTTTCTCATCACTGATGAAGCGTTCATTCGTGTTTCTGCTCCGTTTTCAGGTAACACAGATATGAAAGAACGCAAAGAGGATTGTAAGCCGCTGGAGGATGAGACACAGGCTAAAATCAAGCAGAGAAGGAGTCGGACTAACTTTACCCTTGAGCAGCTGAATGAGCTGGAGAGACTGTTCGATGAAACGCACTATCCAGACGCCTTTATGAGAGAGGAGCTGAGCCAGAGACTCGGGCTGTCGGAGGCCAGGGTACAGGTCAGCATGCATGTGCTGTCTACATGTGTGCTGTGCAATGGATGCAGTGTGCATTATGGTTTCCCTTGCGAGAGGAGAAACACTTTCGATTAATGCAATGTTGAACGTAAGAGGCTGTATGCAATTGCATATGAAGTGCAAAATAATTCATGAATTAGTTAGGCTATATATTTAGGTGACTGCATATATAATTAACGTGCTATTATTACGTAATTGCATGTTCTGTTAGACGCGTAACATAACAGTTCATTAAACCATTGACACATTAATGTCATTTATGCATATTAGCAATGCAGAGTCTCCGAAATAATTCCTAAGTAGATTAAAAATGTAAATGTATTTGAAATAAAATCGATTAATAAAAAGAGTAATATAGATAGGTCTATACAAATTGTGTTACATGCACACTCCTATATTGTTGTTCTGGCCAACTAAAGCCTATAGCACTGCTAAACACAAAGTTTACAGCACAGATTAACGTTGTTATTATTAGTGTTATATGTGCATAGCCTACATTCATAGAGTGGTAAATAAAATTAGATATCAGCTTGTGTTGAATGATATTGTCGGGAAAAAAACGTGATATTAAGCCGCTTAAATCAACGACAATGAACAAAACAACGAACAAAAATGATTCCCTGATTTGTGCGCATTGGCCTGCAGGCAACATCTGTAGTGTGCTTTTTAGGATGGGGAACACCATCTGCACAGAAACATAATAAGGCTCAATATATGTGTAACAAGAGACGAGCGACTGAGCCGAATAATGACATTCAACATAGACATTGGCTCTGCTGTGATTGATCAGAAGAGAGAAAAAAACAATATCTTATTTCATTCTCTTTTATCTATTCATTCCTTGGGTGGGGATATAAAATTCACTCTTTGAATACATTGGTCCTTTAAAAAAAAATGGTCTCAAAAGACCTCCCTGGAAAAAGTTAAACCATCGTCTCTCTTTGGGATCTTACCAAAGGGCATTGTCCCAAGCAAGGCCTGCGGATTTACATAAATTATCTATCATTTTTACCCAAATAAAGATCTGATGCTCTTTTCATATTCAGTATTCACAGACAAGGCCACACCACTGGCTCAAAGACTACTGCCGTTTTACCGGATCATCATAGTCATAACGTAGCCTACCGGGATTTATTATCATATATTTATTATCGTGTTTCCACTTTCACTTACAGCAGAAATATCATGCAAATGCAGTGTCGCTCTCTCGTCGTTAGGCTGAAGCAAAATTAATAAACAGTGCACTGGAGCTATGCGCGATTCAAAACAGATGCATGAGACACAATCATCTCTTATGTCCATAACATAGGCGATATATGGCAGAGAAATATAACTCTGATATAAGCAATTAATGTCTCGATTTTAGCCTGCTACTGAAGTCCAGGTATAGTCCCATGCTGGGTATTTGCTATCAGAGGATCACTTTGCTTCTTCTGGGACTCAGATAGATTAAACCATTGCAGAAAGATGATAATTAGTGCACTTTTTCAAATGCATGATATGAAGATTTCGTTTCTTTCAGTTTGTTTAACATTTTAACAAATCTGTTTGTTTTGTAGTTATAGTTGGCCGCTTTTTAGGTCAATTCGCCGCTCGTTATAGACATATAATAATTAAAATGTGCGGTTAAGCGTTATGAATATTTTAGAGGTCCTCAGGGATGCATAGTTTTGCTGAGACTGTTGTCATTTTGGGAGGATTTACACATGCCCTCACCAACAGCTGTCAATCAATGTCTTGTGTTTTCAGGTTTGGTTTCAGAACCGACGAGCCAAATGCAGAAAGCAGGAAAATCAGTTACATAAAGGTGCGTTGGATTCAAACGCTTCACGTGCATTTTTATATTTTACAAACTATATGCTATATAAATTAGGAATTGCTATAGCTGTTGTATTTATTTTGGTTTTCTGTATTATTAAAACCTTATTGTTTTTGTTGCAAAATCATCGGATATTTGTCATTTACAACATAAGCCTACAGATTATTATTTTTTTGCTACTATGATAAACGGTGTATCCAAGTTCATTTTATCTTTTAATGCGCAGAAATGTAATAGTAATTCATGCAGTGTCTAGTTTTTGAGCACACACAGATAAAAACTCAATGTCAACATTTTTTTTCAGGAGTTCTCATCGGAGCAGCGAGTCAGTTTGAAGCGTGTCGTGTCGCTCCATATGTCAACGTGGGAGCTCTGCGCATGCCATTCCAGCAGGCAAGTCACAATACAGAGGCGTCCTACAGACTATTATATGATTTCCCTCGTTTTGTTATTGCAATGACATAAGCGAGACATTTTGACGAAGAATATAACTGTTAGGCTAGTCTATTGCATAGACGAGATTTGTGAATTTTTCGTGCATGCCCCGTGGATTTGAATCATATTCAGGGGGGGATATAGTTGCAAGCACAGCGGAATGCAGTGTTTTTTTTAGCTATGATGATAAATGCAATTGATCCAGTGCCCAGTAACGGCTCTGCATGCATATAGTCTCTCTTAAGTTAATGTGTTTCTCCCCTCTCTTCCCACCCGTGCGTCTATAGGATAGTCATTGCAACCTGCCGCCCTTCTCCTTTCAGGTGCAGGCGCAGCTGCAGCTGGACAGCGCCGTGGCCCACGCGCACCATCACCTGCACTCGCACCTGGCGGCGCATGCGCCCTACATGATGTTTCCCGCCCCGCCGTTCGGTTTGCCCCTGGCGACGCTCGCGGCGGAGTCCGCCTCGGCAGCTTCGGTGGTGGCGGCGGCAGCGGCGGCAAAAACCAACAAAAACTCGAGCATCGCGGATCTGAGACTGAAGGCGAAGAAGCACGCGGCGGCGCTGGGGCTGTGACGTCACTGAAAACAACAACAACAACAGAGCAACAAACACATTATTTATGTTTTCCTATGAAGGACGCGCGAGAGAAAAGGAGAGGCTATTTATAAGAACACAAACTGTGAAGTGGACAAACTTTACGCGGATGGAGGGACAACTACAAAACGTTGAATGAACGAAAAATAAAAAAAGTTGAACTTTTGCAGAAGACAAGAAGCTGAATCTGAATATAATGATATAAAGCAGCTGGGACGATTGTTCGGCTGTTTGTGTGACAACGCGAACATTTCTGCTTTATTAGTAATTAATGAAAATAAAGAGGCTGGCCTCGTTTTATTTGAAACAAAGTTTCTCTGTGGATATTTGTGAAATATTACAGAAATCACTTTTGTTGCCAAACATGAAATCTCCAGTTTCTGTCCTCACGGATAATTTAAGGTTATGCTCTTTGACTTCTGAAACTAAATAAATGAGCATTAAACGAAACGATGATCACTCCTTTGCCTATTAATGAGTGTATTGTGAATATAATCCAATATCGGGTGATTATTCAATGGAGAGATGCCCAATTCACATTAACACACATCAGGCTTTTATTCTCGGTGTAAAGATCAAATTCAGGTAATACACTAATATTGATATGGTACGGGCACGTGTAAAATACCTATGTTAATAACGACAAAAAAATATTTTGGTTGTTTTATGCTTCATCAAGGCTTTCTTTTCGTTCTTGTTCCTTCATCTCTTGTACAATCATGTGAATCTAAATGTAATGTTCATGTTTTA
The DNA here is from genome assembly GCA_023376895.1 of Aspiorhynchus laticeps. Lineage (NCBI taxonomy): Eukaryota > Metazoa > Chordata > Actinopteri > Cypriniformes > Cyprinidae > Aspiorhynchus > Aspiorhynchus laticeps. The sequence goes on along the minus strand of CM041814.1, from coordinate 32,570,248 downwards.
TAAGGGTTATGAAAGGACATCGATGCGGGCACTCATTTTTATGATATCTATGATTTTATCATGACTGTGAAACGTGAGCTCACCTCAACACCGTGTTTTCGATTCATAAAATAAATGTAAAAAAACACTGTAGCATCTGTGTCATGGTATATAGTTCAGGACTATTATTAATTTTTATGTTTGGTAAATAGTTGCATGTGATGGGAGCGTTTCTACAGAATCCTTCATGTGCATTTTATTCTTTCAGAATTGCTCTGGCGCTGGCGGTGTCATAATTTAATGTATGAAATTATACATGAATAGACTTAATTAAAAGTCGACTCGTTTCTGTTTTGTTTGGATGATTCTGTTGTGTATGTCACGCATTAGGCTATTTATTATTAGTGAATGTTATTATAACGTGTTGCCAAAAATCAATTATATATGTGATTACGTAAATACATATTTATTTATTGGGAAAACGTTTATCATAAAATCACACGGACCTCTTTCAGCTGCCGCTGGGACTGAGCTTCTTCTGCAGTCAACATTCAAAATAACACTTTAGAAAAAAGAGCAAATGGAATACATGTTTTCATATCAAATATTTTTGTTCATTTTGTTTTAAATAAATACATAAACAATAATACAAATATTTATTAACAATATTTACGGAATACGTAATCGTAACTAGGCTATATATAGGCCTATATATATATATATATGTATGTATATATATATATATATATATATATATATATATATATATATATATAGTGATATGAATATCACATGTATATTCACATATATATATGTATATATATGGCGCATCGCTTGCATTCTTCTGAAGCTGCATCAGCTCGTCTATCGAGATCTGAAGCGGTTCTCTTGGGAATCTGATAAATACCAAATGGCATCTCCTATCGCGAATAACCTGTCTGGTCAGATTACTGTCTGGATACAAAGTACAATGTTTTGGCCTATTAATTAATACTGCTTTAACAAAGGCGCGGTATAAAGAGGGCTTGTGTATCCAGCTCTGCTGGACTCGGACGCCAGTGCTATTGAATTATTGATTCCTCTTATGCCTAGTTGAGACAAACTTGTGAATGAGGGATTGCTGTACAGAGGACGAAAGGTGGGTATTAAAAACGAGCAGATACATTTACCAGCAGATTTGGACGCTTTGGATATAAACATATACTTTTTCTTCAGTTTTCTGAGCATGCTAAGTGAGAGTCACGTTGACAGCATGATCTTGGACTAGAGCTAGAAAAGTGATCTGACAAATTAGAGACCGAGACTGCAAACTTCACTGTAACAAATAGCAGTTTTTAACACAATAATTACAATAGCAACCTATTCTGAAAATACAGTAGGCCTACACTCTTAAAAATAAAGGTGCTTAAAAGATTCTTCAAGCGATGCCACAGAAGAACCATTATTGCTTCCACAAAGAACCATTCAGTCAAAGGTTCTTTAAAAAAAACATATCTTTCTTACTTTTATATAATCTGAAGAGCCTTCTTTCACCACAAAGAAGCTTTTGTGAAACAGAAAGGTTCTTCAGATGTTAAAGTTTCTTTATGGAAGCATTTAAACAAAATGGTTCTTCTATGGCATCGTGAAGCACCTTTATTTTTAAGAGTGTATGTTATTATATTACGACATGAATTCTTCCAGCTGCTGTCCAGCCTTGAATGTTTATTGCAGAATTGACAGCAAGGGAATGTAAAATGTGTGACTAATAGAGGACTAACACTGGACTTCTGGGGTGAGATAGAGGTTAAAGAACCGAGGGGGGTCAAATGATTTTAGGTTCAAATCAATGTATTTATATTATTTTTAAATAGAATGCTGTTTTCAGAATTTTGCAGACAAATCAGGTTGCTTTCTCTCATAACACCATAAATTACTTTATAATAACAAAAATAAGGAGATTTCCTTTCTTTGTAGGATCCCACAATAGGGAAAAACCCATTAGCCACTACATGAAAAATGTAATTTGGTATGCTTAGGCAAGCATAGGGACTTATCGGAAGAGTTTAACATGACTTTTCCTCTGGTTCAATTGTTAGAGAATGTGCTAACAATGGCAAGAGCATGGCTTTGCTCCAAAGCAACACACACACTAATAAAACTCTACTGTGTTGTGTGTTGCAGATGCATGACGGTAAAAGAGATTTGGTTCTATTTAACGCTGATGCTTTATTGGAAATATTTGTTTAACGATTATGGAGGTTAGTGTTCAGTTTGGTTGGGGATTCAAGTTGTAAAGTCTCTTCCAGTTTGTGCAAAAGTGTTTCAAGTGAATCCATTTGTTGATACTAAATTTGGAGAACAAATGATGTTATCAAATTTTGACCATCAAGTCCTCCACAACAGTTTAAACATAAACTGTTTAAAAAATATATAAGTGCATCTTTTTTTCTTTAGATTGACAGTCTTGAAAGCACATCGACACTCATCACACAAAACATGGCAATAGTGACAACAAACAATTAATTCTCATATGAAAAGATAAACCCAAAACATTACAAAACAAAAGTGACCACCAAAAACAACAACAGCTAAAAGCAGCAAGCAGTGAAAATGCAACAGCATCATTTATTCTGCCTGCAGAAGTCACACTATCACAGTAAATCTGTACAAAATACAAGAGATTATACTGTAGTCACAGCTAGTCAGCACAACACTGCTAATCACACTCATTTAATGACCAATTTCACCTCAGAAATTCAGAGAATTGTAATTACTGTTTTCCAGTGCTGTAAAAATAGCCTAATTACAATACTTTACCGTGACAGTAAATTTAATTTACAGTATGCTTTTAAGAGATTCAATGATGCTTTGACCCAAGGATATAGTGTCATGTCTAATTTACATTTGGAGAGCAATGGATAGTCCACTTTTTCTCTCAGTGTTAAGCCTTATCAATCTACAAGTACTCAAGGAGACAACAGGACGGCAGCACTGAAGTACTTTTCAGATTAATGATGGAGAGAGCAATCATTTTTTTCCCACACTCTCTTCAGTCAACAGGCTTCACACAAGCACAGAGCCACACCGGCTCCACATTCCTACAGTACGTCTTCCTCTCCTTCATCTCGTTACTCTTCTCTCTGCATTCTGCAATGATTTTTAAGATGCACAAGTGTGACTCACCAGAGTGGGAGGTTCACACAAACTGTATCCCTGCCTAGAAATGCTACTGAGAGCCATTTGAACCCCTGTAAACTTCAAGCAGTTAACCCTGCATTGACGATAAGAGCAGTAAAGCAGCATTTTGAGGGTCAGGCACATCCCTTGAGCTCTCGATGCTGTATATCTGAGCTTCATGACCTGTTGCTAAATTTACCACTGTACAACTTGCCAGAGAGTTAATGCTGAACAGTCTTCAGGCTTTGGGCTTTTATCGTACAGCCGAGCAGGCCAACAGTGCTTCTGCCCATTACAGAAGCACCATATCTACACTTAAGTTGTTTTATTGTTAAATCTGAAGCACGGAAAGTCCGCCGTCTCTACTGAAGATGACATATTAAATATGTCTCCGCGCCCATAAGAGAGACAGAGAGAGGTAGTGTGTTTGAGAAAATGTCAATGAATGTTGAATCAAACTCCGAAGCGGTCTTGAAAGGAGGTGAGGAGAGCGAGAGAACACAAAGATAAGGTAGCTCTCTAAAGGTTTGCCTTTGTTATATATTAAGTGCTGCGAAAGAGAAATGTGCACACATCATCAGACACAAGACAAGCAACATCAGGGGAGAGCAAGGAGATGAAAGACAGACTTCAAAGGTGCGAAATGGAGCGAAAGTGAGACAGAAACCTGCCTAAAACTTGCTCAAATACACCAATTAAAGCAGCCTATTGCTTGGGTTTATCCTACGAGCAGTGCGCCTGTATGAACCACTTCGTAACCAATGTTTATCATTTAAAACGGCCCTCAATGGCACTCAGTCAAGATGAAAACAATGGGACCGACCAAATAAAAGCCTGTTTTATAAAGGCTAGGAAAAACGGCAACACTCGCAGCAATTTAATCTATCTGTTGGGAAGAAAGCTGCACAATACTAAATGAAGTCAAACAAAGTGAAGAATTGTTGTTCGGCATCCTGTTTAGGAAGTGCAGACGGACCGGCAAATCTTTTACGGACTATGAGCATTTATTTATTTTTGATGTAATTCCTGTTGCAGCTGGCACTAACGCAACTCAATAACAACAATTAACCGGCCCTGAGGGGAGGACAAACCCGAGGCATTTCATCCCCGCAAAGTGAAAATCACACAAGACATAAAGTGTATTTACCCTTGTGATAGTAATACTGTAAGCTTACTCTCTCCAGTTGAAGTTGTAAATTAACCATACATAATTTTCTGTTTTATTTATTTTACTTAAATATATTTTCATCAAGACGGAACATTGGAATATTGTTTGAAACAATGTGCTATGACAATAACCATACACTCACGTCATGTGATATTTATACTAAGAGTCTTGAATTACACAAATCTCAGTATGAACCCTACCGCTTTGTTGAAATCAGTATTGTATACAGAAATTAACAGAGTGTGTCTCAAAACAGCTGGCAGTTCACAAACCAGGCAAAGAAGCACTATAAATCCACTTTTTTCCACCAGAAATCCTTGACCCACCCAAAGGAAAATCTCTCCACATTTTTATCCTCTAAATGTTTTTTAATGGATATTTATGTATGTGTTTTATGGATCTTTAAGTGTTCAGACATTCAGATTCACTGAGAAGAATCTATTGTTTCAAATGTGTAATGTGAGATATTAAGTATTATATTCAAGGTCTGATATTTAGATCTCAGTTGGATCTTGTCAGCAGTATTAAGTAATCTCATGATTTACTTAAAGTTAATCTGGACCCTAAATGGACCCACTCTAAAGGGTTACCATATTATAGACCTGAGCGGTCAAGTATGTATAATGGCTCAGACCAATGTCAGTCGAACGTGCACTTGTTTGTGGGTTGCGGATAATGCAGATGAATAGATTTTTACTCAATATAACATTATGTCAAAGTCTTTAAAGGGACAGACTAAGTAGACGTGATGTTCCAGGGAAACATCACAGGGGCTGTCAGGGGCAAGCAGGCTTTGATGGAACAGGATTTAACACGGCTCCTACAGAGCTATTGGATTACCTATTTGGCCCAGTGATCTGGCAACATTTAATTAAATAGCCATGCATTAGCGTCCATGTGCGCACGGCTGCACGGCTGGTGTGGCGCGTATGTGTGTGATAGGAATGTTACTTATTCTGAATACAAAAATGAATTTCGCAAGTTTGCCTACAGGTTCGGTTTATATCACCTGCAATCTTTACTTATTCTCTTTCTCTCTCTCTCTCATGTTAAAACATTTAGGCTTTTGGTTCACTTTAAATCACTTACAGTGCTGTCAGTCATTGCACTATTTGAGAAACCTGCGCTGCACCTAAAGAACATATTCTCTTTCTCACAGTGTTAGTATTTGAAGACGCTGCAGTCACACTTGCTCTTTCCGTGCCTTTGCTGTAAGAACATGACATGCTGGTTTCACACCAGTTTTTGGCATTGCACAGAAATAAAACAGTGAAGTCAAAAGGGGTCACGTCTGATCCTGGATCAGCCCTTGACTGCATGAAAACCCAACACCAAAAAGGGATGTGCGCACATCATGTGGCAGAGGAATGTGAGCGCTGATTCTGTCGGTGGAGGACAGGAGCGATAAAACACGAAGAGATAGAAGCAGAAGAACCCTGGGAGTCGTGCTGTCGTGGGATGAGTACAAGAGCGAGGTGGTGCAGACACAAGAGGGGCCCTTTGTCATTTTGGAGAGGGCCTTTAAAACGCTACATCTTATCTTAATGAGTACAGGGGGATCTTTTAACAGGTCACACTCCACCATGCTTGACAGACAGTGTCATCATTTCTGATTCGCCATTTAGGCAAAGAGCTGATACCAGATATACACGAATTTCCAACTCCCACGTTTTTAGAGTCCGCATGAAAACAAAATTGCCTCTATTTAGATTTGTTAGCGCATATTACTGGTCTTGTGGTGAACAATTAATCAGTGCAAGTTAATCCACAGAAAAACTTTATTTATTACACTTTATTTTGATGTCCCCTTTAGAAATTCAGCTGACTATATGTAACTTTGCATCTACATGTCAGCTAACTCCGATTAGAGTATTAGTAGACTGTTAGGTTAGGGTTAGTAGAATAAGATGATATGTACATGCAAAGTTACTTATAGTCAGTATAATGTCTATCACAATAAGGTGTTAGCAGATATTAAGCAGACAGTCACTGATACTCTAATGACTGCTAGCTGACATTTGAGTTACAGAGTTACTTATAATAAACTAAAGAGGACCATCAAAATAAAGTGTTACCAAAATTTGTTTGTCTTTGTAATCTTTAGTCAAAATCTCAACATTTGCGAAAATTGGAAAGTTGTTCCTTCTCTGATGATGTCAGGTTGATGGGTTGGACAGAACATCTCTAGCCACGCCTCTTTAGGAGGAGCCCTAAAAACAAGCTCCGCCCTCTATTCAATATTCTGTTTCATTCAGAAATACATTGCAATTCTGAAGTCGGTCACAACTTCCATTCACATGGATTTTAATACCAGAATAGTTTTGTATATTCACCATTTTCCTATTTCTTCTCCAAAATACACAGGTTTTTAATGTTGCACCAGTGTTTCAGTCGGGACTGAAATCCAAGCTGATCGAGATCAGAAGACGGTCAAGTCAGAGTCAAGACTAGGTTTGCAAAGAAATTCCACAATTTTCTGAAAATATCCAAAAACTGTGGAAAGTTTCTGGAAATTTACCGGAAAGTTCCCGCTCCTTTGCAACCCTATAATCAAGACCAAGTCCACATGCTCCAGTGTCCATGACACAATGATAAAAATATGTTCATAGACTCTAGATTTTCTGACTTGAACTTGGTCTTGTCATGGACTTTGGTGCATGTGAACTACATCTTGTCTTGGATTTGAATGAGCTGGTCTTAACTACAGCACTGTGTGGGAAGCCATTCAAAAGTTTTTGATTATTTTATAATAATGGATTAAATGTTAGCGTATAGCATTAATTTCCATGTACTGCATCTCTACTTCCTAAGATTCAAACATTAATCAAATAGAAATAAATAAAACTGAACATTGTGCTTAAATGTGGTTGGACAAGGAAAACAGCAAGACTGAGGAAACAGAGAGATAGAGTGAGGGACAGAGATAGAGAGAAAGAGAGAGAGGGCGAGAGAGAGAGCGAGAGCGATTGACAGCGCACAATGGTAGGAGAGTGGTTCCCGCTGTAAAAGTTTATCCCTCTGGCACCATTATATAAGCATACATATGGGACAGCCACAATGGAAGACGACACTTTAAATGACATTATTATAAAATGCAATACTCCTGGAATGATCCCTTATTGAATTAGGTCCCATGATCCAAGATGAATTTCCCGGTTCTCTAATCCATCAAGGGGGGAATATTAAAAGATAGGACTCAACTGGCATTAGAATCGCTCTCAGTCTTTACTTTCATTATTTTGAATTAGGGTGCTGCTGGGGGAGAGCCTCTTAATGAGAATTACAATGATTCAGTGGCCTCGACCTGCCTTCTGACAAGTGAAATATTAACTCCTCAGTCATAGCTGTCTGAATTAAAATACTTGGGAGCTGCGGACGTGCTAAATTAAATTGGCCTTTTATGTTCCTTACACGGCTGACCCCCTGTGGGGCTGGAGAAGCAAGGACAGCGGAGGCGCATGAGTCAAGGTGTATGAAAGCGAGAGGAAGCGAGACCCGGCTGTTAAAGCGGTTAAAGTTCTTTACCTGCTCAGCAGGTGCTCTTTCTGTGCCTCTACTCAAACCTGGCGCTAGTTCTTCTCCTCTGCTTCTGTAAAATGGCACCGGCATGCGTGCAACGGGGTCAACACCTAGGGCCTCATTTATAAAGGTTTGATCTTAGAGTGTGCATACACTTAAATCCAAATAAAAAGTGCTTAGCGTCACGTCAGGGTCTGAACAGACGTACACACTTTTTCTTCTCGGAGTACTGGAGGTTTTTGGAGATGTAAGCTGTTCTTGCAGCTCGCTGTTCTAAATTAAAGAATTTGGATGATGACTGGTGATCTTTTAAATGTTAGTGACATTAATTATGAGTCGTTTACCAGGCAGAGAGCTGAAAGCATTTAGTTGCAAGCAAGTTCAAGATAATTTGCGATTCATAGATTTCACATCTGAAAGAGAGGCGTATGTGCGTTTTCTGTGCGTACGTTCATTCTACGCATATTTGAGAGATGATCGTAAGATCAAATTTAGGATGGTTTCTGCACAACATTTTATAAATGAGGCCTCCAGTCATCTGCTTCCCACCTAAACCTCGAGCGTTTATTGACAGCTGGGTATGGAGGCCAAATATGCTGATGAGGATGGCACAAGTGATCAAAGGGTGAGGGTAACCGTAGCCTTAGCGAATGGCCGCTCATATTTAACCGCTCCGTTTGTTGTCTTGTCTTGCATTATGCATTTTGACCGCTGCATGCTTTGGTGTATTTGTAAGGTTGCAGAGAGTCAGTCGTTTGACCTGATGCATGGCCTCATGTTTTTAACAAACACTCCGCGTTGTCAAAACATGAAAGAGTCAGTTAGACCGCATCCAATCTTGTAATCAGGCTTTAATAAACAGAGCTCAAGAAATTTACATCCATCTCTGAAAAACTTTTCAACTTGGCAGCTGGCGAAGGCACAAGTGGGGGCAGAGCGCGGTGCGAGCCAGGGCAGTTTTGCACAGGGGCCTAGCGGTCTTGTACCTGTGCCAATACACCCGCTCACCCTGACTCCGAGGTCACGCTGCCAGCGCTCCGATTCAGGAAAAAGTGGGAGAGCGTTTTCTCTTCCGCCTGCGTCCCCACCAGCGTTTTCCCTTCGCCTGCGCTGCCGAAAGACTCCAGGGTGGACACATGCCGTTTGAGCTCTTTAGAAACAATCGATTGGCTGGGAGGGCGAGGGGAAAGGAAAGAGGAGGAGGGGAGAACACGGCTTTGACCTTGGAGTCTGGAAATGTTACACTTTAAATCACTGAAATTTTCAAAAATAATAAGACGCCTCGGGACATGTCACCTTTCCTCGACAAAATAAAACCCCGGAATGAATATATGAATGAAAAGAACTAACAAAGAAACAGCAGGAGAAATAAAGTTTTGTGGAAAAGTAATCAGGCGGTCATGGAGGTCTTGTTTTCAATTTGAGCTACTCTGATCATGTAATATTACACTTCAGAGAGGCCAGTGCTCTTGGACACATAGCACACTTATTCCAGACAAATTTCAAGACATTTTGAACTTGACTTTTTTAATTTTTGTATAAATTTGAATGGATTTACAACAACTGTTCAAGTGGTCTTGAAATTATTTAAAGAGATAGTTCGCCCTAAATGAAAATTATGTCTTCATTTACTCCAGCTCAATCTTTTCCAACCTGTATTCCTTTCTTTCTTGTGCCGAAACACAAAAGATGATAATATCTCAGTGTTTTGGACCCCATTTACTTTCATTGTACAGACAAGTTCTGTGTTCTGCAGAAGAATGAAAGGCATTTTGAATGACATGAGGGTGAGTAAACGAAGCCAATTTTTAGTTTCAGGTAAACTATCCCTTTACACCTGGATAAACAGCTGACATTTATTGATGCATGCAATACTGAGATGTACAGTAGAGATTTTCTTGGGGCTCAGCGCTCTTCTGAAACATAAAATTCTGGTGCACCATCAAGGGTGTCTCTAATATTGGTTGGAGTGTCATAGTGAAGCACTCTCTCTCTGACAGTGCATTTCCAAGATGACAAAATCCATCCTCCTGTATTGATCAGTTATTCTACTATCCCCGCTGGCTACATCTCACGCTCCTCCCCGACTGGCTCCCTATTGATCTTTAGCAGTGATTGGTCGAGCGGTAATTTGAGACGGACATTGACGGATGGCTAGCAACTGTTTTTCTTTCTCTCATCCTCATTTCCCAGGGTGATGAAGTCATAATGCAAGTGACACTGCCAGACTGAGACCAATTGGGTGAGCAATAACCTTTAAAGCCAATAGAAACTGTCTGTACTGAAAGGGACTTTTCTTGTCTTTTACTGACACCCCATGGGTGTCTATTGGATGGTCCTCATAAATACAAACACTCAGTAATGGCTCAAGATCCTGTGCTTGCCAGTTACTGACTCAAGGGATTCGGTAAAACTGCACTGGTCTGACCAAACGAAACAAAAATGGGTTTGGGAGAAGAGTGTACTAAATACATTACGGTTGACAAGTACATAAAAGGATGTAATCTGAATAATGACTGTGCGTACCATCAGTGAGGAATGATAAAGATATTAAATGAAATCCTAATGATGTTCTGAGGTTTGTGAACTGATCCTTTATTCTGAAATTGGAGGACACTTAAAGAGTAAGTTAATGGCTTGGATACTTCATCCAAGGTCATGAAAGACATTTCTCCATTTAGTATTCATTACATCCCAGCTTGAGCTTAATTTTTTTTATTATTAAATAAGCTATGTTATTGTTCAAGACTGCACTTATGCATTGATATATTCAGATAAGTTTTTCCTGCCAAGACTCTGGTTTGATTTTTATTCTGTCCTTTGTATGTTTGCTTTTCTTTTGCCACGTGGTGCCCTGTCTCAGCTGATGGTATTGTTCAATGAATGTGACTGCTTGTGAATTACACACCTGTTAGCCTTTTCTTCCTCTTTGTTGGAAAGGGAAAGGGCTGCCAGGCACTGACTCTGAGTGTCAGTTAGAACACTAAGGCCTCCTTTACACTGTCAGTTAGACCCAATTCAGATTTGTTTTGCTCATATGTGAGACAGATCGGATGTGTTCTATGACCATATAAACAGGAATAAAAACGCATGCATTCGGATATTTCGAGATCGGTTTCAGGCCGCATTCATATGTGGAAATAAATCAGGTATAAATCAGATATGTGCCAATGCGATTGTCATGTAAACAGACAGATCAGATTTTCTGAGGTATTTCGGAAGATCCGAAGCTTTCATTGGTTTGATGGTGTTTATGCTACAAAAATGGTAAAACAATGTGCCTGTGGTACTTGTAACACTGATCCATGCTAATATACAAACCTATATAGCTAAGACTTAGTTCACACTGCAGGTCTTAATGCTCAGATCGTTTTTTTTGCTGAAATCAGATTTTTTCGCGCTGTTGTTCACATTGTCATTTAAATGCGACTGCCATCAGTCTCATGTGTGAACCGTATACGGCCCTGAAGTGACCCGCATGCGCAGAAGAAGACGTGACATCAGACGCAGCGCATTGTGTTTGTGGAAATAAAAATGGATGCTGCTCGTGTTAGCGTGTGTTTAGCAATGTTTAAGTTAATGTGCAATCGGAGCCTAAATAACGAAGTGATAGTATTGTCTATATATTGTCTGCCATTGTGATTTTAATCTTCCCACCTCATCCAGCGCAGAATTGTGACGTCTGTCGCATTTCAATGATGTAAAAATTGCATGAAATGCGACATGGCCGTTCAGACTGAAGTCGCATTGCAAAACATCGGATATGTATCCGATTAGGACCACATATGAAAGTGGCCTGGGCCTGATTTGAAAAAAATTGGATTTGTGCTGTTCAGACTGTCATAAGAAAATCAGATATGGGTCACATTTGAGCAAAAAAGTCAGATTTGGGCCACTTTAGCCTGCAGTGTGAACTAAGTCTAACTGTTCTCATGTCATGTACAGTGTAGGTCAAAAACACATAAACGGAGGTTTACATTTCAGTGCTTCTCCATATTAAACTGGTAAAATTTTAAACGGGTTGTTTTTCAACTCCATGGAATGAAGCAACCCACTAACATGATATTTACCCCCGGAACATGACTGGGCTAGTTTTAGACTAGTTTTGAGAAGCAATTGGACAAATTTTGTTGTGAAAACCTGGCAACCCTGTTCATATTGCTCTTTTGCGCATGCGAGTCAGTTCAGAACCATGATCTGTTCACACTGGAAATCTGATAATGGCCACATTTAAAACAAAAATATAAAAAAAAAAAAAAAAGAAAACAAAAAAAATCAGATTTGAGCGAAAATCGGAGATTGAGCACTAAGGCTCTCAGTGTGAACGTAGCCTAATGAGAAGGCCAGAGTGGCACTTTACAGGTGTACTGATTTAGTGGTTGTTGTTTTTTTTGGCAAATATAACACTGACACATATCCAGACCAAAGACATAGCTACCACAACACAGCAAACTCTCTTTATAATGGCTGCACAGACACGTGAATACTGATACCTGTCGGTCAGCAGCATGATTTTATTAGGAATTATCAAAATAGAAGTAATTAAAAGTTGCTTGTTCTGGAACATTTTATACAGCCGCTCCCATAAGTGCAAACAGGGTTGTTAGTGGGGTGAAAGGTGGTGATGATTCTAGGGGTCCTTGGCTAGTGGGGTGGCCTTACCACAGTTTCGCAGAGTGCACAACACCCATGTTCTCATGAAAAGTTCATTTAAACCAGTTTGAATGGATTTACAAAAACTGTTCAAGTGGTCTTGAAATTATTTAAAGAGATAGTTCGCCCTAAATGAAAATTATGTCTTCATTTACTCCAGCTCAATCTTTTCCAACCTGTATTCCTTTCTTTCTTGTGCCGAAACACAAAAGATGATAATATCTCAGTGTTTTGGACCCCATTTACTTTCATTGTACAGACAAGTTCTGTGTTCTGCGGAAGAATGAAAGGCATTTTGAATGACATGAGGGTGAGTAAACGAAGCCAATTTTTAGTTTCAGGTAAACTATCCCTTTACACCTGGATAAACAGCTGACATTTATTGATGCATGCAATACTGAGATGTACAGTAGAGATTTTCTTGGGGCTCAGCGCTCTTCTGAAACATAAAATTCTGGTGCACCATCAAGGGTGTCTCTAATATTGGTTGGAGTGTCATAGTGAAGCACTCTCTCTCTGACAGTGCATTTCCAAGATGACAAAATCCATCCTCCTGTATTGATCAGTTATTCTACTATCCCCGCTGGCTACATCTCACGCTCCTCCCCGACTGGCTCCCTATTGATCTTTAGCAGTGATTGGTCGAGCGGTAATTTGAGACGGACATTGACGGATGGCTAGCAACTGTTTTTCTTTCTCTCATCCTCATTTCCCAGGGTGATGAAGTCATAATGCAAGTGACACTGCCAGACTGAGACCAATTGGGTGAGCAATAACCTTTAAAGCCAATAGAAACTGTCTGTACTGAAAGGGACTTTTCTTGTCTTTTACTGACACCCCATGGGTGTCTATTGGATGGTCCTCATAAATACAAACACTCAGTAATGGCTCAAGATCCTGTGCTTGCCAGTTACTGACTCAAGGGATTCGGTAAAACTGCACTGGTCTGACCAAACGAAACAAAAATGGGTTTGGGAGAAGAGTGTACTAAATACATTACGGTTGACAAGTACATAAAAGGATGTAATCTGAATAATGACTGTGCGTACTATCAGTGAGGAATGATAAAGATATTAAATGAAATCCTAATGATGTTCTGAGGTTTGTGAACTGATCCTTTATTCTGAAATTGGAGGACACTTAAAGAGTAAGTTAATGGCTTGGATACTTCATCCAAGGTCATGAAAGACATTTCTCCATTTAGTATTCATTACATCCCAGCTTGAGCTTAATTTTTTTTATTATTAAATAAGCTATGTTATTGTTCAAGACTACACTTATGCATTGATATATTCAGATAAGTTTTTCCTGCCAAGACTCTGGTTTGATTTTTATTCTGTCCTTTGTATGTTTGCTTTTCTTTTGCCATGTGGTGCCCTGTCTCAGCTGATGGTATTGTTCAATGAATGTGACTGCTTGTGAATTACACACCTGTTAGCCTTTTCTTCCTCTTTGTTGGAAAGGGAAAGGGCTGCCAGGCACTGACTCTGAGTGTCAGTTAGAACACTAAGGCCTCCTTTACACTGTCAGTTAGACCCAATTCAGATTTGTTTTGCTCATATGTGAGACAGATCGGATGTGTTCTATGACCATATAAACAGGAATAAAAACGCATGCATTCGGATATTTCGAGATCGGTTTCAGGCCGCATTCATATGTGGAAATAAATCAGGTATAAATCAGATATGTGCCAATGCGATTGTCATGTAAACAGACAGATCAGATTTTCTGAGGTATTTCGGAAGATCCGAAGCTTTCATTGGTTTGATGGTGTTTATGCTACAAAAATGGTAAAACAATGTGCCTGTGGTACTTGTAACGCTGATCCATGCTAATATACAAACCTATATAGCTAAGACTTAGTTCACACTGCAGGTCTTAATGCTCAGATCGTTTTTTTTGCTGAAATCAGATTTTTTCGCGCTGTTGTTCACATTGTCATTTAAATGCGACTGCCATCAGTCTCATGTGTGAACCGTATACGGCCCTGAAGTGACCCGCATGCGCAGAAGAAGACGTGACGTCAGACGCAGCGCATTGTGTTTGTGGAAATAAAAATGGATGCTGCTCGTGTTAGCGTGTGTTTAGCAATGTTTAAGTTAATGTGCAATCGGAGCCTAAATAACGAAGTGATAGTATTGTCTATATATTGTCTGCCATTGTGATTTTAATCTTCCCACCTCATCCAGCGCAGAATTGTGACGTCTGTCGCATTTCAATGATGTAAAAATTGCATGAAATGCGACATGGCCGTTCAGACTGAAGTCGCATTGCAAAACATCGGATATGTATCCGATTAGGACCACATATGAAAGTGGCCTGGGCCTGATTTGAAAAAAAATGGATTTGTGCTGTTCAGACTGTCATAAGAATATCAGATATGGGTCACATTTGAGCAAAAAAGTCAGATTTGGGCCACTTTAGCCTGCAGTGTGAACTAAGTCTAACTGTTCTCATGTCATGTACAGTGTAGGTCAAAAACACATAAACGGAGGTTTACATTTCAGTGCTTCTCCATATTAAACTGGTAAAATTTTAAACGGGTTGTTTTTCAACTCCATGGAATGAAGCAACCCACTAACAAGATATTTACCCCCGGAACATGACTGGGCTAGTTTTAGATTAGTTTTGAGAAGCAATTGGACAAATTTTGTTGTGAAAACCTGGCAACCCTGTTCATATTGCTCTCTTACGCATGCGAGTCAGTTCAGAACCATGATCTGTTCACACTGGAAATCTGATAATGGCCACATTTAAAACAAAAATATAAAAAAACAAAAATAAAAAAAATAAAAAAAATCAGATTTGAGCGAAAATCGGAGATTGAGCACTAAGGCTCTCAGTGTGAACGTAGCCTAATGAGAAGGCCAGAGTGGCACTTTACAGGTGTACTGATTTAGTGGTTGTTGTTTTTTTTGGCAAATATAACACTGACACATATCCAGACCAAAGACATAGCTACCACAACACAGCAAACTCTCTTTATAATGGCTGCACAGACACGTGAATACTGATACCTGTCGGTCAGCAGCATGATTTTATTAGGAATTATCAAAATAGAAGTAATTAAAAGTTGCTTGTTCTGGAACATTTTATACAGCCGCTCCCATAAGTGCAAACAGGGTTGTTAGTGGGGTGAAAGGTGGTGATGATTCTAGGGGTCCTTGGCTAGTGGGGTGGCCTTACCACAGTTTCGCAGAGTGCACAACACCCATGTTCTCATGAAAAGTTAATTTAAACCAGTTTGGATGATTTAAACCATACTAGAGGTTAAGTTCAAACCTGGCTTTTAACACTACAATGCAAATTGGTGGCATGGCCAATAGGGTCCACAACAATGACGGCCATCTTTTCACTCACATCAGGAGGAAATTAATGACATTTCTGCCTAGTTTGTAAACAGGGGAGATATCTGATACACCTGGGCCAGAACTGATCAGTGAGTTCTTGTCAGTGTCTGCATCTGCATCTGCGACTCTTTTGGGTATACAACTTGTGGTAAGGACTCATATGGCTGCCCCAGGAGAACTATTTAGATTCACCGAGTCAGTGTGTGCAACACTGAACAACACATAGCCAAGCCTCTATAAATCCAGTACAGCCATAGTAATGCTACCTTCACATGCTATTGGAAATTTCCTATTTCCCACCTATGAAGTTGTGATTATGAGCTTGTCGCATTCAAGTGCTTTGCTGTCAGAAAGAGTTATGTAAGCAAAAATAAAATGTACAGTAGCATCCCATTGGTTGACAGATGACCATCCATTCACCATGCTAGACAGTCACCTTGCTGACGATTCTGGAATTTAGTTTATGCTTATTTGCTTATGCTTATTTCAGCATTTATAAAACATACAATATACTTCAAATGATTGTTCACACACACACACACACACACACACACACACACACACACACACACACACAACATACATACATATATATACTGTATATCTGTTATATATATATATACAGGTGCTGGTCATATAATTAGAATATCATGAAAAAGTTTATTTATTTCACTAATTACATTCAAAAGGTGAAACTTGTATAATGTATACATTCATTCCACACAGACTGATATATTTCAAGTGTTTATTTCTTTATAATTGATGGATAAAGTGACAACTCCATGTTTCCCTGTATTCCTTGTTTGATTCCTGTGTTCTGATTCCTGCCCGTGTTCCTGGTTTATTCTCTCTGCCTAGCCCTCTGGATATAGTTCGCCGATCGCCGACCCACGCTTACCCTTGGATTATTCTTGTGTCTTGCCCATGCCATACCTGTTTGCTACTGCCCGACCCTGCCTGTATTGACCATGTATTATAATAAAAGCTTGCAGATGGATCCGCCTGTCTCACGTCTCGTCAGCTCCATAACAGAATACTCGGCCGTACAAGGATCCAGCGGCTTTCCTGAACATTACTGGCCCGGTATGCACACGGCAAGACTGTTATTGTCCCTCAAGCAGGGTAAGCGATCACTCGAGGACTTTATTCAAGTATATCTAGAGGTTGCTAATGATTCAGATTTTCCGGACGATGTCTTGATTGATTTTTTTTGTGACGGCATTAACCAGCCGCTCAAATCATAGTTAATCCGTGAGGGTCCCCGCTCATCTCTCAGTCAGTTTATGGACTATGCTTTATTGACTGTTGGTTCAGCATTCACTGTGGGGGTCACGGAGGAACGAGATACCGCACCCAATTGTGTGATCACAGCCGCGCTAGAGCACGCTCACAAAATGGCGGTCCCAACCACACCCCGTAGCGTCATTGCTGCCAGTCACGAGCCAGGTCAAGTCCCAGCTGATGTTAAAGAGTCAAGTCAAGTCACCGCTGATGTTAAAGAGTCAAGACAAGTCACCACTGATGTTAAAGAGTCAAGTCTAGTCACCGCTGATGTTAAAGAGTCAAGTCAAGTCACCGCTGATGTTAAAGAGTCAAGTCAAGTCACCGCTGATGTTAAAGAGTCAAGTCAAGTCACCGCTGATGTTAAAGAGTCAAGTCAAGTCACCGCTGATGTTAAAAAACCAAGTCAAGTCACCGCTGATGTTAAGAGAGTCAAGTCCCCGCTGATGTTAAGGAGTCAAGTCAAGTCACCGCTGATGTTAAAGAGTCAAGTCCCAGCTTATGTTAAAGGGCCAAATCAAGTCGCCGCTGATGTTAAAAAGCCAAGTCAAGCCACAGCCTATGTTAAAAAGCCAAGTCAAGCCACAACCTATGTTAAAAAGCCAAGTCAAGTCGCCGCTGATGTTAAAGAACCAAGTCAAGTCACCGCTGATCGTCACGTGTCAAGCCAAGCCACCTGTGATCTCAGTGAGTCACGCCAAGCCACAGTTGATCGTCATGAGTCACGCCAAGCCACAGTTGATCGTCACGAGTCACACCACGTCACAGCTGACCAGCCAGAGTCACACCACGTCACAGCTGACCAGCCAGAGTCTCGCCACGTCACAGCTGACCAGCCAGAGTCAGACCACGTCACAGCTCCTCAGCCAGAGCCTCTTCACATCTCAGCTCCTCAGCCAGAGCCTCTTCACGTCTCAGCTCCTCAGTCAGAGCCTCTTCACGTCTCAGCTGATCCGCCAGAGTCACAGCACGTCTCAGCTGGCCGCCAGTTTCACACAAGATTAAGATCCGCCAGATACAAATCAAAAAAATCAGATTTGAGCGAACAATCGCATTGAGCACTAAGGCTCTCAGTGAACGTAGCCTACGCCAAGGTCCAGAGTGGCACTTTACAGGTGTACTGATTGGTTGTTGTTTTTTTTGGCAAAATAACACTGACACATATCCAGACCAAAGACATAGCTACCACAACACAGCAAACTCTCTTTATAATGGCTGCACAGACACGTGAATACTGTTACCTGTCGGTCAGCAGCTGTTTTAGTACCCATTATCTAAATAGAAGTAATTCCCACTGGCTTGTTCTGGAACGTTTTGACCCCCACCATCACTGCAAACAGGGTTGTCCCTGGGGTGATCGGTTGATGATTCTAGGGTTCCTTGGCTAGTGGGGTGGCCTTTACCACGTTTCGCAGAGTGCACAACACCCATGTTCTCCTGAAAAGTAATTTAACAGTTTGGATGATTTAAGCCATGCTAGAGGTTAAGTTCAAGCGTGGCTGCTCACTACAATGCAAAGTTGGTGGCATGGCCAATAGGGCCACAACAACTGAGGCCATCTTTTCACTCACATCAGGAGGAAATTAATGACATTTCTGCCTAGTTTGTAAACAGGGGAGATATCTGATACACCTGGGCCAGAACTGATCAGTGAGTTCTTGTCAGTGTCTGCATCTGCATCTGCGACTCTTTTGGGTATACAACTTGTGGTAAGGACTCATATGGCTGCCCCAGGAGAACTATTTAGATTCACCGAGTCAGTGTGTGCAACACTGAACAACACATAGCCAAGCCTCTATAAATCCAGTACAGCCATAGTAATGCTACCTTCACATGCTATTGGAAATTTCCTATTTCCCACCTATGAAGTTGTGATTATGAGCTTGTCGCATTCAAGTGCTTTGCTGTCAGAAAGAGTTATGTAAGCAAAAATAAAATGTACAGTAGCATCCCATTGGTTGACAGATGACCATCCATTCACCATGCTAGACAGTCACCTTGCTGACGATTCTGGAATTTAGTTTATGCTTATTTGCTTATGCTTATTTCAGCATTTATAAAACATACAATATACTTCAAATGATTGTTCACACACACACACACACACACACACACACACACACACACACACACACACATACATACATACATATATATACTGTATATCCTGTATATATATATATACAGGTGCTGGTCATATAATTAGAATATCATGAAAAAGTTTATTTATTTCACTAATTACATTCAAAAGGTGAAACTTGTATAATGTATACATTCATTCCACACAGACTGATATATTTCAAGTGTTTATTTCTTTT
Source organism: Aspiorhynchus laticeps (assembly GCA_023376895.1). Taxonomy (NCBI): domain Eukaryota; kingdom Metazoa; phylum Chordata; class Actinopteri; order Cypriniformes; family Cyprinidae; genus Aspiorhynchus; species Aspiorhynchus laticeps. Next base: position 32,550,821 of record CM041814.1, on the reverse strand, counting down.
AATTTTGATGATTATAAGTGACAACTAATGAAAACCCCAAATTCAGTATCTCAGAAAATTAGAATATTGTGAAAAGGTTCAATATTGAAGACACCTGGTGCCACACTCTAATCAGCTAATTAACTCAAAACACCTGCAAAGGCCTTTAAATGGTCTCTCAGTATAGTTCTGTAGGCTACACAATCATGGGGAAGACTGCTGACTTGACAGTTGTCCAAAAGACGACCATTGACACCTTGCACAAGGAGGGCAAGACACAAAAGGTCATTGCAAAAGAGGCTGGCTGTTCACAGAGCTCTGTGTCCAAGCACATTAATAGAGAGGCGAAGGGAAGGAAAAGATGTGGTAGAAAAAAGTGTACAAGCAGTAGGGATAACCGCACCCTGGAGAGGATTGTGAAACAAAACCCATTCAAAAATGTGTTGGAGATTCACAAAGAGTGGACTGCAGCTGGAGTCAGTGCTTCAAGAACCACTACGCACAGACGTATGCAAGACATGGGTTTCAGCTGTCGCATTCCTTGTGTCAAGCCACTCTTGAAAAACAGACAGCGTCAGAAGCGTCTCGACTGGACTGCTGCTGAGTGGTCCAAAGTTATGTTCTCTGATGAAAGTAAATTTTGCATTTCCTTTGGAAATCAGGGTCCCAGAGTCTGGAGGAAGAGAGGAGAGGCACAGAATCCACGTTGCTTGAGGTCCAGAGTAAAGTTTCCACAGTCAGTGATGGTTTGGGGTGCCATGTCATCTGCTGGTGTTCGTCCACTGTGTTTTCTGAGGTCCAAGGTCAACACCGCCGTATACCAGGAAGTTTTAGAGCACTTCATGCTTCCAGCTGCTGACCAACTTTATGGAGATGCAGATTTCATTTTCCAACAGGACTTGGCACCTGCACAAAGCTACCAGTACCTGGTTTAAGGACCATGGTATCCCTGTTCTTAATTGGCCAGCAAACTCGCCTGACCTTAACCCCATAGAAAATCTATGGGGTATTGTGAAGAGGAAGATGCGATATGCCAGACCCAACAATGCAGAAGAGCCGAAGGCCACTATCAGAGCAACCTGGGCTCTCATAACACCTGAGCAGTGCCACAGACTGATCGACTCCATGCCACGCCGCATTGATGCAGTAATTCAGGCAAAAGGAGCCCCAACTAAGTATTGAGTGCTGTACACGCTCATACTTTTCAGTTGGCCAAGATTTCTAAAAATCCTTTCTTTGTATTGGTCTTAAGCAATATTCTAATTTTCTGAGATACTGAATTTGGGGTTTTCATTAGTTGTCAGTTATAATCATCAAAATTAAAAGAAATAAACACTTGAAATATATCAGTCTGTGTGGAATGAATTTATACATTATACAAGTTTCACTTTTTGAATGGAATTAGTGAAATAAATCAACTTTTTGATGATATTCTAATTATATGACCAGCACCTGTATATATATATTCACTACTTTAATGAGAAGACAAGGTGTAGTTGTTGTGGGAAAATAAAGAACAGCGTTAATAAATACTAATAATAAATAATAAAATAAAGAATAGCATAATAAATAATGGTGTAATAAAGTATAGCATTGATGGCAGTAAACATTGTCCCCTCCGCCATGTTTAAAGTTGATAGCCCTTCCAACGCTGAAACTTGTGTATCAAAATTATCTCAGTGTTTCCCAGTAGTAAATACGACTCGAGAGGCCGTTTATGTCAAATTTCCGATTTCTGATATTTCCGATAATTCCGATAGCACGTGAAGGCAGCGTAAAACCCGGTTAAGACTACACAATTTTTTTGTTGGTTATGACAGTCTCTGTACCAGATTATATGATTTTGACTCCTAAAATCTTGTCATGTCGTGAACAAGAAACATGTCACACTACACGTTGCTACCCAGTCGTTCTTCGCTTGCCGTCTTTAGTGACGTGCATGCTGTCATTGCACATCCTGATTTTGCTGAGTTAGATGTGTTCCTTGGTTAACATACTGTATTTTGTTGACCCTAGAACAACATTTTAATCCCAAAATTTAGTCTTTGATTGGCTAATCACAATGTTGTTCCAGGGTCAACAAAGATGTTGATCCAGGAACATGTCGCACTTGGTAAAATCAGGTTCTGCTCATCAATAGCGCGGGACTAGACAGGTGGTGACATGAGCATAAACAAGCAATGGCTAGCAAACAGCGTCTTCTGCTCTGTCTTGTTGTCAGAAAAGCTAAAAAAAGAAAAAAAACCTGACAGTGGACACAAATCTGGATTGCATGAAGAGGACTGTCAAAGAGAACTGAGGTAAATTAGCCAACCCTGCTTCTGGAGGGCTACCTTTCTGCTAATCTCATGTAGCCAGACCTTCAGACTGACGGAACAAGATCTGGGCTTCATCGCATCTTTCATTGGCTTAGGACCGTCCAAGAGGCTGTCTGACAGACATGTAAAGCAACCGTTCATTTTGTTTAGTGTCATGTCTAGGGGGATGAAAATGTAAAGTCGATGGCCTAAGCTGTTACCTTCACATACTTGAAAATCCAGCATTTAGTTGAGACTGATAAGCACTCATTGTCACAGCTGTAAATATGACTATTTTCTTCTTTCATGGTTTGGGCTTCATAGTGGGTTTGTTTCCAGGTGGTCCATTAAATAATGTGACACAAAAATCCCAAAATGTCCCAGAAATCCTGTAGAATTCAACCAATCAGATGACAACTTTGAAACTCTTGAAGTGTTTTCCATTTTGTGCACCACTGGGTGTGATGTCCGAGGCTGAGATCTTCCTCCACACTTCACTTCCAATCTGCATTTAATAATCCTAAACACAGTGATTATCTGGTTTAGGTGTGTTTGATTGGGGTTGGAGCAAAACTCCACCGAAAGGTAGCCTTCCAGGAGCAGGTGTGTCTACCCCTGTATTAGATGAATCTTCATAAGAGATGTGTTGACAGCAGCTAGACCACCAAGAGGTCCTAGTTTTTTTTAATTCAATGGGTGTAATGTGGCTGATCAGATCCAGTAAGGAGCAAGGGCTGAGTATCTTTCAAAGGATAGGAAGACCTCTTACAGCTTCTAAATCTAGACATCCTCATCTTCAAGCCCTAGAGCAGGGGTGTCCAAATTCGTTCTTGGAGGGCTGGTGTCCTGCAGAGTTTAGCTCCAACTTGCCTCAACACACCTGCCTGGAAGTTTCTGATTATCTGGTTAAGGTGTGTTTAATTAATTAGGGTTGGAGCTAAACTCTGCAGGACAGTGGCCCTCCAGGACCGAGTTTGAAGACCCATGCCATAGATTCTTTAACAAACCCACCAATGACTGTGCCTGGATTGTGAACTTCTGGAATGCTGCCAAATCTCCAGAGATGATTTTTTTAGATATTTGACTACAGCGGATGTCAAGAGATAAAGTGAACTACGCATTCTTTATCTCCATTGATAGACAATGCATGAAATCACACTGCAACTTTACGCTGAGTTGCTGGACATGCCCACATCCTGTCACCAACAGTCACTCATATTGGCAGAAGTGGTGTGCTTATACTGGAAATGAATTCTGAGGGTATTCCAAAATACATGGTTAACTTGCACTGATCAGCCATGACATTAAAACTACTGACAGGTTATGTGAACAACATTGATTATATCGTTACAATGGCACCTGTAAAGGGGTGGGATATATTAGGCAGCAAATGAACAGTCAGTTCTTAAATCTCATGTGTTGGAAGCAGGAAAAATGGGCAAGAAAAAAGATCTGAGTGACCTGACAAGAGCAAAATAGTGATGGCTAGAGGACTGGGTCAAGGCATCTAAAAACGGCAAGTATTGTTGGGTGTTCCTGGTATGCAGTGGTTAGTACTTACCAAATGTGGTACAAGGAAAGACAACTGGTGAACAGGAGTTAGGGTCATGAGCGCCCAAGGCTCATTGATGCACATGGGAAGCGAAGGTTAGCCTGTCTGGTCTGACGACACAGAAGAGCTACCGGTTGAGGAGCTAGATTGTCTGCTCTGATGAGTCACGTTTTTCTTTTAGATCAAATGGATGTCCAGGTGTGTGTAGGTCATTTACCTGGAGAAGAGACAGCAGCAGAAGACAGGCCGCCAGAGGCAGTGTTATGATCTGCTGGGAAACCTTGGGTACTGGCATTCATGTGGATGTTACTTTGAAACGCACCACCTTGCTAAAGATTGTTGCAGACCACGGACATCTCTTGTACATGCCAAAGAATTCAAGGACTGAGCATCTATGGGATGTTTTGGAATAACAAATCCAATCCATTAAGGACCCACCTCGCAACTTGCAGGACCTAAAGAATGTGCTGCTAATGCCTTATGGCTCATTTCCACCGAGTGGTGTGGGTCAGTGCAGTACAGTGTGGCCCTGATCCGGTTTGCGTTTCCACTGCCAACAATACCCTTACTTTACAGGCGTGGTGTATGCCGGAAAGTAGCAATTGACGTCATTCTTGAGTGAAGAAGAAAACATGACATTGTCTGTGTGTATGTGTGTGTGTGAAACTATAAAATTGTAAAATGCAGTGTTATATTTTTTGTGCTTGATGTAAACAAGCCCCAGCATGGCGGAACACGTGAAAGAGACTTCATTCCCCTTGTGTTGTCATTCCCCTTGTAGCATGCGCAAGTAATGATTCTCTGTCAACCAATCAACATTCTGCAGTGAGTCTAGCTCCACCCTTTAGGTACCAAACTACTGTGCTAAGTACCCCAACGGAAGGGTACCAAAAAAGTGGTTTGGTACACTATTTTGGTACCATTCACAACTTCTGAAAATGGAAACCTACACAATATTAGGCAGGTAGTTTTAATGTTGTGGCTGAATCAGTGTACTAACATTAACCCTGAACTTTGATTAAACCAGACACTGTTGACTCATAATAACCACTTACAGAAAAATGGTTTAGGATTAATTCAGCAAACCTCAAGTTGGAGTTAATAGTAAACACAGAAAAATACTCTCAATAGTGAACTGAAACCAAACGTCATTATAGAAAAGAACACTAATTGCCACACAAGGGCAGCTGTGGTTAAGGGCAGCTGTGGCCTAATGGTTAGAGAGTTGGACTTGTAACCCAAAGGTTGCAGGTTCGATTCCCAGGTCCGGCAGGGATTGTAGGTGGGGGGAGTGAATAACAAGTGCTCTTTCCACCTTCAATACCACGACTGAGGTGAGACCCTTGAGCAAGGCACCGATCCCCCAACTACTCCCCGGGCGCCGCAATATGGCTGCCCACTGCTCCGGGTGTGTGTTCACTGCTGTGAGTGTGCACTTGGATGGGTTAAATGCAGAGGACAAATTCCGAGTATGGGTCACCATACTTGGCCACACACCACTTCCCTTTCCCCTTTCCCTTTCCCTAATTAGCAAAATGCAGCACGGAGTGATGCCAAACTTTAAGTTTAAGTAGTGGATAAAGACCGGCAAAGGTAATACAAGTGCAAGCTCAGCTCAGTTGTTGCATTACAAAAATGCTGACTGAATCAAATTGAATTGAATCGAATTAATTACACTATGCAACTTTTTATTGTTCGAAATCAACCAAATTTAAATAATAAATGAGTACGTCATAAAACCATCTTCCAAACCATATTTTTGCCTTTCCACAAATTACTATGGTAAGCCTATAATACTTATTGATATTTTGTCTGGTTGTCGGGATGTTAATTACATAGTGTAATTAAATAGTTTTGATCGAAGCCACAAGAACTGATGCTCGAGCCGAAAAGAGTTTGCAATCAAAGGGAAAGGGAAACCTGTAATAAAACGTGAATGAACATATTTTTGATTGCATCACATTTTCTGTGCATAGACTAGGTTCACAATGTTAATGCTAACAATGCCAATCTCTAAACTACTGTTTACTACTTCCCTATGAATAACTTCACCACATTATAGTTTCCACCATTATGATATGAATAGCAATCATTATGCATAATGTCAAGCTTTGAAATCTTATTTTAAAACAATTAATTTCAACAAGTCAAAACAACGGCATATAAGCTACTTACCCGCTCATAATACACATTTTTCAGATATCTGTTCTTCGTTACTGGGAGTGTTTTGAGGTTGTTAGTGACATTTGCACTGATAAAGTGATCATCTGTAACAATCAACACAGCAGTGCGCCTCAAGTCATCAGATTCATCCGTGCAGAAATAAGGAGCGAAGCACAACTCACGTAATTACCAAAACAAAGTTCCTTCACAAGTAACTTGTACATTTATGTTTCAACCTCTAGAGGGCCAAAAGTTATATACTGTAGGTTTAGGCCTAAGTTTATCCTAAATTCAGGCCTATCATTGTAACTTGAAACTAGGGAATTTTACACACTGATATAACATAATATCATATTTTTAAATATGATTGTTTCATTATAAATTTGGTGATTATCTCTAAGGTGGACACCCAACTTAATATATGATATTTACGATCCGAATTGAACCATCCCTTACGAAAATTGACCAGGGTTTTACTACAAATAAAACCAAAAAAAAAAATCATGGTTACTACAATTAAACCATGGTAACCACAAATTAAACATGGTTTTGCTACACTAACCACAGTTTAACCATGGTATATTTGTAGCAAAACTGTATATAAATGATAATCAATAGGCCAAAATACATGGTTACTACACTTACTTACTACAATAAACATTTTCATAAGGGATGTCATGTAAACAAATGGAAAAGTCAGTAGTGGTGCTTTTATTTATTTATTTATTTTACCACAAATGCCATACTTTTACACATTCTTCCATTCTATTATTGTGAAACTGTTGCTTTAATTACCTCGAGCAATTTCAATCAGATTATCATTTGCTACATAAATCTACAACAAATTAGGACAGAAACAACTTTGCGTTGCTGTCCAAGATCGCGTCAAGGAATAATCAAATTTCCATGTTCATATTCGGTTAAGAAAAGTGCTGAGGTGAATTTTTCGTGCCATCTACCTGTAAGATTTACCAGTAAATTGCAGTTATGCTATAGTGCAGCATGTGTGATCCAAGCAGATTGCCGGTACAAGAAATTTCTTTTTTTTTGTAAACTGCTAGACAGTCTGTGTCCATTGCACCACATCTTGGTGCTGCAGTCGGGTGCAGTTGCTCTCCCATGTGGCCAGTTGCATAAACTACTTAGACTAGTCTTAAAAGTTAGTCATCCAATTTTTTTCTTCAAGACTACAAAAACTTTTTAAAATTCAGTTACATAAAATGGTATACCGGACTAATTTGAATCTGAAAAGTATGTCTGATAACCACTTGGTTAACTGCTAGTTAGTCAAACTAGCTCTTAAGACACTGTCTTAACATTGTGACTAAGTTTATGCAACTGGCCCTGATTGAGCAGACTAAAGTTATGATGGTGTAAAGAACCATTCTCTTCTAAAATGTTTGATTTTGTATCTCAGATATCAAGTTTTACGTGTATAAACGATATGAGCAATATGACATGAGTACCCTTGTGATATCGCTCTTCATCAGTATGGCTGTGATTTGGCCATAGTGTCTTAAAAATATGTATGCAGAGCTACTTCCTTCCACCATGGATTCAAATCTCAGTTTGACAGTTTAACAGCTGAGCCCAAGCCTCCCTTACAAATACGAAAATGTCACTTTAAAACTATAGGAACGTTGAGTTGCTACATTGAAAACTTAATGTATTACTGTATTAAAAAGAGATGGTCTGAGTGAGTGTGATTACCTGCATCTGATATAGCATTCATTCTTCAGCTCAATCACATATTCACAATAAAACATTAGTTGTAATATCTGCTGAGGAAAGCAATATCTTTGTCGTACTATCCTTTCATCTGTTAAGGGTGATTTCCGATGATAGCGCAGCTCAGTGCATTGTTGGCTGCGTCTTACAAGATTTGTTGAAAGTAAAAATAACTTCCTTGTTTACAACCCTGTTTCACTCTCTTTCAAAAGTCTTTGCTAATGACTCACTCATAAAAACAGTCTCTTGTCACCATCTAATGAAGGAATAAAGTAACTAAAATAACCATCATGAACACGCGTACCGTTTCTCAAAACCAAAACGTGTTCATGATCGCTGAAGAAACGCTGACACCCTGGAGCTCACATCTCCGAAAACATCAAAGCTAATTTTCAAATAGGGGTTATCTTTATTAACAAGCTGCATATTTTAAGTCTAAACAACTATATTCTCGCCTAAAAAACTCTTAAAACTACATTCCATGACTAAAAAAAAACAAACAGTATTATTTATGAAATTATAGTGGATTTGGATGAGAAATACTGCAAGCAGAGTGTACAAATGGTAACACTGTTCTGTGTAATATTGGGTGAATATCCCATGTGTGGGAAGACCTCTCAGCCAATCAGATTCAAGGACCAGAAAGTACTGTTGTATAAATTTAAATATTTCCAAACACTCAGACAGTGCAAAATCGGAATTAAAAACTGAATTTAAAAGAAGTACTTTCATTGTCTTGTTTATTATTTGAAAGCAGAAATTAAATAACATACAAATGATTGTCCTTATTGACTACATTTATTTCACGTCCTCCTCCTGAACTTATTTTACTGCTACTAAGGCAAGGTATTAAACATTTCAAATAAGCCCACTGTATGAAACCTCACTTTTTTAAAAGCAAAAAATGTGTCTGTGTGATCTGCCCCTTACACCTCAGGTCAAAAAATGTTGACAAACTGGACAGATGAATCATTTTTGATGATTGACATCACAGAGTTAACCTGTATTTTGGTGCTGATGTGTGAATGTTATCTTAAAGGAATAGTTCACTCGAAAATGAAAATTGTCTTCTATCCATAATAACGCTTCCTCCAGTGTAAAATGCATCTGGTCTGAATCAGGAGAGAAATCTGCACAGATTAGGCATCGTTTACAAGCCAAACAGTCCAAAACAGCTCTAAACAAATATGTGGCTGGATTTTGATGTGAGAGACAACAGGAGAATTATGAATTATGGACTCGCATATTAGCCATAAGTGATGGTGTAAAGTTAAAATGCCTCGATGATGGATTTGTTTCTTACAAACATGCATCTTTTGGCTTCTCAAGACGTTAATTGATAGACTGGAGTCATGTGGATTACTTGTGGATTATTGCAATGTTTTTATCAGCTGTTTGGACTCTCATTCTGACGGCACCCATTCACCCATGCACTCTTTGCTACATTTCTCCAAATCTGATGAAGAAACAAACTCATCTACATCTTGGATGGCCTGAGGAAGTGTATATTTTAAGCGATTGTTCATTTTTGGGTGAACTATTCCTTTAACGCTAAAAACGTTGCTTGTGTAAAGTCAGCTCAACAATTTTACAGTGCTGTACTGAGTTTAATGCTTGAAAGAGGCTATACTGAGTCTCAGGGCACTCTCCTTATTGAGGCTGTCATTCTGGCTAACGTCTCCTTTTTGGAGGGACAATCACATCCAGATTCTGCCCAACACGAGGGTGAGTAAATGATGACAGCATTTTCATTGTTTCGCGTGAACTGTCCCTTTAAGGCTTTCCTCCCCGTCATCCTTGAGCCGCGTGTCATCTCTCTCTTGTTCCAGGCTGGCGCGGGGGCTTGTGCGGGGAGTAATTTCAGCGTGTGGTGAGTGGACAGTACCTCCACTGGGAGTGCTGGCAATCATGGGGGAAACAATGTTTACATCGATCAGCTGTCAGGAAGATTTATGGCTTCATTTTGCTGTAATAGAGAATTAGTGGGAAGATTATCAGGGACTCAACACTGGCGCATGTTACCTGTGTCTAGGCCAGCAATTTGTCTCCCTGAAGCAGCATAACATTTGTGACAGCACCAGCACTTGCCCTAATTCAATCAAGACAAAATGTTGGAATTAATTTGTTACGAGAAAATTTAAATATGTTCAGCAGACCGTGGCTGTGGAGCGGAGAGGGAAAACTGCTGATTTATAGTCCGGGCAAAATATCGATCCTCTTCTATCCAGGGCCCTTGTGGAGGGTTTAATGTGTAATACTTTCCAATTTAAAGCTGCTCTCAGAGATCAGCGGGTCTTTGTCAAATGACCTGTTAGGATGGTAATGTTGGTGTTTATCTGTCCCAGCATCTTTAACACGCCTGACATGGATTTTATTGTGCATCACGCGCACCCGCTAGACCTTTAGTGATAAGACACATGTAAGGAAATCAATGCGTGTAACCTGTCCGTGCAGTAATTACTACAGGGCCGAGGCACGAGTGACTTACAGCAGGGAGAGAGAAAGACAATGAGGGATTCTCTCTTTCTTTCTTTCTTTCTTTCTTGTGAATTGAATTTCACTTAAATATTCTTATAGCATTGACTGTGATTTCATTGTCACTCATGCTTTTGCTGTCATGGTAAATCTGTGTTTAATCACACAGACACACACACACACACACACACACACACACACACACACACACACACAGACAGATGGAGAGACAACCTGCTCTGACCTGTTAGGGTTTCTCCTCTCCTGTGTGTCAGTCACTATATACACATTAGAAAACTCTTCATCATTCTCTCCTTCATCCCTCATTTGATCCATGTTTCCATGTTTTACCAATACAATGAGAATTTTTCATATTCATATTGGGAAAACAAAAAAACACCACACACACACACACACACACACACACACACACACACACACACACACACAACACACACACACACACAGACACACACACACACACACTCTCTCACCAGGACTCACTGACAGATTATTGGTTCACTTTCGTTCTCTTATCCTCTTTCCCATATATTTGATAAAAGCAGAATAACAGTAAATCAGTTCCACGCTGTTGTATATGAATCAACTTTACAGATTACAGAACAGAGCCAGGCACAGCAAAAAGGCAAAGCGTATCCATTAGCATGTTGTAATTGGTGCCTAATTAATTTCTCTCACCATGAATACATTAGTGCTGCATGGGAGACTCAGGCAGGGGTGATTTGTTTTAGTATGGGCACAAACATATGAATAAACATTAAATCAGACCAGCAGGGCCAACAAGAGTTTTTTTATTAATATAACTGCCAGGTGTGGAAGAGACAGATCTTCATGATTCGACAGGAATAATGTGAGCCACACATGCCCTTCTTTGTTTCCGTTCGTATTTTAAGTTACAAACATTCCGTCGTTTGAGAGAATCTCTGATCTCAAAGATATGTTGAATGCATGTAAGCAGTGGCAGATTTAGGTATGCCAGGGGCGATATGGGTGCACAAAAAATGTAAATAAATAAAATGATAAATAATCAGTCAGACTGCTATTTTGCACAACTAATTTTCTTTCACTAATTTGCATGTCATATGGTTGCTGCCAACTTTGCAATTTTGTTACTAAGTTTAGCAACTTTTCAGATGATCCTAATAGTAACTCAAACAAGAAAAAGGCACATATTTTCCCTCTAAATTGCACAAAATACACAACAAGTGGAAACCACTGAACTGCTAGCAAGCCAAGCAGCATGAGAGGTGCTTCACACACATCAAGTGTGAGTTTAGTTCTGAAATTGCTCAGTTGTTCAATAATCATTGTTCATTTATGCACCTTGTTATTAGCTTGTACCTTGTTGATCAGTTAGGGAGCATATTAAATAACCACCAATACACTGCTTAATTGAATGTGTAGAATGTGTAGTTTTACTGGTTAATATGAAAATAGATAAAATGTAACTGTTCACTAATTCCATGTTTTATTTAAAGGGGTCGTGAACTGAGAAAACAAAATTTCCTTGATCTTTTGACATATAAGAGGTCCAAATCTGATTACAAAAATGTGTTGTATTCATATTACTTTTACTTCTACAAAAAATATATGTTCTATTTATTTTTTAATGGCCAAATCTAAATTCTAAGGTTTATATGCACACGCTTCATACATATACATATACATATACATATACATATTCATATATACATATTTAAAATGATAGTTTTCACTAAGATGGCTGGTCAGTTTGAAAAATCTCATTGTGCATTCTACACAATGACGGTTTAGCATCATAGTTATGTGATAACCTCATCACACAATGACATCAAAACGTCAATAAGCAACTTTTAGCAACACATTGACTTGTCTTTAGTAACTTCCCCTGAAAATGAGTTGGCAACACTGGAAGTCCTGATTCTAGTTTGTGAGCTACTGATTCTACAAGGCTACAGCCCTGGGAGGATCTTCCAGAAGTAAAACAATTGTGAGGTTTAAAAAAGTACCAGCGTCAGATGGTTCATTCCACGAAATCAGTGCCTTTTCCACTTTACAAACACTGACAAATAAAATAAGTTTAATCAACATTTTTTTTTTTAAATATCCATGAAATGAAGACACCTTAAAATCACAAGAAATTGTATTGTGCCATCTCAGGCTATGCAATTTATTATTTTATAACTATTTTTCTACCTCATGTTTTGGTATTTTATCAACCCTGTTACCGACACAAGCGTTACTATATAGTTCAATTAGAACTGTGTGATAGTTTTCATATATGAGCAGCATTTTAGTCCCTCTTTTCACTGGGATTGTTTCAATTTCTTTTTATATAGTTTTATATTTGTTATTCAGATGACCAAGAACATCCTAATTTTTCAGGGTAAACACATGCCATTGAAGAAAAATACATATTTTTACAAGAGAGATGTCAATTGTTTTTTAATTTTTTTTTTTTTTTTTTTTTTTACAATTTTTATGAAATTGATGACAGAAGCAGGATTGACAGAGTAACAGGGATGACAGGACACACATTATTTAGCACACCGCACATATTTGTTTACATTACTGTAAAGTTTTAGAATTTTAAATTGCATTTTATTGTTTTGCACTAACTTGGCATAGTTGTATGACAATAGCAAACAGTCAATTTTTCAGCTAAAGTCAGTTCATTGCTGATTCAGCACATTACGTTTCTAAGAGATCTAATGTTTTAAGGGTATTGTTATTAGATGTGTCCATCTGTTTGTGCGTGTCCCCTCACAGAACTTAAAATATACTGATCTGGTTCAATTATTAGGCAAAGAAGATGATCAGATCTTGGTCTTTCTGTGATCATCTGAAATCAGACCAAGATCTTGATGCTGAAATTTGGTTTCACTTTCTTGAACGTAGCAAGACTGGAGTGAGAGTCTGCAGTCACCTTGCTGCTCTTGTTTGTAACTGAATTTACATGAATCCCAGCAGGCACAAAACAGGCACACAACGTCATAAGACATTGATATTTGGTTAAATTTTGGTTGCGACGTCGGGTGACCAAAATCCAATGTAAATCCAACGTCTAATGTCAATGTTAAATTGATGTCCAATACCGACGTCAGCTGATGTTGAGATTTGGTTGTTTTTAGGTTGTGTAACCAAAATCCAACATTAAGTCAATGTCAAATTGACGTCAACCCGATTTTCATTTTCAACCAAAATGCAACGTCTGTCTGACGTCATGTCCAACGTCAACCTGGCGTTACATAGACGTCTGGTGCCTGCTGGGATGCATTATTGACAATGAGTTATGGAGAAAAAAAAAATAATTTTGTTGAGACTGATCATCCTATCCTGGGGTGCATTTCCCAAAAGCATCGTTAGCTAACTATGATCGTTAGTTCCACTGGGCTCTATTGGTAACGACGGAACTTGCAGCCATAGTTGCTTTTGGGAAACTCACCACAGGTCATTTACAACAACAATAGTAACAATACCAACACTACTAACTAAAAATGTAACTGATGCTCACATGGCACTGAATGATATAGGCATTAGCTCAATAATTTATCCAGGGTGACCTTTATAATGTTTGAATTTTACACAGACAAACTTTAAAAACAGGGTGACACCTAATCTATGTCATCCCTGTTACCCACATGTTAAAACATGTTACTCTAAAAAGTAACAGGTTGACGGTAACAGGTTTGATGATTTTAAACAAATTTGCTAATTGCTAGCTAATAGTCAAGTTCACAAAAGCACATGTTGTACACTTTGAAAGGGTGTTACTTGTAGATATTTATTATATTAAATGTAATAAATAATTGTGTAAATTCACATTTTAAAAATGGTAACAGTATTAACATTGCATGATGTCCCCCCTCAGTCAAGCCTCATAAATCATCAGAAACAGAACATTATAGAGGAGCAAGAGAAACATGCTTGTGTTTGAGTTTATAGGAATCCTGGTTGAGAGATGAAGAAACCTCCTAGAAGTTATGTCACTTGAATATACATTATTTTATAAGGGTTTTTGATGAGGGTAACAGGGCTGACATGAAATCAGGGGACACCAATACAATGATTTATATTTTATAGAAAAAATGTATACTTATGCCAAAAAATTGCTTAACAGTGAGACTGTATTTAGAACAATATGCAAATGTTATTTTTATATAATTTTGCCTTCATTTTGCAAGTTAAAAGTCCTGCTGAAAAAGAAAAATCATAGTGAGGGACAGGCCAAAAACCAGCATCAGCATAAATGCTATTTAAATTATTTAAAATAATATTTAATTGACTTTTTTAATGTAATATTGATGAAATAATACATAGTATTGTTATGTTTTTAAATCTCAAATTTATTTGTTATTATATTAATTCTATGTTTGATTATTTCTTAGGGACGCAAAAGGCACCGATTTGGTGGAATGGCCCAGATGCGTCACTTCAGTGCCATTATAAATCCTCTCCCGTGGCCTCATGGGATAGTAAAGTGTCCATTAGATGCACACTTCAGAATCCCTGCAGAAGTAGTAGGTCATGTGGGTACGTTTAGCCGTTTTGAATTCTGAGAATTTGGACATACTCCTCTTTTAGCACACTGTTGTAGGGAAGTATTCGATTTCAGAAGCAGTGATCACAATGTTCACTATTAATACATTGAAACATTCATAGCACTCATCTGACAGTACTAATAATGCATATATAAAATCATTCTCACTACCAAATATTACTGTGAAAATACAGTTTCACTGACATTTTTTGCCGTATTTTGTGTAAAATCTTTAAGAATAATAAATGACCAGTCTGTACACCACCAATGCTGATTCTTGTTTGAAGAGCAAAAGTGTAAAAATCAGGGCCCGTATTCATGAAAAATCTTAGTGCTAAGAGTTGCTCCTAGTAACAAAATTCTAAGAAATGTGGGTGTTTCCTCTTAAATTTTAAGAAAAGATCCTAGTAAAGAAAAAAGTAAGTCAGAAAGCATCTTAACCCTTAAAAGAGGTCTTAATGTCCGAAATTGTTAGGAGTACGGACGAGGACTTTTAAGAGGTTTAAGAGTTTCTTTAGCAGTGGAGAAAATGAACCAAACATGAAGAAGGAGAAGAAATGTGTTGCACACAGTGAGTTAATAAGACGCTACACATTAGATCGTGCAGGGATCATGTTTGTGACGATCTTATTAAAGACATGCTAACATCCCTGACACTGCACAGAAATGCCATAGCGCCAGAAATGGACGTAATCACTGCATTAACTATATTAACATATTTGGCAACTGGAAAAATGCAACTATGCACCAGTGATGATTTGGGTCTGTCACAGCACTTTCAGAGCTTATTGTGTCGCTGTTCATTTCCTATAGAATACATTAAGTATGACAGCATGGTAAATAAAAAATAAAGAATATAATGTGTGTGTGTGTGTGAGAGAGAGAGAGTACGGTAAAACAGGAAAAATTACGCCTGTAATTTCAAAGTGAAGGCTTATAATAAACCCTACTCTTAAAAGCGCTCTTTTATTTCCTTCTTGGACAACCAACCAATCACAGTCTTCAAAAGACTGTGTCATAGCTAGCAACGGGGTCAGCCCCGCCTCCTCACTAAGATAACAGTTTGTCTTTTCCTCGCTCAGAGTTTCTCTCAGATTAGTCCTGAATCACTTTTAAGCTAAGACTCCTTGTTAGAAATGTTTACGCTAAATTAGGAGCTCTCTGAAAGGATTCTTAGAATCTTTAAGAATACGGGCCCAGGTTCTTTTCTTTTTAGGTGTGTTATTCTATTTGTGTATTATAGGATTTGTGCAGTTTAGTTTTACTTGTGTGTGTTTTGAGAGTAATAGTGTACTAGTATAATAATTCCATCCATTCTCCAAACCTCTTGTCCCGTGAAGGGCTGGACAGCCAGTTCATCACAGGGTTAACACAAACACACTCACACAGTTTAGTATCACCAGTGCTGCATGTGTTTGGATAGTGGGAAGAATCCACAGCAACACATGGAGACATGCAAACTCCACTCAGAAAGACCTGTTTCAGCTTGGACTCGAACCAAGAACCTGCTTGCTGTGAGGCAACAGTGCTCCTCACTGAACCACCACACCGCATGAGTAATAATTCAATTTCTCTTTTTTTTTGTGTGTGTTTACATATTTGTTTATATTTTTCTTCATTGCTTCTTTTTGATATTGTATTTTTTTGTATATAGAGCATATTTATATTTACATCCATTTAAATGTTATGGTTATTTATTTGTGTTGTTTCAAATATCTGAAGAAAAATCACTTTTTTTAATGCCCAGGGCGCCACGCAAGCTAGAACTGCCACTGTATGCAAGACTGTAAACAGTCTGTGCAATATTCCCCAGGCTTCACACTCCCACACATATAATACTCTATCACATAAAGACACGGCAATATAACCCTCAGACAAACACATTCATAGTCCTACACATACAGGGCTGACGTTCATTTTTAATGTCTCAATGTGTGTCTCATGTTAGGAAGATACTTTAAGACTGGAGCTTCACAATCTATTAATTCCAACTACTCGCAGTTTAAAGCAGTCAAACTACTCAAATGAAGTATCTAACTACACTAAAGCAGCCGCATCTTTTTAATAGAAGGATGGACAAATATAGACAGACAGATCATATGATCACAATCAAAACAGTATACAGTGGAAAAAGTATCTGTCCCATCCTGATTTGATCTGTTTTTGTTTCAGAAATGAAAATGTTCAATCATCACTTAAATAGAACTTTTTCAACAGCATGAAATATTACAACAAAAAACATTACATTAAATTTGCATATAATATATTCTTTTAAAAGCATGTTAAAGTGTACTTAAAGGATGTCTTATGAAAGCATATGCCAAATATATGTTTGCATGAACCCAAAAATGTTGTTTCAAACCTGTGTGACTCTCTTTCTTCTCTTAGAATGACATGAAGGTGAGTAAATATCACTTTTGGATGAACTATACCTTTAATTTCTGGAAGAAGCCTTTATCAGTTATCGCACCAGATAAGCGTTCACATTTAGCCACGGTCTTCACATCATAACGCTGACAGGAACAGACGAGAGCGTAACATTAGATTGTCCATTAAATGCATAAGAGCTATTATAAGGGTTTATAATAGCTTTTACGGTTTACTAAATCCAAACAGGAATCTAACCCAATACTCTTGTTGCTCCTTACACCATAGAAGTGATTCCTCCAGTGGGATATTTTGCCTGCGATTTCTTTTTTTAGAAAAGCACAGCCATGATGGAAAACATTTGATAGTTATTTCATAAGTGTTTTCTTTCACTCATCTGGGGAAAGCCTGACAGGTGAGTTATTAGATTGTCCTTCACACTGATATACATATTAATTTATGCCACGACTGCTTGTGTCATTTAAATATATGCCTAGAGATGAAAGCGTCCTCAATAATTGCCTTAAAGGAGAAAAAAAGAACTTCTCATGGAGGGGAAAATGATGCTTTCTTATATTTGTTTTGTGTGATTTAGTACTTCTAGTCATACAATTTAAATGGTTATACATATTGCATACATTCTACATTATATTGTATTGTATTGTGTTAGCCATAATCTGCCAGAGAAAACATCTAGTGTCTGTAAATATCCTATATAGAGGAAACTTATCACTGCAACTATCTTCAACTAATTTCCACCTGAAACCAGAGATGCTTAAAGCTGATACTTCACAAGCATTTCTTCTCCCACCTTAAATGAGATATTAATATAAAGCATACATTAACATTCTCCAAGTTTAGCGCTGAACAACTGTAAGAAATAAAGCTAAGTAATGATACCTGTTAACAGCATGACGCACAGATGATTGATGATTAATTCTGATGATGGAAAATCTAACTAGATACTCCTACAACAATAAACTGTTGATGAGATTTCATCAAATATCACCAGAACATCTCTCAGTGCAAAAAACAGCTGAATGATTTTAATGTGGTTGTTAAGTCTGAACTGTCATGTTGTTCTTTGCAAGCATCTCTACAATGATATAATGAAGTGATTTCCTCAGGACTCTGTTCTTTTATATATTTATCTCTAAACATGTAACCTCTTGGGAATATAATGAGAGAACACAGAACTGAATTTAAAAGCTATAATACACAAATACATTTTTTTTGGGTCATTTGAGATCTCACAATTATTGGCTAAACACAAATTCACAGTTAATTGGGGAAAACTCTGGTGCCACATTAAAAAAAGTTGAGAAGACCCAAACTAATAATAATAATAATAATCAAATTTTTTTTTTTTTTTTTTTTTTTTTTATTCATTTTTGGGGGTTTCAAAATTCTTCTATTTTAAAGTCAACATGAAAGTCTTATTGACTTTAAGTCTCTCAGTGGGTTTGTATCTATGCGTGCACACACACACACACACACGCACACACACACACACACACACACACACACACACACAGTCTCCAAACAATATGCAACAAGCATCATTGTCATAACGAGATTTAAGTGACCTGAGGTTATCACAGTTTGTCCGTATATTTATTTTGTTTTTAATTAGTAACTTTTGAGTTTGTGTGGTACGAGATAGCAGTATAAACATATACAGTCTGTTATTGCTGAGGTACTGAGGTACTGTACACAATGACTGTGTCACTCCTGGATTCATTGTCTCTGCTTTTCCAAAACAATACGTCTCTGAGACCTGTCTCAATGTTTTTATAGCCGTTCAAATTAATACCCGTTTTGTCATGTTGATACACAATCTGTCTTTCACAAACTGCTGGTGTCTCCGCAGAAGACGCTGTTCTGCAACAGATAGCAGCTCATCAACAATAGCGCTTCATCATAACAATGGACATCCGACTTTCAACAAGAGGAAAAAGACTGTATTACCTTTGACTGAGTTTGTGAAGTCTGTTTAGTTTATACTTTTCCTCATCACACAGCTGTGCTGCTCATATTTGGACAGTTAACCGTCCTCAGTACAAACACAGCTTGTCCAACACATACGTCATCTGAACAGCAATTCTCTCTTGTTTGATTGACAACTAAAGATATCAAAAGATACATAAAGCATGGAGAGAAGACACTTCCTGTGTATGTTCTCCTAAGATCAGCATGAATAAATAAATAAGGCACAATGTACTGTATTGAAGGAATTTTCCATATTTGAGTTTTTCCATATTTTGAATTTTGCACTTCATTACATGTTTAGGGTTAACGGAAATGTCCATAAAGTAACTGGATAATGACTTATCAGTATATTTTCTGATCAGTGGCATGACTAGGATTGTATGGGCCTTTCTACCAATTTCAAATGATCCTGTGCACATCTCAGCCAAGCTAGTGATCTCAAGACATCGTTTAACCAACAATGGCAATTTCAGTATATGTAATGTCTCTTTAATGATACACTATCTCGAATGAATATCACAAAATGTTCATTCTGTTTTTTATTGTTAAAGTTTAGTTTTAGTTTAGGACACAAATAATTACACAGGTAATTCTTCAACTGGAGTGGCAAACGAGAGGCAGAATTTGTAAAAAAATAAAATGTTTTGCTATGTATTTAAATTTGATATAATGTTCTATATTAAGAATCTGGTGCTGTTTGGTCATTTTTGAACACACACACACACACACAAATCATGGACATGACTTAAAAAGTTAAATGGTCCTTAAAATAGTCACACTTGGACTGCATTGGAAACAAATGGGAAGCAAATTTCATCTTGTCAGGATTGGACCTGTTTAGTCATGTGTTTCAGTTCCTGTTTTGCCTTGTTTGGTCTTGTTCCTGTCCTTGTTTAGTTTGATTATTAGTTGATTCCTGCACCTGTCTGTCCCTCATTATCCTGTGTTTATAAGCCCTGTGTGTTCAGTTAGTGTTTGTCAGGTCTACTTGTTTTCTACGTGTGTTGCTCTAGCTCCTGTTGTGATTATTCCCAGTGTTTCCTTGATTAAAGCCTGTGAATCATTTCCTCGTGCCTCCTGCGTTCTCCCTGAACAGCGTAACGTGACACATCTATTGGAAACATTTGGTTAGGTGTCCAAACAAAATCTTATTGAAAGCTCATTTTCTGAGATATCAACCTCAAATTTGGAGCACAACTTGTTTGTGGCTTCGATATTTTTTTCTCAGTTTTAGAGTAAACCATGTTTTGGAATATATATATATATATATAAAATTCATAATAATAAATGTAAGCTTCTGTAAATGTTTTTCTCTTTTTAACTTTTCTTTAAAAAGAGACCAAAATATAAGTCTGTGCTCTAAAGCTTTCAAGATGTACGACAGTTCAATTTGGACATTTTTATTTTCAGGTCTCTTCAAAATGGTTAACAGGTAACAAATGCATCATAACTACCCCACAAATATAATTTATCATAAAATCCCTTAAAAATTACCAGAAAAAGTGCCATAACTAAAGAGCATTATTGAACTAAAATATAAAAAAGTGCCATAACTAAAGAGCATTATTGAACTAAAATATAGTTCATTCATTTCACTGAAATAAAAAGGGTCATTTTTGACAGCCACACAAGTAACATCAGAGGGTTTAGTAAAATAGAAATTTACAGGCATTTTGATTTTTAAATAATTTCAATACAAATTCTGGTGTTTATGCTTATAAGCAATGGTTATAACTATCTGTCTGTAGTGTTACCACTATTTCCCCTCAATGGACACAGTAACAACACAGATAATTGAGCATGTTTTTTTGTTTTGTTTAGCTTTTTAATGGGGGTTGCCATCATGATAGTTTCAAGAAAACATGCTTTTTAGAAATATTAATAAGACTACTTTTATCAAAACTTTATACAAATATGTAAAATGTAAAAATATTCTCCTAAAGTGTGAAACACAAAATAGTCAGAAATGTAGCAAAATGTATAAAAATAAATAAGAAAGAATGAACACATCATGCACCCCTCAGATCCGCCATCACCTGCAATGACCTTTACACACAGGAAGTATTAAAAAAATATATAAATAAAAAAATTAAAAAATTCCCCCTTTTCTTATATGGGTCGAATCTATTGCTGACATAAACACCACATAAAGTTATGTCTTAAATAAAATTGCACTTTAAATAAAATCTATGTTTAAAATTTGTTTAATCAGATCGTTTAATTTGTTACAAATGTTGTATTGTTGCAATTCCACAGAGAATACCTCTCTGATGTATGATGGGAACATGCAGATTGAGTTAAAACCTCTCACACAGAACTAAATTGTCACTTTTAATTGTTTTCACCCTACAAAATACAAATATGTAAACATTGTATGATTCATCAGGGCCGTAGCTAGAGGATTGGGGGCCCCCTGAAAAAATATTGATGTGGGCCCCCCCCCCCCACACACACACATATCATATACTGTACAATATACAAGCATCGAACCAAATTGCATGCTTTTTTTGTGGTTTTCATAATATCTCAGTTATACAACTAATAAAATATTAGAATTATTCACAGAACATGGGCCTATATAGTATAATTCCTGGATTTTGTGGGGCCCCCTGGGAGGTGGGGGCCCCTAGAATTGTCACCACCTTTCACCCCACTAGCAACGGCCCTGTGATTCATTGGTATTTAAAATGAATTTCGTCTGTTGTAAAGTCGGGGGACACCAGTTGCCATTACAAATCAAGAATGATCCATACCATTAACTTCATCTTGACTTCAGTCCTGGCAAACGCACAACTGTGGGGGAGAGTTTTGCACAGGCAAGTTCTCACATTTCCTTCAGGAAATCTTCAAATACAGTTTGGTGTATTGTTTGAAATGTGATATTTTAATTTTTATGGTAAGTGCCTGACTGGCTTCACCAAGAGGCAGTGTTAATAAGAAATCCTTCAGAATGTTTTCTGAGCATGCACGTATTATTTGCCACCATAGTAGCCAGATTTTATATTCTTTGTTACATGACATAAACACACACAGACAAATGATGGAAGCCTGAAATTTCCTGTCAAATTGAACCGACAGCTCTGAATATAAACCTTAGGCTTACTGTGCTTTACTGTTACTCAGTGTAAGAAATGATGTTGAGAAAATGTCATAAATGTGAAGAGTTTTAAGAATTTAAGTAATGGAGTGTGTTAGGGGGAAGTCGTGGCCTAATGGTTAGAGAGTCAGACTTGTAATCCAAAGGTTGCGGGTTCGAATCTCAGGTCCGGCAGGAATTGTAGGTGGGGGGAGTGAATGTACAGCGCTCTCTCCACCTTCAATACCACGACTGAGGTGCTCTTGAGCAAGGCACCGAACCCCCAACTGCTCCCCGGGCGCTGGAGCAATGACTGCCCACTGCTCCGGGTGCGTGTTCACTGTGTGTGTGTTCACTACTCACTGCTGTGTGTGTGCACTTGGATGGGTTAAATGCAGAGGACCAATTTCGAGTATGGGTCACCATACTTGACAATACATCACATATACATATATATTAATCAAGAAAATAACGAGCATGAGTGTAAGTTCTCTATAACAGGGCTTCTCAAACGTTTGGGGCCAGGGATCCCTTACAGTGGAGAACATTTTCCAAATAATAATTATATCAGCGATTATATGCTTAGTATAATTTGTGCTCTTAGATACCATTGGGACTTGGGTTCTTGTAGAATTTTTCTGGAATTTGTTTTAATGGTTAAATTACATTTTGGTAAAATCAAAATGTCTAATTATTTGAAATAATAAAACTGATTCAAGTTAACATCAATTTATATTAATTTTTTTTTGTCATATTCAGTGTTTTCTTACATTTTTCTGTATTAGATTTTAATATTTCATAAAATCTAAAAGCATGTGTAATCAATTGAATTTATAAAACTTTAACAACTTAATATTTTATTAAAATGTTTACAATAAGATTTGTTTTTGTCAGAAATTCTGAGTCGCCTCTTTTTAATTTTTCTGGATTTATGATTTAAAACAAATTTATTATAAAAACTGTGGTATCAAACATGGCATAAAACAAATGAAGGTGCAAAACATTACCAATTTAATCTTTCAATCAAATGAAAATGTAACAATTTCTATTAATTTCTTGAAAAAAAGTGCTATACAGCAGAGCTTTACGATAAAAATCAAAACATGGATGAAAAATAGTGTGATTATTCTTTTTTTATTATTCTTTTTACTTTGAAAAGCACATTCTACTGTACAATATTAATATATTTCTTTCACAATTTCAAGTTAAAACTGAAATCTTATTTTGATGGGTTGTCGAGAAGACTTTTACATTTCTGTGGGTATATAATATATGTGATGATAGTTTATAAGGATCTACTTCTGTCTGAATGCAGACATATTTGTTTTCTTAGGAGCTCTTAGTATGACTAGCATTTATTGTACATACACCACCCAATCATACACAACACAGCTGAACACAGAACAACTCACACAGATGAGCACAAACACACAATTACACCAGACTCAGACATTCAGCAGCTGGGCTTCTCTGGATGTCCTCACTTCCTGTGCGGCGGGCAGAAGTAAGGGGACCCGGGTCCTCCTGTTAAACTGAGGAGTCAGGGGACGCATTTAAGACACATTAAGTGTTGGAAAACCCTCTATTTTTCTGCCTCCACATCCTATAGCAGAGCTTTCACACGTGTTTCCGCAGCTTGGGAAAACCATCGAACACACCCAGGTCTAACCGGGAATACGGCCAAAAGTTTACAGAATAAAATTCAATCATGAGTTGGATCGCTCTCTATGGGACAGAAGTGCTGCTATTAGCCGCGACTGGACGTCTGAGTCCGAGGACAGAAAGTAGGGTATAAACCTGCATGACTTGACAACATAAAATATTAAACTGCAACATAAAATCCGACTGGACAACTAAATCCATATTTATAGTGCAAAAACATTACAGAAAAGGTGTCTTAATACCAGTGTTGGGAAGGTTACTTTGGAAATGTAAAAGGTTACAGATTACAAGTTACCCTACTTAAAATGTAATAAGTAGTGTAACTTTTCAATTACTTTATTAAAGTAATCTAACTGATTACATTTGATTACTTTTTGATTACATTTCTACATTTCTAATGTTTTCAACTATTAATCATTTTCAAGGCAGCGTTAACCTTACAGTAGAAGTCAACACTGATTACTGTTAGACTTTCGAAATCATTCATCACTTGAATTAAGATTATAATAATTTAATTTTAAAGGAGACATTGGATGCAAAATATCTTCATTTGCATATAAATGTGTCTTAGCAGTGTGTGGACACAACCACCCTACAATGATAAAGATTCACTCCTTTTTGGGTGTTCACTACTGTGTGTGTGTGTGTGTTGTGGGGGGGGGGGGGTGTTCACTGCTGTGTGTGTGCACTTGGATGGGTTAAATGCAGAGCACTAATTCTGAATATGGGTCACCATATCTGGCCACACGTCACTTTACTTCACTTTCACTAATTTGTTTATGTCTGGCCGTGCAAATCATTTTACTCCAGACTGCTTTCTAAATGAGGGACAATTCAAGGCAGGTTTTATTAAAAAGTTAAAATTCAAGGATGGATCTGAACCCATTGTTCATGATCCAGCTGCACCTCCAGAAGAAATAAGTCTCACACTTTAGATTTTTTATGATTTATTTGCGAATCCTCTTTGGTCTTCCACAGAAGAGAGGGGCGGGGTCAGCAGAGCTCATTAGCATGTAAAGAGATATGCACCGAAGTCGCTGTGAACAGAGCGGTTTTTGACAAGGTAAAAAGGGTGTTGTTTTACACGACCACTGAGACCATTTCAAGAAGACCCTAAAGAATCATACCACCTTGTGGAAGATGGACATCCGAAGCACAGCCACCACAAAATCAGACTGACTTTAAAATCATTCTGAGGATAAATACAGATTTAAAATCATAACAAAAAATTATTTAATAGCTATGATACTGTTTTTGAAATCAAATCTTTGCATAGCCATGACAGGAAACACTGGATCTAACAATGCCTTAGAAAAAAAACAGTTAATCTAAAAAAAAAAATGCATTTACATAAACCCATATAGGAAATATAAGAGTTATCAGATAAGCATGTTATAAACTTCTGAAACATTGGTGTTTCATATTTTAGAGCAGTCACTACAATTTATGAAATAACTCAATTAAATCTGTATGTGGGAGTGTGTGTGTGTGTGTGTGTGTGTGTGTGAAAAAATCAGATGTAACCCCCTTTGTAATCTTTAACATTTTCATAAGTAACTGTAATTTAATTACATATTTTTTCTTAGTAACTGTAACTAATTACAATTACTTTTATTTTGTAATTAAATTACGTAATTCCGTTACATGTAACTAGTTACTCCCCAACACTGCTTAATACACATGTCTAAAGCACAGATGCAGTAAATGTATTTAAATAGGAATCACACTGTTGCAAGCTAAAATAAAACAATAAGACACTGTAAAAAGTCAGCATTTGATGCCCAGTGTAACATCTGTGACCATAAGCACTGTTGTAGTATGTGAATAAACTGTGGAGCATCTATGTATGACTTTATACAACTGTTAGTAGCTGTCCTCGAATGTGATTGGCTGAGTGGTGTTTCAATAGTGCTTACATGGTCTGTAAGTTTCACTGTTTGTATCACTGATTGTCCATGTTTTCACATAATGCATTAGTGGTGTTTTATTTATTTATTTATTTTCCTTACGAAGGTTATTCAATCATTCACTCAACTGATTTCTTCAAAAAGACTGGTTTTTAGAAACAAAACACCACTACAATGTGTTATTTGGAGAGCCAAACAATAAATAATTAAATAAATAAATACATATAGTACATACATTGTACATTTATGCATTTAGCAAACACTTTCATCCTAAGCAACTTACAATAGAGGAATATAATAGGAATGAAGTTTCTCACAGGGTCAACAATATTGATTAAAGTCAGCATAAAACAGAAACTGCAGTAGTCTTGTCTTCCCTATTGTGGTGTATATCCGAGTGAAACTAGAAGACATGCAGGGCGGGGTTTGGTTTAGTCTGCTGGGACTGATTGAATGGTTGTCGTATAATTGCTGTGATCTGGTGTGAGTGACAGTTTACTGGAGGAGAGGAATATCATGCCACACGTCATCAGAGAACAGCGGGAGGGACGATAGTGCTTTTGATGAAAGATTATGATGTGCAAGGATAAATGATTTATAATAAACACTGAAATATTCAATTGAATTCAATTAAAAAACTAAACAAACAAAAATTATCAATTTTGATTTCACGGTGACTTTAATCATGATGATAGTCATTATTACCTAATAATATCTTATGTTATTAAGATATGTACGCTTGAAGGCATTCAAGGTTTATGGAAAATATAAATAATAAATACTTTTTATTTGATGGTTTCATCACATAACAGACATTAAAAATAGAAACCAACATTAACACAACAGATACAACTGAGCTATAGGAAGACCTTGAGGAAAATGTCCTCTTCATCATAGTGTATGATTGAAATTTTGATTTACATTTAATAAAAAAAAAAAAAAAATTAAAAAAAAAAAAAAATTGTTTTTTAAAAATTACAATTTGTTCATTTAAATAAAAACAGTATGATGATTTCATTATAAAAAAAAATTGTGGATGCCCAACTTAATATATAATATTAACCATCTGAATAAAACCATGTTATTTCAACAAATGGGGGAAAAAAACAACAACAAAAAAACAGCCAGTTTTTTTATTATTATTATTACTGTGCCTTTTTACCCCAAATACCACAGTTACACATTCTTCAGTTCCTGAAAAACTGCTGATATAATTAGTTTGAACAAGTCTCATTTGCATTATGACATAAAAAAAAAAAAAAAATAGATCAAATTAGATTAAATGTAGTGGTTAAGAGGAGAATAAATTCAAATGCACCTGTAGGCCCATTGTACCTTACATTTCTAAGAATTTGGAAAATACAGCATGTTTTAAACTAGATTTTAAAAGTATCATGGACACACTTTGTCATTGACCCTTGTTTGTCAGCAGCATAGAATCACACGATGAATATGACGCATCAAACTAGCTGTCTCTGCAATCTCTCAATCTTGTTGGCTTCTTATACAGTAAGATCATATTTTTCAGTTTCCTCCTGTACTGGACGTCTTCTGTCCTGCAGCCCATGAACTTTATTTACATGTAATCTCTGTCCTGTGACAGAGCTAGAGAGGAAAGTGACTGCCTGCAGAATGTAGCGTGGAGGCTGGAGACAAATTAATTGTCTTGTTTGGGTGATGGTAATTTGACAGGCATTAGAGGAGTGACGCAGGGGCAGGCACGTGTGTGTGTTGTGTTAAAGGTTCTTCTCTTTAAGAGCTTTCAGCCGGCCCCTCCTCCCTCTTTTCATTAGTGGAGTCAGAGAGACGCTGGAGCGAGGGCACAATAGAGGAACACTTAGTGGAGGTGTGAGAGACGAGATGTGTGTGTGTGTGTGTGTGTGTGTGGGGGGGGGGGGGGCAGTGGAATGTGTTTCTTCCCCGTCTGACATTTGTTTCAGTCCCTCTCCATGTTTTATTCTATGCCTTGCTTTTGCTATATCTTTACATATTAAAGAAATTATACATTTAAAAATTATGAAATTATAAAATGTGTACTCTATCATGGCAATGACAGCATATTAGGCTGTTTTTCATTAATACGTTTGGAACGTTTTCATGTCCTGATGATGATATGACTTTCATTGTGCTCATTTTAGACATTTGTTATGATGCTAGACTACTTAAAATGATTCAGTGAAGGCAAAAACTTGATAAATGGCCAATCACAGAACCCAAAATCACAATATGATTTGATGATTTTTGTAAAATGATGTAAAAAGATTTTTTATACCTGTATTTAAAATTTTGCACTTGCAATTGCATTGTGTTCTAGGGTTAACGGATTCATGGAAATGTCCGTAAAATTGCTGGATAATATCTTGGCAGAAGACATTTTTTTTCAAGTACTATTAAAGTTTTAATTAATATTTTGAATTAGTTTTTATTTTTATAATTTCCATTTTAATTATTTAAAGTTAAGTTTTACCTAAAGTTATAGTAATTGTGTTGTGTTTTTGTCATTTGTATTAGGATTTTCAAAAAAAAAAAAGTTTTATAAATATGTTTTAAATAATTTTTATTTTTTTAATTTTTTTTAAGTGTAATGGTACATTTCTGCCAGGATATTATCCAGTAATTGTATGGACATTTACATTAACCATACAATACAACACAATGAAGTGCAAAATTCAAAATACAAGTAGTAGTATTGGTTTTGGTTATTTTAATACATCAAGTTAAACTAAATTATAATGAAAAATACCTTGTTTAATTTCAGTTAAAATGTATTGTAATTCAAATAAAGAATATGTATTTTTTAATGGCTTTAATTTTAGGTAACTACAATAACCCTGCCTAAAATATACACATTTTTTTAAGTCCATGAACCAGTTATGCGGTCTCATCATATAAATTCACAGATTAGATTGGACTAAACATGAACTTTCACACTCAACAGAATGCAAAAATTATTTTTGAGAGTTACTCAAGCTTTTTAATATGAGGGGACAAAACTCAAAGTTGATTTAGGGCTGTGGGCCAAAAGTAAATGTTGCATTATATCCAAATATGTTATATTAAAATGCATACATTTTTAAATAATTAAACAAAAATGTCAATAACATTTTTTATCAATGTAAAAGTAAAACTGTAAAAACAAAAACATAATTAAGAAATGAAGATATGCTTCAATGTTTTTTTTTTTTTCCTTTAAGATAGTATGGTGGATCAAATCAAACATCGTCATGGGCCAACTTTGGCCCGCAGGCCCTGGTTTGGGCATCTCTGGTCTCGTGAGACCGACCGTGTCATTGCAAATTTAGACATGCTTTAAAAGCAGATCAAGCAGCCTAAACTGGTCTGTGTAAAGATGCCTTCTCGCTCTCAGGTGCTTGCTGTTTGTTTTCATCTCTATCTTTCCTCCGTCACACACACACAGCTCTCTCCTCTTGTGTTGTCGTTGCGTTCAGCCGCGCTACACGGACGACCTTAATTTGACAGTGTCACGAAGATCTGTATTCATCGGTGCACTCTTTTCATAATCCAATCCTCCTCTCCAACATGCAATTAGTGCCCCCTTGCTGCCACAAACGCCCCCTCCCCCCCGACCCGAGCCGGCACGTGCGATGAGATTGTTACAGCTTTCCCTGTGCCTTTCGTTTAGAGCCCGTGTCCTGTAATGAATATGTACATTAAGGACCCGAGCCAAGGAGGGGTCACATGCAATCAACCTTGAATTCAATTATGGCAGTCAAGGTTAATGACTGTGCGCAGTGGTCAGAGGCGAGCGCCACACCAGCGATTATATTCAGCCCGGCTGAATTCACAATGCCTTGAGAGAGACAGCAAGGGTCCCCGAGGGATGCGGGAATTGTGCAGTGGGAGAGGAAGGAGAAGTGGAGGGAGTCGTGTGTAAAGAGATGGAGAGATAGACAGAGCCATGTCACGACGTTGCTTCTCGATTACATTGAGTTCTCCCGGGCAAATCAGATTGCAAGAAAGGTTAAGCAGCCCCCCTCCCACTCTACCTCTGCCCCGTCACCGTTATTCCTCTCTCTTCCTCTCCCTCGCTCGTTCTCTCTCTCTCTCTCTCTCCCCTGGTTGCTGTAATATGATTAGTCTACATAAAGACGTGTCTGGAGTGTAATTCAGTGCTCGCTAATGAGACGCTTGTGTGAACTGGGCTCATCCATATCCCCAAGGCGTCTCCCACTCACCTGCTGCTGGAGAAACCGAGAGAGAGAGAGAGAGAGAGAGAGAGAAGGGGGAGGGGAGAGACAGAAGGAATAAAAGAAAATACTCTGGCAAATTAAATATTGAAAAGTTTTCTGAGGATTATGCAGAATTCTGACGTTATGTTGTGCATGTTTGTGAGTGAGCGCATGAAGCGGTCTGGCTGTTTGTAGAGAGCAGGTTGGAGGCCCATCTGGACACTGGCCTTTTTAGAGACAGAAGTGACATTTTATGGGACATCATGGTTTGATACATACTCGTGACTTTCATTGCAATATTAGTCTCTTAGGCAGCACCGTGTCAATGAATACCTGCACAACTACAGCATCATAAATGTGTACATATCAAAATATTTACTTATGGTTCACATCTTATCCTAAGAATAGGTTTTTCAATCAAGTTTGGTGACTTTTTTTCACCATCAGAACCTATTACCTGTGGGGTTCCTCAGGGTTCTGTTACTGGGCCTATTTTGTTTTCTTTGTATATGCTGCCCATGGGTTTTATGTTTTTTTTTTTTTTTTTTTTAAATATGGCATGTCCTACCATTTTTATGCTGATGATACACAGATTTTTGTCTCCCTTTGAGAACATGAGAGAATTGTGTTTTTAAGTCACTTTTGGCATGCTTAGAAGAGATGGATGGCCCTCAATCTGGTTCAGTTAAACCAGGGACAGAGATTATCATTTTTGGACCCGTCAGAGGATACCATTACTTTTTTAGGTCCATGGTCGGCTTATCTTCAAGACTAATTAAGTAATCTGGGGGTTGTGTTTGACCCAGAACTGAGATTTGACAAGCATATTGGTGCTGTGGAGTTGTTTTATCCCAGATCAGGTGGCTTGCTCGATTAAAATCAGTTCTTTAGATGGTCATAAGGTCCTGCTGTATGTTTTTAAAGCAGTGCATGGAATGATTCCTCCATTTGTGTCTGAGCTTATCACCTTACGTCAGACATCTAGGTCTTTAAGATCAACTAATAAGCTGCTTCTCACAGACTCATATTAAGTATAAAGGAGACCAGGCCTTTGCTGCTACAGGTCAGAGACCTGCCACATGAAATTAGAGTGGTCACATCTATTAGCTTTTTTAAAGTTTGCATTCAAAAATACCTCTTTTCATTAGCCTTTAAGGATTTGGGCTAGTGTTGATATCCTTGTTTGGTCATTTTCTTTTATGTTTTATTATACTCTATGTATCTGTATGTTTATTGTACAAAATTTGTTCTGCATGTGCAGTTGTAAAGTGCTATATAAAGGAGTGAATGAATGAACAGGTTACACCAGTGTAAAAATGTCTTATTGCAGCAATTATATCACTCATATTGCTCAAATTCGGGGTTACGGATTTGAACAAGCCCTTAACCCCCAAACAAACAAACGAGGCCATATGTAGGAAATCAGAATAGAGCACAACAGCCGGTTTCCGGAAGTAAAAATTTTTCTCCACTGGGAAATTTATTTTTAACAATAACTGATAAACCTTCAAAGACAGACCTGTTGTGAGTGCAAAGGTTGTTAGTTTTTTTATTTATTTATTTTATTATTATTTTGTTTTTTTGCACGAATGCTACTACCACCCCTACTGCCCCGCCATCTTCCATTGCGTGCACAAGAAAGGCACAAGCTTTCAAACACACCCACACACCTTCATACACATCTATCTGAACAGGCAATAACTGCTGGAATGTTATAGATGTCATAAAACACCGCAGATGCTTCTTGTTCACATCTCACTGGTCATAAATGTCTGCAGAATAAGAACGATGAAAAATTCACCCCGTGTTTGATCTTCCACCACCCCTAGCAGAGGTCACTAATATCTAGCTACGACCTCTGCCTTTTCTATGCTTTCACAAATCAGTGCATGCTTATTCCAACACAATCAATACACACCACTGGCTCAAACATCTGATGCACTAGCCAGAATGTGTGTGTGAAATAAAATAATAGTGTATGGGGACATATACTACCAGCAGTGCTGGGAAGATTACTTATAAATTGTAGTCAGTCACTGGTTACTAATTACATTATGAAAATTATACTGTAGTAAGTAATGTAATCTTGTGATGGCTAAGGCCACACTTAATAAATATATTATTTTAATTGTTCTTTTTTTTTTTTTTTGTCTGCTTGTTTATAAATTTGGGTATTCATTTTAGTTTTTTTCTTTATATTATTTACCCAAAATATTTTGTGTTAGAGGTGCATGTTGACTCTTTATGTGAGTATTAAAGATCCAAGAGCGACATAGTTCATTACTAGAGTGCACGCTAGTGATTGAATAAAACCACAACTAGACAGAAATGGGTTTAAACATTTTATTTAATTGTTTGAATTGTGTATCTTACCTGTGGTTCCGCCGGGATCCATGACTGCAGCATGGAACCAAGGCCTGTTATTAGAAGAGTGCGGCATTTCCTGATGTCCTTTATATCCTTTGTTAGGAATTATGGGAAATGTAGTTTGGGGGACCGTCTGGGTTTGGTTTGATTTATTTTTGTGTGTTAGTTTAATTTTGTTGTTGTTTTGTGAATGTAATTTCATAAGTTTATAAAGTTTATTTGTATATATTATTATTATTTGTTTTTCTTTGAGGTATGATGTACTACATTTTTGGAATTAGGATCCTGTGAGACTCCCTGTAATTATAAAATGATTTGGTCTGATTTGTTAAAAGGGTTCAATTTTGGCTGAGTTAGTTCTGGTGAGGGATACCTGGAGAAACATCTAAGGCCCAGAACGCAGTAATGTGCTGATATTTCATTTATTAGTTTTTTTTTTTTGATGTGTGCTTTCCCATTTTATCTGCACCTTGGTGATCAGTACATGTGGCAGTGAATAAAAATGGAAATTTTTAAACCTCTATGAATGCCTCCTGGAAATTTATGGAAGAACCTTGACAAATCTATTAGATTACTCATTAGGGAATTTAATCTGACTACTTTTGGATTACTTTTAGATTACTTAACTCTTTTATGGCATACATTTGAATGGGATTATTGTGTACTATATTGATATTAAAATAAAGAGAAAGAAAACATATTTCATTCTTTGTTATCAACAACATGAAGTGCATTAAACATTACATTACACCAGGTTTTCCCAAACTGGGCTTAATGATAGAACTGCAGGGGGTTCATGAGATGAAAAGTAAATTAATGAAGTCATAAAAAATGTAGAATTAAAATTACTAAATTATTTGAAAATCAAAACAATTAAAATGAATTGACTGAACACTAAAAATAGAAATATTTTATTAGTTTGCCTGCATGTCTTTGTGACCATTAACTGATATCAGGGAACTGTGAACATGCAAATGTGTTGTTAAATTATTGAAATATTAACCTAAGACCTCATGGGTTTTCAAGTAAATATTTTAGGTCAAAGGAGTTCCTGGATCCCTAGTGAAAAATAATTATACTAAAAAGTATTTAAAATACATTTATTTCATGCTAAGTATACTACAAATACATTTACATATTTATGTACTCAATAAAAATACCCTGCAATTGTGCTTTTAGTATACGAAACTGGTGTACTTAAAGTCTGCTAAATTGTAACAACTAATGCACTTTAATTGTTTGGAAGTAGTGCTGAAGTCCAACTAAAGATATACTAGTATATTTGATTGTGCTGAAGTGGAACTATTGCTAGTATACTTTAGGTGTACTTTAAATATCTTGCATTTAAAATCCGATATTATTCAAAGATCATAAAATCCTCATCAATAGTGACATTAAAACACATTTTAGGCTTAAAGAGTTACTCCACCCCAAAATGAAAATTTTGTCATTAATCACTTACCCCCATGTCATTCCAAACCCGTAAAAGCTTTGTTCGTCTTCGGAACACAATTTAAGATATTTTGGATAAAAACCGGGAGGTTTGTGACTGTCCCATTGATTAACCGTAAATAGCACTGTCAAGGCCCAGAAAAGTATAAAAGACATCATCAAAATAGTCCATCTGCGTCCATCTAGTCCATCAGTGGTTCAATCGTAACGTTATGAAACTACAAGAATACTTTTTGTATTCAAAGAAAACAAAAATAACGGCGTTATTTAACAATTTGTCAAATTGTCAGTGTAGCGCCATTTTGGAGAGCATCCACTGAACGCAAACTACGCTTTGATTTGAACGAAAACAGCGTATCCGTGTGGTGCGGCTGACACAGATCAGCATACGCTGTTTGCGTTCAGTGGATACTCTCCAAAATGGTGCTACGCTGACGCGAAGGAGACGAACCAAGCTTTTACGGGTTTGGAAGTGATTAATGACAAAATTTTCATTTTGGGGTGGAGTAACACTTTAATATTAAGAAATGTGCATTGTGCACAAGTAGTACTCCAAATACAGTTTAATTATAATTCTTATATCAATAAGTCTCAGGTGATACGTCAGTAAATATATTAATAGATTTGAACTATACTTAGTATGAAATAAATGTATTTTAAATATATGACTTTTTTACTAGGGATTACATGAACAAACAATAAACATGACAATAGCAATGACATTAAACAACCAAAGTTTTACAGAAATATTTTTTGTCCAGACTTCTAGAATCAATAATTAGTGAAGGTCTTTGCATAGACAATTTATTTCAAATTTATTTACATGACATTAGTCAAAGCTAAACAGTAAGAAACAGTAACAGTAAAATAGAAAAAAGAGGAATTAGGGAGAATCAATACATTCTGAATAATTTACTGCCATTGTGTGAATAATATGTAATCACATAATCCATAAAAAGTAACTATAACCTGTAATCTGATTATGAGTATTTTAAAATGTAATATAATCTAATTACAAGTACTTATTTTTGGAATCTGATTACATAATCCAGATTACATGCAATCACTTACTGCCCAGCACTGACTACTGAAAATGGATGATAGTGCAAAGGTTTCCTGCTGATGGCGTTCATTGCCACATGTGTATCTGAGAAACATTGGGGCATTGTGGCGTTAAGTGCATGGATTGATATAGGAGAAATGGTACAGTAACAGCTGGCTCCATTCTCTCTGGGTCAATAGAGGAGCTTCAGTGTGTGTGGATGGTAAATCTCTCCGCTCCACTCTGTAAATCAAGTTCCATGGCC
This sequence comes from Aspiorhynchus laticeps, assembly GCA_023376895.1. Classification (NCBI taxonomy): domain Eukaryota; kingdom Metazoa; phylum Chordata; class Actinopteri; order Cypriniformes; family Cyprinidae; genus Aspiorhynchus; species Aspiorhynchus laticeps. The sequence goes on along the minus strand of CM041814.1, from coordinate 32,515,770 downwards.
CTGCCGTGCAGATCAGCTGCCCTGCTAATGGAAGGTTAAGCACTTTGCAATGAAACAATTACTGCCAACACATACTGTCTGGCCATTACTGATGGAGAGATGGTGTCTGTGTGGATCTGTGTCCGCGGCGCTCAACCCGTGTCTTTTTCAGAGGAGGTGGCTGATATCTATCTGTGCTCTGCTAATGCGATCATGCAAATGCTGTTCTTCCCGATCATGCGGTTTCTTCATTTCGTGCTTTTTATGTAAATCTTTTCATTATCCCATGATGTGCAGGTAAGTCAAACACCATTATGTGCATGCATAGGTCTGACATATAGCTAAGCAGACCGGAGAGAAAGCCCTAGAGAAAACTGGAGTAAAGAGCCAAATGTAATATTGGCAATCTCCAGAGATTACGGGGCATTTGTCAGCGTGTGATGCCACCTGACAGGGCGCTTTTGTTGCTTCTAATGACATCTCCATCAGTGTGCGCGTGCGTCCAATCCATCACCGGCCCAAATGGGCTATTTCATTTTAGGATCATGGAATAAAAAAGTTCTCTCTCCCTCACACACACCAATGAATGAAGAAATATAAAATTTTCAACCAAAATGTATGGAAATTCAAGGCAATATATTCTGCACTCCATGGCTGGGTGATGAATTTAACGGAGTCTTAAAGTGTAAAGAGAGTTTTATAAGGGTTTTATGAGGTTTTTTTTATAATGCGAGCAGACTAACATATCTGTTCTCATTGGGAACCTAAGCAGATAAAGGACGTACACTGAGAACTCACTCTTCACAATTTTCCTGCATAACCCATTCGGGGTTATTATTGCTATGCTTTATTTGTTATTGGAAGAATAGCATTTGTTTTGGTGAAGTGTCAAGCTTCTGTAAATTAAATCGAGGCCCAAACGGCAGGGTCCAGGTCTTAATGGGCCGTTATAATGTGTGTCAGAATCATCCCTTTCTCTCTCTTTCCACCCCCACTCAGTCACATCAAAACAACATTAATTCCTGTCATTTATTGCCAGGACACATCAAGGCAGGATTGATTCAGATAACATGCCAATGCTGAGAGGTATTGGGATTCCAATCAACGTGCTGATTCTCATGGAAAAGGCTATTATTCAGGGCTGATTCCCTCTATTTACAAGCCCCGTTTTGATTTCTTGAGATATTGATTATGTGTTGCTCTCAAATAGCTGTTAAATTGCCTGGGAAGCAAACAATCGCAGGTGTAAATAAAGATGATAATAGCGAGTCAGCGCAGCTACCGTTGAGTCTTCAGCACTCTTTAACACAGAGCACTTCGAAGCATAAACACCAAGCCTGAACTCAAGACAGCGACAGGCACAGATGTTAGTCTTGCAGTTGTAATACCAAAAAGGTCAGAGTTTGAAACTCCCCAAGTGAATCACGCTGCATTGAACACTACACAACAACAATCACAAGAGATAAACATTCAACCTTTTCATATTAAAATATGGTATGCAAGGCCGCTGTAATGGGGCTGAATGAAGTTGTAATGAGGTTGTAATGATTCAAAGGGGATGTCAGCCAATGGAGTTTTCTTAGTCATTATTTTTGTCTTTTTAATGAAAATATACAATATTTCATCATATATTCATGATATAATTTTTAGTCAGTTTGAGTTTAATTAAAATAACTTCTAAATTTAGACATCAAAAAATAACATTATAACAAATAGGCTACACTATTATAATAAAATGACAACTACCTGCTGTAGATCAAAGCGTAGATCAAATGATCAAAGGGAACAGCGGCCGTTTCATTTTGGGTATGTCATATATATATATATATATATATATACACCCCATAAAAAAACATTCAAATATATTTGTAAATATAAAAAAAAATACACAAAATTAGCTAAAAAAAAACATATATGCCAAAATATGTTTCAAAATGTATTTATGCACAAATAATTTTCACCAATATATTTTTGGCCATTTTTAAAAATTCATGTATACATATTTTCAAAAATATACAAAAAAGGCCAAATATTATATTTGATAAAATGTGTTTTAAAATATATTTACATAAATTTGAGCCATTTCTTTTTTGTATATTTTTGAAAATATAGTCCAAGAAAATCCATTCACACATCACATCTGAAGAAAAGCTTGATTTGTTGTTTATAACACGTGAACATATAACACATTTGAATAAACTTAAGAAAGGATCTATTTAAAATGCTCAAAAATGCAATATTCCAATATATATAAAATATTAAACATTATTAAATCATTACAAATCTAGTTTTGATCTCTAGTGGGCCATCCACGTTGTATTAAGCCTAAATGTAGGCTACTGTAAGATTGAAATGTATTTTCTTGCCACTGAAATACATTTTTGTCAATGAAGGTTGAAACTAAATATATTTTCTATTTCAAATATATATTTCATTGAGCTTCACTGTTTGCAACATATATTTAACATATATTTCAAATATATTTTGTCCACAAAAAAAAAAAAAGAAAAGATGGCTCACAAGAAATTAAACAGAAAGTACTTTTTTTATGTCCGACTGCCAAATGTCCATAACAGGGACAAAAGACTTGTATGATAGAGATATGCTTCATAAGCAAACACAGCATTTGAGTGACCTTTCGTTCTTCCATCTCGTGCTTCGCCGTCCTACACCCATGCATGCTTCGCTCAGACAAACTATTAGTTAAGCCTTTCCGGCTTGAACTCAAGCTTGCTGCTAAATTTCTTAAGACAATGAGAGCGAGCACATAATAAAGGGAAGTGTGATAATTGTTGCTATTCTGAGAAACCCAAAGCAGTAACTTCAGTCCATTCACACTCAGAGAGAGAGAGAGAGATTTATTGTTCTGTACTCACAGTGACAGGAAATACACATTTCCCTCCTGGGGCTAAATATTTGTCTTGTCTGGTCAGTCGAAACTATGGACCCACTCAGGAGGAAACAGGGCAACAAATGGACTATCGGTGCAGCCAAGCTCTGTTCCTGCAATACTGCCTCTCCCTGACGCTCGTATCTGATTAGCCGACTGCAGAGGCCTATCAGGCCGATGACAGGTCATTTCCCATCATGCCACGCTGGCAGGACCATGTCATTTCCAAGGGGAAGCAGATGAGTGACAGCAGGGTGTAGGCCGTGCCCAGAGCCCTAATTGAGTAGGGTGTGTGTGGATCGGTGCGTTTGCATGCCGGGTGTGTGCGCATGTGTTCGCACTTTATTCACTCGTGCCACAGGAAGAGTAGATAAAACACGGACATTGTCTGGAACCCAAACAACCCCTGTACCGATGCATTACTGTCAGTGCATTACGCTTTCATTTGTTCTAAACAGTTACAATTCCAGATCACTTAGCATGCTACACTTAAATGCAAATATTTGCACATTATATTCTTTTGTTTAATTTCAATTCATATATTAAATGCTGAGGTCCTGGATTAGAGGTTACTTTGTGTAGAGATTATGTGCATTGTTTTGAGGTAACTTGAAAAAAAGGTAACCTAAAAAATGTTCAAGTGGTAACATCTAAACTAATTGATTTTATTCAAATAAAAAAAATTAAATTAATTTAATATACTAGGTTACACCAACCAAACTATAGATTTAAGTATAATGTAGAAAGAGCTCTTTATCATAAAAGTTGCAGGTTACCACTTTTGGTCTGTAAATGTTTTTACACCTAAACATTATCTCTCTTTGACAAGTCAGTAAATAGATAAATAAATAAATGACCACATTGAAAAGAACAAATAAGAACATCGTTTTATATTGTTTTATTGGTTTGAACTATGATAGATATAGTTATGATTCACATACCCATGTTTTCCAACCTGCTTTAACTACATAAATCTCTGAATAAATATTTAACTCATAATTTTCTGTATTTAGTTTTTATTGAAGGGAACACATTTAATTAACCCACTCACTCTTTTAGTCGTGTCTTTTTTTTCTAGTTGTATTTGGTTATCATTATTAAGTTAGTATAAATTATTAATTACAATTTTTAGCATATAATGTATTTTTTTGAGAAAAGGAAGACATGGGTACTTGGAAATCTTTAGTGTTTCATTGTGTTTGAGAGCTCAGAGACATTATTTGAAAGGCAGAAGTTTTCTCTTTTTTTGTAGGTGATATTTAGATGAGAAAATCTGAAATCAGATATGTAGAGCGAAGCTGAATTAACACAAATAAACTTTTGAATGCCTATAAAGATGTATTGTCATGACTCCTGGAAATGTATAAAACCGGCTAAACAGATTTGATCAGGTCAGATGGTCAATGTGCAGTCTGTGGGCAGTCCAGCCGTCTCTGAGACTTCCTGAGGTCTAACTCAGAGTAAAATACATGGAGAAAGATGGACACCTTCAACAGGATGAAGGAGAAGAAGGAGAGCTGCATAAACAAGAAGTGAGAAAAGCAAACTGAAGTGCTTAAAGAAAGTGAGAACAAACCAATGAACCAAGGGATACAGTGGAAAACTGTGTCTCAATTTCTGTCCCTTGCCCTCAAAATGATAAAATATTAAAATCCACTCTTTTACTCATCCAGATTGTCAGGACAAGATGAAATAAAACTGCTGTTTTGTCCTGCGGATTGTAAAATGGGTCCGAATGAATTAGGCAGCCTCTCTCTTTCTCTTTCTCAGTCTGTCTTGCAAGGTTTTCATGACTGTCTCCAGAGCCATCAATGAATCATTGGTTTCCCATATTAGACATGCTTTATTAGATTACTAAACAGCCAGATGAGGTGGTAATTATAGCCTTGCTCGTCAGGAATGTGTCTGTTCATTGATAATCTATACTGATAGAAGGCCTTCCTGTACATATGGCGGCCCAATCCCCAAAAGACCAGCCTCATCCAGCCAAAGTCCTAAAACAATGTATTGACCCTCATCAGTGGAGCGATCGACCCCTGTTCTGTCCTCCCTGAAAATTACTCCATTAAGCCATCCATTCATACAAGAACATGAATCCGTCCTGTCCTGCCAAACATCTATATATTCATGTGTGTGCTTGATGACGTCTAATTCTACACAAGGTTAATCAATTAAGAACTTAAACCCCAGGAGACTTCATTTCTCTGGAAAGAACAAAGCGAGGGAGAATACATTTAACTTTTGGAGATACAGCGGTGTTGGGTACATAAATGATCTAAAAGCTGAATGTTTTCCTTAAGAGAAAGCAGCTATTCTATTATTTTAAATAGAAATTTTAAATTTAAATGAAATCAGGGTACCTGTAATGTGTTTACTGTGAATCAAGCTTCACGAAATGCTTTATTATGAGCTACGTGAGCAGCAAACTCATGCTGTTTACTGCACTTTTTAATATATTACTGTATTTTAATGCTTCGAGGCATTGTGTTCTGTGTATACCTATTTAAACATGTTTCATTTAGTTCACAATGCATTAATGTTTTCCACATTGCTTTCACCTGCTGTACCTGTTTTATATTTTCTGTTCACTTTACAACAACTAAATAAATGTTACACAACATTTTATGTTAGCTGACAGAGAATGTCAAGCAAATTTCAAGATAAAGCAATTCTAAACAGTTAAAAAAACACTCATAATAATTATTAATAATTCATAGCATGCTGATATGTTGACTAACTGCTAAAAGCTAAAAGAGTGATTAAAAATTGTGGAAAGCTTAAAATGAATGAAGACCAGTCATAGCACCTCAACTGATATTTGACCTTATATGCATGTCCTACATACAAAAGACAATGAAGTGCATGGGCATGTAACTTGTCAGCTAGATTGTGTTTACCTCGAGTGCTTTACACCTACTTCCACTTCCAATTCAAATAATCCACATATCATATGTTTGCAGTGTTATACAGTGTAGGAAGAGCTCATTTTCATCATCTCAACTATGCCAAATGATAGGATGCATTTGAAGGTCCTGCACTATTTTGATCACTCTGTTCTGAAGTATCCTGTTGGTTTTCATGTACCTTTTCTACTGAACACCTGGACAGGAACCTTCAGTCATCATTTACTCATCACCTCAAGTTGTTCTGAACCTTTATGAATATCTTTCTGCTGCTTCATGTTTTGAAGAATGTGGGTAACAAGACAGCTGCTGGTCCTCATTGACTTCCATAGTATTTTCCCCTCATACTATATAAGTCAGTGGAGACCAGCAAATGTTTGGTTACCAACATTCTTCAAAATATTTTCTTTTATGTTCTACCAAATACAGAATATCATAAGTTTGGAACAACTTGAGGGTGAGTGAACGATGACAGAATTTACATTTTTGGGTGAACTACCCCTTTAAAGCAAATACTTCTAAGAATGTTTTGCTTACATATGTTATTTCTGAATGTTTTCTGAATGTTTAAAATGTCTAGTTTTTATGTTCTACCTGTTTTAAAATAGTGTATTCTATGTTCCATTGTATCGTTTTGCAAACATTATGGGAACGTTACTTTTGAATGGTCTCTGAACGCTCTGAAACAAGTACATTTAAAACAAAAGTTAGAAGAATGTCGAATTAAAATGTTTCAGGGAAAAATCTTCACTGTTGTATAAATAATGTTGTGCTAAAATTTAAGAATATTACATTAGACCAGATAACGTTGAATGAATGTTCTGCTGATGTTACCGGAAGAACATTTGTTGATATCTTTGAGAAAACCTGGCCAGAACAATCTCTGCCTCTTACACACACACACACACACACACACACACACACACACTCATATTGGGTTTCCATGTTTTACGGGGACTCTCCATAGATGTAATGGTTTTTATACTGTCCAAACTGTATTTTCTATCCCCTTACCCTAACCCTACACCAGAACCTACCCCTCACACAAACATACAGGCATTTTCAGATTTTCATAAATCAACACTTAGTATGATTTCTAAGCTGTTTTGCTCATGGGCACCGAAAATGTCCCCACAAGTGCGAGGATAAAGATTCTGGATTTTGCCATCTTTGTGGGGATATTTTGTCTCCATAACATAGGGCATACCTGAACCAACACACACACACACACACACACACACACACACACTGTAGGCCTAACACCATCAAACATCACTTTCCATACATTACTGCACTGAAAAAAAAAATGATACCAATTTTTTTTAGGGTAAGTGATTGCAATCTATTTATTTTAGCTACATTAAATTTTTTTTTTGAAAGTTAGTGAACTAAATTTTGTTCATATAAATGTAGCTAAAATAAATTGATTGCAACCACTTACCTTAAATAATTTTAGTAAATTAAATTAATCTTTTTCAGTGTGTCTGAATCTCAGGAAAGTACATACAAATACAAACCGAATTGTGCTTGTGTGTCATTGAATTCTCACAAAATATCCAACACAGGTTCCTCCTGTTTATAAGCATGTAGAGCTATAATTGATTATTTCATTAGAAACGCAAACAGCAGCACAACCCCCCTTTTCACGGACAGACAGACAGACAGATATCAGTACAGCAGAACCTGTGCAGCTTCTGTACAATTTAGCCTAAACAACTGAATGAACTATTCAGGGTAAGACCAAAAGGCCTCTACAACATCTGAGAAAACAGGGATTTCTGGACCGTTTTAAAGCAAACACATAAGACTCATTATCACTGTGGCATATTGGCAGGCTCATTTGCTTTTCACAGCGAGTGTCGGGTCCAAAAATCCCTCCCCCCTGGGATAAACACGTGTATGGGGAGCGGGGGCGCTGTGGCCCCAGCAGCAGGTGGCCCATTGCAGCCTAATGAACACGGCAATCTGTTCCTATCGCCACGCCGCTTTTCACCAGACAATTAGGCGACTAAGCGTGTAATTATTCTGGGCCAACAAGAAGAGGCTCTTCTCTAATTTCATCTTTACATTTCTGTTTACTCACTCACAGTGCTCTCATTAATGAGAGATTTTCCAGTCTATGCTAATTGGTTTCAATAACATTCATTTTAGTTGAAAGGGAACGATTCTGTTAATTGAAGAGTGGGAGAGGAGGGGCAAAGATATAGAAATAACTAAATGAATGAATAAATAAAAAGAGCCCGCGTCTTTTTATTTTGGAGAGCGGCGGATGCTTTGAAGGCGATCAACAGGTTCAGAGCTAATGAAATTAAGTGACGCCAGCAGCAGCAGAAAGGAAATCGCAAATTAAAAGCAATTTATTTCTCATTGAAGCATGCGGCAGCGTTCAGGTGCAATTAATGCACAATGCTTAAGCACGAGAAAAAAACTTGGGATTGTTGTGAGGATGGTAATAAACTCTGCGCCGCCACCGTGGACTTTTGAGTTGCTAATCGTTTATGTTTTTACTGAGTATGCGCACATATGTGCATGTGTGGAGGTAAGCGGAGCTAAATCTTCCTCTGTGTCAGGCTTACTTACAATACGACGAGAAGTCTCTCAGTAGACCACCTCTGGTACAGCTAACACAAGATAATTTGAGATGATTTGCATGCAATTTGCATAATATCAGGACACAAGCTACAAATAGGTATGAGTGTGTCTTAATTACAATGGGCTACACTTTTCAAGAAGGCATGCTTGCATTCTAATTGCATTAGCTGCTGCTTGAATTCAAGACGCAGATTCAGTCAAGCAAAAATGCCTGTTTAGGATGTGTTCGGTGTTGTTCAGTAATTATGTTCGATTAAGCACTCTGCTATCCCTGCTCCCCTTAACAGAAAGACTTTCAGTAAAATTAGTCCACATTTAAAGGTGGTTATTTCAGCACTTTTAGTCACAAGGACATCTTTTTGTAAAGTATTAAATATATAGTTACACTTTAGTATAGGGACCAATTCTCACTATTAGTTGCTTTTTAGCATGCCTATTGTTAACATATTGGCTGTTTATTAGTGCTTATATACACATATTCTGCATGACCATATTCTACATCCCTAATCCTGCCCAATACCTGAACTTAACAACTACCGCACTAACTATTTATAAGCAGCTAATTAGGAATTTATTGAGGTAAAAGTTGTAGTTAATGGTTTGTTAATGGAAATATTTGGACCTTAAAATAAAGTGTGATCATAAAAGATTTTAAAGTAATTCATTGTACCTTTCCTTTCACCTCACATTCTCAGGAAAAAAGGTACAAAAGCTGTCACTGGGGTGGTACCTTTCCTAATATGTACCATTAAGATACGTGCATGGATCCTTTAGGGGTAAATAAGGTACAAAGGTGTACCTTTTGAAAGGGTATGACGCCCCAGTGACAGATTTTGTACCTTTTTTTCTGAGAGTGCACGTCTCAGAAACACACAAAAGGTTTATTTTCTCATTTTCTATTGGAAAGAGGAGGAGAGAGAGGGGCACTTAATTAAAAAATGCCATAATTTTAATATTGCATTAACAATTACATACCAATTAGTGAGTGATTTTTTTTAAACCCCCACTGCTCTCCAAAGTATGGTCATTAATTGATGTGCGGGGCTGTATTCAGGGCTGGGGTACGAGCACCTGAGGTTGCCAAGGTTACCAAATGGAATCCTCCCTCAGACATCCCTGATCTGCATAATTCCATCATATAATTCAGTGGCTTTCAAAGTGAGGTTGATGAATGGCACCTTCAGAAGATAATATTTCTGCTCGGCTGTAATAAATCTTATGTGAAGTGCTTTGGGTGTGTGTGTGTGCGTTTAGTTTTTTGGGGGACATGGAAGGTAGGATGAAACTCATTGCACCCCCCCCCCCATCCCCATTTTTCTTTGTCTGTTTCTCTGCAGATATCATGAACATTAGAGTAATTACTTGCTTACCTTCTCTTGATTCAGAAGAACACCCTGACCTGAACTTTTTCAGATGCTTATTGTGTTTAATCAAACGGCCTCTTAATGGCTCTCATTAAACGCCTCTCTGTAATACTTGATTCCGATTGGTCAACGGCAGCATTCAGCCGTCAGGTATTTTCTAATAAAGTGGATGACTGAGTTTTGAGCATATTGACAATCTGTTTTAGGTTTGAAAGCTACTTAAATATGCAGGTGTACAAATTTACGCTCTGGAGGGTCTTGAAAATCTCACATATTCACCGAGGACCAAGACAGACCAAACGATTCTTGTTCTAGTGGGACCCGATTGACCAAGATGCCAGATAAACACCTGTGATATTGATCCCCGATTCCAAACAGTCCACAGCCGAGAGGCCAGCGCGCCGTGTTCTCCGCACATTGCTATTAATAAAACAGCGTAGGTCAAGCAGAAGTGACCCCAGTGCCTCAATAGTGTTTAAAAACAGGTTCGACCCTGGCGATAGCGATATGACCTTCTCTTCATTTATTCATGGCGGTGGTTACGGCTGTCTCTCTTGCTTGTTTGCCTTTAGCGGGTGCATGTATTTACCATGCATTAAGCCTCATTAGACGTTAATTGAATGTTTGGTCGCTGAGGGGCGAGCGGTGATGGAGAGAGTGTTATAGCTAATGATGAGAGAGGGAAATGAAGAGGGGGAGTGTTTTTTCCTCTTCCCACTTTTTTTTGTGTGTGTGTCCCTACAAATATAAACACTTCTTATTTAATTTCCTTCTCTTCCTCTTTTGATTTTCATTAGATGAAAGAAAATAGTCTTTATTGCTCCCATGCCATTATGTGTGAGTGTATCTGCATGCAATTTGTGTGTCTGCCTGCATGTAAAAATAGAGAGAGATACGAGCTAAGTGAAAAATCAAAGTCACGAGTGCGTATTTTCTCTGACACACCTGTGAGTGATTGCATTTGTTTACTAATTAGGTTTTATTTTCCATTATTAATGTTTTTAATAAGCCCAGAGTCAGGTGTGGCTGACAGTAATGAATGCCTCGTTCTCGAAGTTCGTTATTGGCGAGCTGCTCTGCTCCCTAATAAAGGGATAATTACTCCATGTTTGTACAGACATAAAGAACTGAGTATTGACTTTTTGACAGGCTGTGACGCCGCTCGCGCTAATGACATTTTAAATTGTACGTTTATAGCTATCACACAATGAGAGAGTTCATCGTGTTTTCAGTAGATGATAGATGGATGGATAGATAGATATATAGATGATAGATAGATAGATAGATAGACAGACAGACAGACAGACAGACAGACAGACAGATAGATAGATAGATAGATAGATAGATAGATAGATAGATAGATAGATAGATAGATAGATAGATAGATAGATAGATAGATAGACTAGACAGATAGACAGACTAGATCAGATAGATCACTCAGATAGAAGACAGACAATGACAGATAGATAGACAGATAGATAGATAGATGGATAGATAGTTACTTGCTAGAATAACATGGTAACCTATAGATCAGAGATAGGAGAGCCACTAGATATGATAGATAGGAAATTCAGTTAGTGAGCTTTCTAGATGTGACAGATTGGATGAAATATAGATTTAGATAGAACAGTTGATGGTCAGGCTCAGATTAAGTGATTCTCTAGGCCACATTTTTGAATAGGATGAGATAAGAAATGCTTCTAGTGTTTGAGTGGAGTTTCTGTATTTCCGTGGACCATGCAGCTGATGAAATGATGGATGCTGAACACTGGAGGCCTCAGGCTTCATTATGTAGACTGACTAGGCACAGTCATTATTGAATCAGAGAGAAGATGATTTCTAGAAATGAATGTGTGAAGGTAATGTGCTGTTCCCAGTAAGCGCGGTAACGTTGGGTTAATCACTGAGAGACTCTACCTCTCCTGCATGATATAGTCTCTTCTGCACAGGTAATAAAGTTATTTCTGGGTTACAGCAAGCATTTTCTTTAATAGCAGCTATAAATTATAAAATGGTATGCTGATTCTGACAAAGTACATAGTTACAAAGTAGAGTTATTATTATTTGTATTTTCTACAGGCCCTTCCTTCCTCATTCTCTCACACAAGTACACATGCTCTTCGGTGTCAAACACTTTGAACGGACTGCTGTTAATGCATTTGTTCAGTCTGACATAAACATTTGCATGCAATCAATGCCAATTTTGGTCACATGCTGCTGCTGTTACTTAAAACTATTTTATGAATACTGTGGATTTAGATACTAATCACTACTGCTATCAGAGCTGGGTACATTACTGACAAATTGTAGTCCGTTACTGATTCCAAATTACACGACAAATATTGTAGTTATAGTAACGTAATCCATTACATTACATATTTTAGGTAACATAATAAGACTACTTTTTTAAATTACTTTAAGATTACTTTTAACATAACTCATTTATTACATTGATTTAAATAGGATAATATTGTACCATACTGAAATTAAAATGCAAAGAAAATATATTCCATTCATTATTATTAACAACATAAATTGAATTAAGAATTACATTACGTCAAGGTTTTCCAAGCTAGTGTTTGTGAAGGAACTGCAGGGGGTTTGTGAGTTTAATGAAACGCTAATAATTAATTAAGTCATAAAAATGTAAAATTAAAAATAATTTTAAAATACCAACAAAAACAACAACAACAAAAAGTATCCAACATTCCACATTTATTTTCTGGTTATTTAAGTGTCGTATTTAAAGTGCACTTTTTCTTTTCTTTTTTTTTATTTCCGGTGTGAACACACTACTCGCTCTATTTATACTACAAAACCTGTTATTAATTCACAAATGTCACTAGAAACGTTCGCCAGGTTCGCTGAGGAAAGCGCTGTCTTTGTCATAGAATCTTTTCAATGGTTAAGGAGAATCACATGACTGCTGTCAGTGCTGGCCAGTGCATTGATCTCTATGAAGTCAAGCATTCTGCAATGTGGTGATAAAAGTTCAAATAATTTCAATAACTTGTTTTGTTCCTGAATGAATCAGAGTTTTTGAGCGATCAAATAAATGTCCTCACTCATAAAGACAGTCACTTGACGCCACCTACTGGCAAATATAACTTGCACTGAAGGCACTGGAAAACAACAACTGGTGAAACCTCTTGATTATAGAGCAAAGATGATAAATTTAATAAGGATATCAGTATGCTGAGCAGTTAAGGAATGAGACTGTCATTTTAAAATCTATTTTATTTAACAAAAGTAGGCTAACGTATAATTATAAAAGCATTTATGGATGTAGTTAAGACGGCATACAAGTTGAATTTATAGGTTGTTTTTTTATGCACCTACTGTTTTTCATGCATTGGTCTGAAAAGACAAATCACATGTGAAAACCAGACTGAATTTGTAGTCTTGAACATAAACAAGTAACAGCCCACTTATACCTAATTACTATCGTTTTCTAATGAGTGGGATGAAAGAAAAAATGAAAGCATGAGAATAAGTTAGTCAACCTCTATTTTTAATCATGCATTTCTGCTGTCTTTATTCATTACGGTTTTGTGACAGCTATTCAGCTTGCCAACACGCTCTGCCACCTCTAATGATGGTGTGTGTTACACCAATCTCTACTAAAATCATCAGCGGCATTATGAAGTTAATTTCAAATGATTGACAGTCCTTTATATGCATGTAGCTAATGTAACAATTTATTTTCCTAACAGGAGGAAAATGGGGAAAGACAGGGCAGGAAAACTTGAACTGTCTTCAGTGCAGAAAGAGTGGCACAATCTTGATTTTATTTGCACAACTCCATTGAAAGTATAGTCTGTTCACATGTGAAGTGTGATTGTTTACCTAGCCTATAAATACAGTAGGAAAAGAGAATGACTTGTGGTTTGTTGCACTTTGAGGAGCCTTCTTGTTAAGAAACAAATCTTTAAATGTTTAAAATGTTTAAAATGTAATTTATGTTTGGGTGAGTCAGACTATTTTAGGGTACATTTCATGTCCATTGATGATAATCATATATTTTTTTCTAACATTTTTTTTTTTCATAAATATCATATTTTATCCATTAAGAGAATATATACTATTAACTCACACATATATTTTGTACACCCTGTTTTTCAGTTTGCTTGAAATTGCCTTTATGTCCCTTAAATTACAGTTTTTGCAATGACTGTTTTTTTTATCCTTTAAAGTCAAGATTATTTATATAAAATTGATTTTGACAGTACCTTAAAATATTCCCGCATCATGTGGTCATTTTAACTCTTTTTTTTTCTTATTTACTGGTATCACATGTAAATGAAAAATGGTGTACTATTTTAAATAAATAAATAAAATAGAACTCTAGAAAAGACTAGATAAGGAACATGTGAAACACAAGAGTTATATGTACACAGGTGTAACAAGGGAAACAAGATACAAATGAACCAATCAACAAAGAAAACTACAAACAGATTAGAAGACTACAACAGGAAACAGGAAACTAAAAGACCAAAACTTCAACATAAAAGTCCAAAATGTTAAATATGTGAGAAAAGTAAGTTAATTAGAGTCTTAAGTGTAGATATAAGATTTATTTTTTTGGAAGGCAGAATCTTCATTGCACAGTGTTTGCTTCATATGTATGGTAACACTTTAGAATAGGGAACACTTATTCACTATTAACTACGACTTTTCCCTCAATAAATTCCTAATTTGCTGCTTATTAATAGTTAGTAAGGTAGCTGTTAAGCTTAATTACTACTAATAAATGGCTAATAGTCTAGTAATATGCATGCTAATAAGCAACTAGTTAAGAGACACTAAAATAAAGTGTTACCATATATATATATATATATATATATATATATAATATTTATATATATATATAGACTGAATAAATAATTTTTCATCTACAATGCCGTGAAAAGGTTTTTGCCCCCTTCCTGTATTTATTTATTTTTTTGCATATTTGTCACACTTAAAAGATTCAGATCATCAAACAAATTTTAACATTACACAAAGATAATGTAAGTAAATACAAAATGCAGTTTTTAAATGATGATTTCATTTATTAAGGGAAAAAAAGCTGACCAAACCTACCTGGCCCTACGTGAAAAATGAATTGCCCCCTTCTGTTAAATCATGAAAGAACTGTGATTAACCACGTTATTTTAGAAAGCTGAGTTAAATTTCACTAGACACACCCAGACCTGATTACTGCCAGACCTGTTGAATCAAGAAATCACTGTCTGACAAAGTGAAGCATGCTTAAAGAGCAACACATCATGCCACGATCTAAAGAAATTCAAGAAGAGATGAGAAACAAAATAGTTGACATGTATCAGTCTGGAAAAGGTTATAAAGCCATTTCTAAGGCTTTGGGACTCCAGCGAACCACGGTCAGAGCCATTATCCACAAATGGAGAAAACTTGGAACAGTGGTGAACCTTCCCAGGAGTGGTCGGCCTACCAAAATTACTCCAAGAGCGCAACGACGACTCATCCAGGAGGTCATAAAAGAACCCAGAACAACATCTAAAGAACTGCAGGCCTCACTTGCCTCAATTAAGGTCAGTGTAGAAAGAGACTGGGCAAAAACGGCATCCATGGGAGAGTTCCAAGGCAAAAGCCATTGCTGACCAAAAAGAACACAAAGGCTCGTCTCACATTTGCCAAAAACTATATTGATTATCCCCAAGACTTTTGAGCAAATATTCTGTGGACTGATGAGACAAAAGTTTAACTTTTTGGAAGGTGTGTGTCCCGTTACATCTTAAGCCTGTTACAGTGTAAAACCAACACAGCATTTCATAAAAAGAACATCATACCAACAGTCAAACATGGTGCTGGTAGTGTGATGGTCTGGGGCTGCTTTGCAGCTTCAGGACCTGGATGACTTGCCATAATTGATGGAACCATGAATTCTGCACTCTATCAGAAAATACTGAAGGAGAATGTCTGGCCGTCAGTTTGTGACCTCAAAAACAAAATTAAGGTTTTGGAGTGGCCAAGTCAAAGTCTGGACTTAAATCTGATTGAGATGCTGTGGTATGAGCTTAAACAGTCCTTTCATGCTCGAAAACCCTCCAATGTGGCTGAATTAAAACAATTCTGCAAAGAAGAGTGGGTCAAATTCCTCCACAGCGATGTGAAAGACTCATTTACAGTTATCGCAAACACTTGATTGCAGTTGTTGCTGCCAAGGGTGGCACAACCAGTTATTAGATTTAGGGGGCAATTACTTTTTCACGTAGTGCCAGGCAGGTTTGGACAGCTTTTTTCCCTTAATAAATGAAATCATTATTTCAAAACTGCATTTTGTATTTACTCGGGTTATCTTTGTGTAATATTAAAATTTGTTTGTTGATCTGAATCTTTTAAGCGTAACATGCAATAAAAAAAAAAAACACGAAGGGGGCAAAAACCTTTTCACAGCACTGTAATTGAGGTGCATGACAGAAAATAAAATGAATATGTAATTATGTTATATAATCCACAACCATGTATACATGTGTATTTTTAAAATGCAAAATTCTAAATCATAGTACATTTTCTCATTTTTAAATTTAAATGATATGAAAAGCTTTGCGACCCAACACTGGCTATCAGTGTAAAAAGCCTAATCTTTCAGTAAGGGAAGTAATTTCCCATGAAGTGTGTGCTTGTGAACTGATGATGATGGGGAAGCTGAGTATCTGGACAATACCATAAATAAACTCTGACCTTAAACTTCCATAGTGAACAATGTCCACAGAATACACTCTCTCCTTCTCCATACTTCTATTCTTACCGTACAATTTTAGTAAAATGAAATGTTACTCATGAATCATAGCATCAAAATGCATTTTGTTCTTTTGCTGACATAGTTCGAATGAACTTTTGTTGTTTTGCTCTTTCCATGATCTACCATTTAACATGCTAATTTAATTTGCCTACTTGCTGTAATCATTTTCATTTAGCTTATTATATTGGAACAATTTTCTTCTGGCTGCAGATGTTGAGACCATAAATTGTGACACTGCTCACACAAAGCTGTATGACATAGTTTTACAGTGAGCATCTGTGTTATGGTCATTAGAGCTGCTTCACCTTTGTTTTATCTAGCTGTTTTGACAAAGAAGGCCTGTTCACACCAAGACTCATCACAGGTTTAGTTCATCACTAAAATTTGGGTCGGTATCTGCCTATGATTTGTCTGTTCAGATATATGCAAAGGAAAAAAAACAGAGGAGCTAAATGAAAATGCAAACTCTGTTACTGTCTGACAGTAGGTGGTGCTTATAATAAATCAGAAATACTATGGTTACCCCAGTTACCCTGGTACATGCTTGTCACTGAGATGAAGAAGAGAGAAAGCCAAGCAGTACGTTTTCAAACATATTTTACCAATCTTATCCAGAATTTGGTGCTGCATGGCATCGGTGCTGGGTAGTAACTGATTACATGTAATCTGGATTACATAATCAGATTCCAAGAAATAAGTACTTGCAATTAGATTATATTACATTTTAAAATACTTGTAATCAGACTGCAGTTACTACAGTTACAGTTTGTGGACATTCACACAAAGACCAGTCACTAGTCAGGTGGTAAAGACACAGCATTTGACTACTTGATTAACAAACATTTTTATATGTGATTTCTCAGCATTTCAATGTTGCATCAACTGCTTATGAACAAGTTACATTTGTTTTTATTTATTTTTTATTACTATGTCTTTGGAAGGCTTTTGTCTTTAAATTGCATTAAAATGCACAAATTCACATTATATCTTATTTACATGTAATGCAGGGAATCCCCAAATTTTCAATTTAAAAAAAAAAAAATTGTCAGCCGAACCTCTTTCATCTAATGTATTTACTTTAAGTACCCTTAAGAGTTTAAGGTAAGTTAATAATTAAGTAACACATTTGCATGTTCATGGTTCTCAGACATTGGTTAATGGTCACATGACATGCAGGTAAACAAAATATTTCATAATTTTTAGAAAGTGTTTTATTTTGATTGTTTTTATTTTCAATGTTACATTTTTATGATTTCATTCATTATTAGCTTTTCATTAAAAACACAACCCCCTGCAGTTCCTTCATGAACCACAGTTTGGGAAATCTTGATGTAATGTAATGTTTAATGCACTTCATGTTGTTAATAACAATGAATTTAATATATTTTCTTTCTCTTTGTATTTTTATAACAACAAGGTACACTATTATCTTATTTAAATCAATGTGATAAATGAGTTAGGTCAAAAGTAATCTAAAAGTAATCAAAAAGTACTCTGATTATATTACCTGTGTACTAACTACATTTTTTGTCATGTAATTTGGAATCAGTAACGGACTACAACTTGTAAGAAATCTACTCAGTACTGCATGGTGTTTATCAAACAACTACAAAGACAAGAGCTGCTCAGTATCCATCTAAACTGCCAGGTTACAGATTCTTCTTTTATTCATTGTCGCTTGACAAAATGCGTGAGTGCCACCGAGTCGTAGTTTTATGTAATGGCAGCAGCTCCAGGCATGTGACCAAAAGCGCAAATCGTATTGGTTATGACTCTGTTGCATTGACGGCACGTGAACGTTGGCCTGAGCAGACGCATTAACAGCCGTTTATTAAAATTAAAATGTTTATTACACCAAATTTGCACGATGAACATTCATCTCAGTGTGAACAGGCCTTGAATTGGCACTACAGGTGATTTATGTATTTTGGAATAAAAGTATCACGACGGCGTTAGCCGTTATGTTCATTACTTGTCCTATCAGGTGTCTCTCGGCAGTGTTAATGCTGTATATTAAACATGGGGTTGCGGCGGGTGCAGGGGCATTGGGCGGGCCTTAATTAAAGTCTGACGGCTAAATGCATCAGAATGTGGCAGACAGTGGAGCCTGTCATGGAGACGATTTTAATTTGCGCCCCACCTCCGGAGAGCAGCGGCGACTGGCCTTGACCCTGTGCTGACTGTATGGATTAATGTACTGTAATGACTGCTGAGGCTATCATTGCAGCAGGCATCATTAATTATCCTTATTGATTGTTGCTTTCAGAGATAAAGCATTCTGCTGACTGGGAAACACTCCGAGCTCGCACAAGGTCAAGGCTAAAAAAGGGAACTTAGATAATCGCAGCGCGCAAAGGCTGGACCAGGTCAACTGAAAAAAAGAAATATATATATATATATATATAGGCTCTATGTGGACTGTCTTTCTGACTCTCTCTTATATTCTCTCACAGGTTGCATCATAGACCCTCCTGCTTTCTTATATTCAAACATTGCTTCTTGGCACCCTGTTTACTCTGCATGAGTGAAATTTTGCAAAACGCAATTAAAAAGCTGATGACATGCTTACCGAGTGCATATTCGATAAATATACTGTGGACTGCCTCAGTGCTAGCAGGATGCATATGAACTATCAAATAATGTGACGTCTACACGATGATTCACATAACTCCTGTTGGTGAGCAACAGAGACAGAGAGGGAAGAAAAGAGAGGAATACTGCTGACATCTTATTCGGTGAGTGATGAGAGGGCCGTGTCTCAGCACGATTAGGTTTCTCTACTGCCTGCCCTAATGGAACCAACCAATCCCAGGAAGGAAGTGAGGGTTTTATATTTACACAACCATACTTCACTCTTCTGCTCTGTGTGCGTGTAACAGTGACAAAGATACCCAGAGATGCATTCAGCTTTGTGGTCTTAAAAGAGAAGCAAGAGAGGATGATTGGACAGCCGTGAGTGTGTGTAGTTGAGGTTCATGTTTATGACTCAAAGGCTAATGGGAGAGCTTGCTGTGTGCTCCATCTCATTAGTACAGCACTGGAATGGCAAAAACACGCTCACTAGTATAAAGGAAGTGATTAGAACACACAGCTCTCATATTTCAGAACTTAAATTACCCAAGGCACTAATTTTGTGACAAAAAAAAAAAAAAAAATTATATAGTCAAAACAGTAAAATGATGTGTAAAGATGTTGAAACCTACTGAATAGTAATGCACCAGCATGCAGAAGACCAATTTATGATAATTTTCTGAAAGGTTATGCATTACTGTTGTGCTAAAGATCGGTCTCTGCATTAAGAAACAGTTACCTCTGACAAAGTAGAACAAATGTCAACAGAGCAGAACAAATTAAGTCAGAGATCTGTCGCACTAAGAAGGGTTAAGTGGCTACTCGGTTAAGTTGGGCTTATCATCATTCACCAATGGCTCAGACCGGTGGATACAGTGATATAACTGCCATGTATCTTTTCAAATATAACATGAGTCTTTACTGAAATATTAAAAGAGACAAATAATATCATCTCTTTGCTGTAATTTGCTTCAATAATGTCTGGCAACTCAACAAATCTGACATAAATTTAGACTAACTTTAAGCATTTTGGAGATTTCACAGAATTCTTTGCAAATCGATTATTATATGATTATATATTGGTTAAAAATGAACAAAAATCAATAGCTAAATAAGTAACAATCAGTTTGAACAATCCAGCAAAGGAATGGAAGACCAGTGATCATCTGGTATAACCTCATGTTGAAGATGACCACCTGTGAAGGGTAATGTAGTTTTGTCAGGTGAGGAAATATCTCAGGTGAATATCATCATCATAAAAGTGAAAACTAATTCTGTGGTTCCTGATAATGTCCCCCAGAGGATGCAAATACTAGGAGAAAAGCACCTAACACAGAACCCTAACAGGAGCTATCACTGAGCCCTGGTGCAATCCATTTTAATCAAAGGATTAGTTCACCTAAAAATGATAATTCTGTAATTAATTACTCACCATCATGTCGTTCCAAACCCATAAGGAACACAAATTAAGATATTTTTGATGAAATCTGAGAGCTTTCTGACTCTGCATAGACAGCAACGCAACTACGATGTTCAAGGCCCAGAAAGGTAGTAAGGACATTGGTAAAATAGTCCATGTGACATCAGTGGTTCAACTGTAATTTTATGAAGCTAAGAGAATAGTATTTGTGTGCAAAGAAAACAAAAAGAACATTATTCAACAATTTCTTCTCTTCCGTGTCAGTCTTCGATGCTCATTCACAAAAGTACCACAACGCATGCATGTGGTGTTGCTGATGCAGGTTTGCATTTCAATTGGATCTTGGAGGACTAATAAATGCCAAATGCCATCAGATAATGCTACTAGGACAATTGCCATAATCTCTTAGAGGAAAAGGAAGACTCTATTATCTATCCTGGGAAGAACAGGACTTCTCATTGGTCCACAAGATGTTTCTTTGGAACTAATCTTGAAATTCATTCCTAGTGCAACAAAGTTAAGCTCTAAGAAGCAAACCATTACATCTCTGTCTGTTCTAGATCAGTAAGGTCTTTCTGAACCCATTTCAGGGTCTCATCTGTGTGTTACAGATTTCTAGGATTGTCTTGGTGCTCCAGGAGATGAGCATCACACAGCACTTCATGATCCCACTGCACTGTTGCTTCGCACAATGAATAGAAGATGTCTTTGCCACCAGACTGCTCATCACATGGGATGTATATATCACTTACCCAAACATCTTGTCAGGGTTCTGTTGTGTGTGTCATCTGTTCCTGCCTCCTGTGTCCATATTTGGTTTGTTTCCTGTCCTCGTCTGATGTCATTATGAGTTAAGTCTGTTCCAGCTGTGTTTGTCTAATTAGTCTGTGTATATTAGTTCCTGCCTTTTGAGTTTGATTTCGTCTGGTCTACTCGTTACTTCCCCGGTGTATCCTGTCCCCAAGTCGTGCCTTGTCTTGCCTTGTCCTACCTTGATGTCGTCATTAAAACTATTATTTTGAAGTGTATCCTCATCTGCGTGTTCCTCGTTTCTCCCTGCTGTGTGCACCGTGACACATCTTTCCAAAGACTTTGACATTGGTGTATATTGGCAGGATCTAATTTGCATTTGATTTTGTAAAGCTGTCAATTAATAACAACCTTTCATTTATTTGGTTTGATGCCTAATAAGGTCCTTAATCACTTGCATTCTGTTCTTATTAACAAGGATTATCATGACAACAAAAAAGGCACCAGGCACACAGGTACTAAACACAGGGAACGATAAGGACAAGGAACACACATCACAATAAAAGTGCAAAGGCAAACACATATGTGACCCTGGACCACAAAACCAGTCTTAAGTCGCTGGGACATATTTATAGCAATAGCCAAAAATACATTGTATGGGTCAAAATTATAGATTTTTTTTATGCCAAAAATCATTAGGACATTAAGTAAAGATCATGTTCCATGAAGATATTTTGTAAATTTCCTACTGTAAATATAACAAAACTTAATTTTTGATTAGTAATATGCATTGCTAAGAACTTAATTTGAACAATTTGAAAGGTGATTTTCTCAATATTTTGATTTTTTTGCACCCTCAGATTCCAGATTTTCAGTTGTATCTCAGCCAAATATTGTCCTATCATAACACACCATATATCAATGGAAAGCTTATTTATTCAGCTTTCAGATGATGTATAAATCTCAATTTCGAAAAACTGACCCTTATGACTGGTTTTGTGGTCCAGGGTCACATATAGAATCTACACGTGAGGGAGGTGGCATGGGAGAGCAATAGGGAGAGTGAAAGAGGACCAGGAGTGAAAGAGGACACGTCACAGAAGACATGTCTCGGGGAAGCTGAGGAGCACAAAATAGGAACAGAAGAGGATTACAAACTAAAAGTTGGGGCTTACGTGCTCTCTGTATCTTTGCCTTATCTAAGGACAAAAGGCATTTGTTTATGTTGTCCAAAGAAACCCAGTCACACTGAAGTGAAACTTTTCTTCTGATGAGTGGAAAGAGGGTTTAGAATGCTATCCTATCTGCTGTCCACTACAATAGGGATCAATCAGGTAGCAACCTCAATGAGGAGAGTAAGTATCTGGCAGGAAATCAGATGTTGTCGAGTTCCTTCCATCACTTTATGCATTATGTTTTTTTTCTTCTTCTTCTTTTTTTCCAAGGCACTTTCTCTCCTCATTATGTGACTGAATGTTTTAAGCTTCAGTTTGGTCATAAATGATTTTACTGAAAGTTTTAGTTTGATTTGATCCAAAAATGGTTATCTTGTTCTTCTGGGAGATGTATGGATGTGAAGGTCAGGAAAATTTACACTATGAAATTTACACTAATTTACACTAAGAAATTTACACTATGGTGTTGTTGGAGGCTTTTGTGCATGTCGGATTGAAATGGGGGGTGTAGAAATGATCCAATCAACAGTAAAAATTAAGCAATTAATTTGATTATTCACTCAATTTAATTTAAAAAATACTGAATACCTTGTGCACATGTGCCATGATGCATGTGTTTACCTGATTTATGTCATACGAACATGTTTGTTTGTTTATGTATGTTATGTCTTATTGGTCAGTGAAGGATACTGAATATTTGCTCAATGTTTGCTAAAAAAGATATTCTGACATATGCATAAATCAGCTTTCTTTTTAGATATGTCATGAAGGAAAAAAGTGCAATTATACTCATGTAGCTCCAGCAAAATTATTGTGGTGGCTTTCTCTGGTTCTGAATACAGCAACTGGGCACTGTGCATGCACTGAAGTTTTGTGTGGAATACATTTAATGCACGTATAAATGAATAATCAATCGGACTGCAGTGTTTAGGATTCATATCAGAACTTTCAGAATCTGAAATTGTATTGCATTCATTGTGATTGATGAAATTAGTGCATATAAACATACCTAGCGCTTATTTTCTGCTATCTTCTCAGATCAAGACAATCTGATAACAAGTATTTTTTGCAATCCAGAACAAATCATTTTCTTCATAGTTACTTCGTCTAAATTTACTGACTGTCCCCAGTGGGAGATTTTGGCAGATTTATTGTCTTATAAGCAGGTCTTCTTTATTGTCTGTTCTTTTTTCTCTTTTCTTTTTCATTCACTTGCTCTCTATAAGTGTCCTTGTGTTCTGTTTCTGTTTCAGTGTGTCAGCTGTTTGCAGAAACAATATTTACATGTTCATTTTTAATGTATTTATAGAAGAACACCGGCATGTATAGAGAAGTTAAATAGGCAGATTCAACAAGCCAGACGAAGGAGAGTGAGATAAAGCGAAGCAGAGTCTGTCTTCTCTGTTCATCTTGTCTGAAGTATATCAGACAGAGCTTCCCAAGGTCTGTA
Organism: Aspiorhynchus laticeps; assembly: GCA_023376895.1. Lineage (NCBI taxonomy): Eukaryota > Metazoa > Chordata > Actinopteri > Cypriniformes > Cyprinidae > Aspiorhynchus > Aspiorhynchus laticeps. The sequence goes on along the minus strand of CM041814.1, from coordinate 32,491,910 downwards.
AATTCATTACGGCACTGTATCTTTGAAATAGGCGCATTATAAAGGGCACAGGCTGTGGATTGTAGTCAGAGTTGAATTGCTAAGCAGTAGCCTGAGGGCAGAGAGCAGCTCTCCAGTAAAGGTATGACCAGCCAGTACTGCAGGCACCAGACTCTCCTGAGAACCCTAGCAGCACACCGACAGGTGTGTGTGTGTGTGTGTGTGTGTGTGTGTGTGTTGTGTGTGTGTTGTGTGTGTTGTGTGTTGTGTGTTGTGTGTGTGTGTGTGTGTGTGTGTGTGTGTGTGTGTTGTGTGTTGTGTGTGTGTGTGTGCGTGTGTGTGTGTGTGTTTGTGCGTGTCTGTTGTGTGTGTGTGTGTGTGTGTGTGTGTGTGTGTGTGTGTGGTGGTGTGCTGTGGTGTCTGTGTCTGTGTGTGTGTCTGTGTCTGTGTGTGTGTGTGTGTGTGTGTGTGTGTGTGTGTGTGTGTGTGCGTGTTGTGTGTGTGTGTGTGTGTGTGTGTGTGTCTGTGTGTGTGTGTGTGTGTGTGTGTGTGTGTGTGTGTGCGTGTGCTGTCTGTGTTTGTGTGTGTGTGTGTGTGTGTGTGTGTGTGTGTGTGTCGTGTTGTGTGTGTGTGTGTGTGTGTGTGTGTGTGTGTGTGTGTTGTGTGTGTGCTGTCGTGTGTGTGTGTGTGTGTGTGTGTGTGTGTCTGTGTCTGTGTGTGTGTGTGTGTTGTGTGTGTGTGTGTGTGTGTGTGTGTGTGTGTGTGTGTGTGTGTGTTTGTGTGTGTGTGTGTGTGTGTGTGTGTGTGTGCTGTGTGTGTGTGTGTGTGTGTGTGTTGTGTGTGTGTGTGTGTGTGTGTGTGTGAAGCAAAGAGTTTCAGATGTAATATCACAGTATAACTATATAAAAATTCTTAGAACAATCATTTTGCTGTCTATTGTCTGTTACATTAATCATATACAGTATAAATCTGATTCTAATGTATTTAAAATATATAACTTTAACATGCTTTAGTGTTAAGCGTGTTAGGTTAACGCTTGACTTCCTTCTAGTGACCCGAAACTGACAGTGGATGAAATTAGTAACTCTTGTCTACTTTCCTGTATCTCGTAGAGCATGGCGCTAGCAACGCCAGGATCATGGGTTCGATTCCCAGGGAAAGCAAGAGCTGATCAAATGTAAAAAAAAAAAATTGAATGCAATGTAAGTCGCTTTGGATAAAAGCGTCTGCTAAATGTAAATGTTGTCAGTTTTCATTGCTTCAATACATGATAATTCAACACATGCAAGGATAAGAAATGAAACGTTCTTAGACAACGTGACAATTCTTTGAACTATAACTCCCCCACTGCAAATAAATGAAGTTACAAGATTAAGTTCATTTATATCACAGGTTAATTTTAATCAGTGGTTAAATGCATTAGAGGTTAAGATTCAAATTCAACTGTTCCAACTTTATCTCTTTCTTTAATATTTTGCTTTATAGAGCACATAATAATTTAGTTAACCATCTCAAAGATTTTGTTAAAAATCATGTTGTACTATGCATCAGCTTTACAGAAAGCAACAGTATAAGAATGAACACAACTGCATTAACAGAACACAGAATAAATGTAGTTTAGCTCAAATTAAATCTTCATTAGCTAAGAAGCAGTGAGCAGTTTTGTCTGAGGAAAAACACAATTCATTTATGAATAACAAGCAGAACAAATTTCTGTGCAATATGAATTTAATGGCATAATTCAGTTTACACGAGGATCGGTTTATGCTTGTTTCATGCATGATGCCCCAATGTCTGCTATCTTTAATTTATTCTCCATTCCAATTCTGTTATGTTCTGAATATTAACTGCTTAAATGAATTGCATTTATAATATTTCTAAGCAGTTAAAAACAGCGTAAAAAATACATCAATTAAAGACACCCATTTGATGGATTGATTTACTTTCCTTACTTTTATTGATGTCATAATTGAAGAATACATCATCAAAGATGTTATTGTTTTGCTTTCTGGTTAAATTCTTTAACTTCATTCCTTTTTATTTAATATTGACTTTGGTGCAAATCAACTAAATGAGAGTCTCAAGATGATTCATTGGCTGTTATAGAGTGCTTTGCTGTGATGCCATCTCCATTTCCTTGTTTACATAATGCTCCTGGGAAGAGAGGACATACATGTCTATATTTGCATTATATTTGTGCACACACACACGCACACACATGCAAAATCATTTTTGGGCGTTGGTATTTCAGCATGATGCCCATCTATCTTTCTGACATCTAACCCAATCCCTGGAGGGTAACTGAATTTAATCCTGAACATTAGATAAGCACCCTCTGCCTGAGCGTATAAATGTGTGGTGTGTGTTTGTGTGTGTGTGTGTGTGTGTGTGTGTCTGTGTGCGTGTGTGTGTGTCTGTGTGCGTGTGTGTGTGTGTGTGTGTGTGTGTGTGTGTGCTGTGTGTGTGTGTGTGTGTGTGTTGTGTCTGTGTGTGTGTGTGTGTGTGTGTGTGTGTGTGTGTGCTGTGTTGTGTCTGTGTCTGTGTCTGTGTCTGTGTCTGTGTCTGTGTCGTGTGTGTGTGTGTGTGTGTGTGTGTGTGTGTGTCTGTGTGTGTGGTTGAGGTGACTTCCAACAACAGGTTTTGACAGGAACTTCTCTCTTTGTCTATCTGTCTCTCGCTCCTAAGGGATAGACAGGAATTGTCTTGGCACTGGAACAATGGTAAGCATTGGAATTTTACATCTATTTTAAAACGTATGCACCATGTTCTAGAAATATAATTGTCATATTCTTTATATATTTGAATGTTATTTTGATATATTTTCATTTTTCTCATAATTTTCAGAAACATTTGATCATTTTAATAAATATTTGAATTTACAGACTCTAAAAATGTTAATGTGGTATATTCATCAACTAAAAATAATAAAAAAAAAATTCTACTGTCACATCTGTATTCTGTGTTGGTTTTGTTTTCCTTGTGTTGCCTGTCTGTTTCCTTTGTTCCTGTTTTCCCTCCTGTCTTCCCTCATCAGGCCATCCAAGATATAGATGACTTTTGTCTTCAGTAGAACAGTAAAGAAGATTTTTAGCTGAAACCGTGGTCCTTGGTGATTCATCAAATGCAAGTCAGCATTTTGGAGAATTTAAAAAAGCACATGAAGGAGACACACAAAATGAATACCCATGGCTTCTGACAATATACTGATGTCTTAAGAAGCGAAACAATCAGTCTGTGCAAGAAACTGAAGAGCCTTAGTTCTTGCTGGTAGATGTTCAGCTACACCATTATAATGGAAAAAAAAAGTTTCTCTGTTGGCAGCAATTGACTATTTTCCCAATCCCCTACCTTAGACGATTGGTTAGACACAAAATAAAAGTCAAAAAGTAAAAAAAGGCAGAGGCTATTAACACTTAACACTGCAAATAGCAGTAGATTCACTATATATTACTTAGATTATATCACTTAGATTCGCTAAATGCATATAGCATATTTTCATAGCGATAGATGCTATTTACACTAAGTGAAAAAAGCAGTATTTTCTTTGCAATAAATAGTAGTTATGCTTTTTTATATTTCTTAGTGGCAGATATTTGCACCTCAGTATTGTAGTACATTACAAAACAGTATGCAATAATAACATATTGCGTGTAAATTATAATTTTTATTAAAATGATTAAATGGATGTCGCCTGATTGGGACAATAAAGCCCTCCTTACACCTACCCTTAATCCTACCCGATAAACACCCACGAGGCACTTTATTTTCTGCTTTTTGATTATTTACTTTATTTTTATGTAAAATAAATGCCTTTCCAATGTGATATGGGGGGGAAAGGGAGGAGAACAAGTTCAGCAAAAGGCAGATTCGATCTCGGGTCAGTCGCATCAAAAAGTCAATGCTGCACACTTTACTACTACGCCGCGGAAGCTGCTTTCTAACAACTGTCTTCTGTAATGTTGTCTAGTGCAACCACACGTTGGTGGGAGGAGTTAGTGTAAATAGCTTCTGCGGGCTGTTTGCAGTTAGCATAAATAGACACTCTGAAAAAAATAAAAAAGCCAAAAGATGTCAGTGTCTGGTTTGAGTACTTCTGATGGTCCCTATATACTAGTAATGGGCCTACAGTTGAGTTCTCTTGCTTTAACATACAAAATGTCACCATTGCTTCTTTCTCTTTCCATTCTGTCATTACTTGTGCCGTCTGAATGGTAATTATTGGGACCCTGTCCATTTTATCACATACTGTTTCCATCAAACATTACATTTATCTTATTTTTCCTTTGACAACTGCTTATTAGCTTAAATTTCTGAGTCGTGATGAGGTGTGTGTTTTTGTGCTGATGACACTGAGATGTGGTCTGGACTAGTCCCTGGTGCCAGATGACAATGACTGGCAAAAGATAACTAACTACTAACAGAGGTAAACACTGCAAAAAATGGCTTATCTTACTTAGTATTTTTGTCTTGTTTCTAGTCAAAATAGCGAAATATTCTTAAATCAAGATACTTTTACTAGATAAGCAAAAGACTTCAGATATTTAGTCTTGTTTAAGTGCATTTTGCTTAAAACAAGTAAAATTATCTGCCAGTGGGGTAAAATATTTAAAACAAGTATTTTACTTACCCCACTGGCAGATAATTTTATCTTAATTTAAGAATTTTTAGATATTTTGACTAGAAACAAGACAAAAATACTAAGTAAGATAAGCCATTTTTTTGCAGTTATGATGCAAAAACACAATAGTGATGAAAAGCCATGCAGGTGTTTTAAATGCATGTGTGCATGTGATTGCACTATAATAGATAAAGTTTCATAGAGCTTGAATTATCACAACTGAGATGATATTTATTCCAAGAAAAACCACACATAAAAAATCATTTTCATTCAAAGCAAAGTGTTTCCAAATGATTTTGGGGGTAATTTTGGTTGTTTCACCCCCAAAATCATCGTGTTCACTAAAGCAAATACTAAGATATTTTAAAATCCATGTCATGATTTTCAGTTCAGCTTGTCACTGAAATTGCTGAAAACATATTTGTTTTTTGTATTTGTGTTTTGTTGGTGTTTTTTTTTTTAACAATGACAATGTATGCAAAAACACTTGTACATGCTGTCCTATATTTTCCTGTACTGCACTGGCCCCAGGTTATGGTCACAAAGACAATGAATCAGCTCTGACACCTGCAGTCTTCACAGCGATATCTGCTCTGGTAGTACAGTGTGTGAAGTCATGCTAATAACAGCATGAGTCTGTCAATCACACAGACGGCAGAAATGCACAACTTAAAAGCACTAATTGCTGTTTTTGTTCTGTGGTTTTCCAAAGCGTGCTGTTGAACATGTCATTGGAGCGCTTTGAAACAGAACACTGTTGCTATTTTGAGAGGCTTGTTTTGTTGATCTGAATGTCACTGTGATGAATAATCAACACTAAATATACATTTCTTGTACAAAATATTTTAGCTGATGATGAGTGAGATTGTGATATGTGAAGCTTATTTAGCTTTAATTGTTTCTCTATATCACTCACAACGGATTGGCAACTGACATTTCACATCCCTTGTGGCTGGAAACAATCATTCCCCTCTGTAATGAAGAGACGTAAAATTACATTTCAGCGTTATTGATTTTTATTTTATAGTAAATGGCAGTCTAACAAACCACTGGTCCTGCTGACTAGCGTGTAAACATTTATCCAATAAACACACTTAAAGAAGTCCAGAGACCTGATAGTCTCCTGGCAAAATAGCAGCAAAATCAATCCTAATTCAATCAGAGACAGCAAAACAAATCCAGCCATATTGTTCTCTGTGCAACCCTCAGGGAGCGTAGGAGAGACAAGCCCAGGGAATTCCCACAGAAACCACAACTAACTTATCTATCTTATTACACACCAAATCATGATGAATGAAAAAACTGCTGACTACCTATTTAAATATCATATTCTCTTCTGCATGCTTATGACACTTAATATGCATTAACTATAATGACTGTAAAAAAATAAAATATTTTAAAAATAAAAATGTAAAAATAAAATATTTTGTCTTTTGCTTTAAATCAAACGTTTTTTTTTTTCTCATTCATGTCTTTAACAATAGCAGATGAGGATGAAGTGTGAATTGAGATGAGTGGATTTATTATGGTTGTCCATCTGTATATTGATTTTTAAAAGAGTCTCCCCACTTCAAAAATCATGTGCTTGACACAGACAAAATATGAGCATATTCTTATGATATTTTTAGTGTGCATTGGTAACATAAAGGGATATGAGCATGAGAGAAACCTGAAATGTGAGGTTACATTTTTGGAGGAATTTATTTATTTTTAATAATAATAACATGACTAGGAAAGTTTGGCAGACTTTATAAATACGAGCAAAGCATGCTATAGAAATATATATTTTCCTCCAGGCCGATTTACTAAGATCTTAAATAAATGGTGCAATTTTTTTTAATTGCTTTGTGGGTGTAATGCATGTGATCTAATAATATTACCTACACAAACAACACCACACAAAATGCCACACACTGATTGTAAAAGAATAAAATTAGGCCTATAATTTACACATTAAGCCATTGCACATCAAGGATGCTTTCGTTTGTGTGTGTGTGTGTGTGTGTACTGGTATATATGGTTTATGAGGACACAAATGTTTATAATGACATGGGTACTACAACGTAAACATGGTTTATGAGGACACTTCCTGTGTCCCAGTAAAACAAAAGGCTTAAACAACATACAAAACGGTGTTTTATGAAATTCAAAAATTGGCAGTAGTTTTCTGTAAGGGGTAGGTTTAGGTGTAGGGTTGGTGTAGGGCAATGAAAATCTACTTAACCATATTTTGGGACAATTTGTACCCAAAAGTGAGGTAAACCTGACAAAATCTCCAAAAACTTCCCTTTGGGGACGTCCTCATTTGTAAAACGGGTTTAAAAATAAACTAAACAATGTTTTTTTGAAATTGTAAAAATGCAGAAAGTTTCCTGTAAGGGGTAGGTTTAGGTGTAGGGTTGGTGTAGGGCGATAGATGTACAGTATTAAAACCATTACGCCTATCGAATGTCCCCATTTAGATAACTAAGTAAACATGTGTGTGTGTGTGTGTGTGTTTACATGGAATACAAGGCTGAGTGGCATTGTGGCACATGTCTGGTAATTTCCAGTTGGGTGCTAAACACAGTTGGCTGTGGTCTGCTGTTTCAAGGCCATTGTTTTCTTCAACAGTTTTCTGTCCTCCACTTTAGCAATGCAGGACCCACCAGCCTTACGCTTAGAGGTAAAAAGTCTACGATATACAGAAAGGCTTGGTTGCTATGCTATGGTTCATTCTTGGCCCGAGATGGTTAAATCACTGGTGAAGTGTGTCTCATGTCTGCTTTATATCAATCAACCTGAAACTTGCGCACTTCCATGTGGAGAAAACCCCTTATCATAAGCCATTCTCGAGATTCGCCTTCAAGGGCACTGCTCACCAAAAATCCTTGTTCACCAAACATTTACTGAATGTGTCGAGTGACATTTCACTGACTGATGCTCTTCTCGTAGCATTGACCCAAACATCCGGTGCTACACTTGTAGTGCTTGTAGTGCTAAACACGCTTACGGCTCCTCCATTTGAACCTCCTGTGATGGTGAATTTGTGCATTCTCTCTCTGAAGGCAATGCTGTTATGAAGCACATTGGACACCTTCAGGCCCTGTTAGGCCATGACTCTTGTCTGGAAATTGGGTCTGCCTTCTCGAAAGCCTAAGGTTTCAACTGCTCCCTTGAGGACTCAGGTGCTAACCATTTCTGCCTTCTCTCCTCCCCCTCTGCAGAAATCGCACATGCTCTGTGCTGCACCAACACTGGTACAAGCACGTTCAAGCCAACAGAACAGATCTTTGTTTGCTTTGGAGGCTGCTCCAGTGGTTTGGCCGTCTTCAAGCAGAGATGTTCTCATTTGGTTGTTGATTCCACCAATGATATGGCTTCCTCCTGAGGCTTGGTAAATGGTGTCAAGGTAATAGATAATCTGTCTAGCACAGTAGCTCCCAAGCAAGAGCGTTGCAGATGTGGCTTTGGATCTACAGTCAATTGAAAGCAAATCTGCAAAGGTTATTGTTTGCTAGCTATGAAGATCTTTATTAGATGAACACTGTGTGTGCTGTCTACGGTTCCACAGGTATAGATAGGCTACATTCGATTACAGTACACGATACCACTATGACATTACCAGTTTGTTGTACGTGTGTACCTTATACATTAAATACAATGTATAATTTATACATTAAATAAGCTGTCACAGAGTATGAAATGAACACCCGCCAAACCCGCGTTAGCTTTGCATGTAGTGTTTAGAAGAGAGGAAAACGCAGGTCTACGCAGAAACCGAACGATAAAGATGCTCTGAAGAAAACAAGACGCTGTTCAGTGCCAAGCTGTGGAAAAACAGTGTTTGCGTTTCCTTCCTTCTGATCCCAACGTTAGGAAAGAGTGAATGAACTATTTTTAATGAAGATCCAGACGCGGGTCAGTAAGAACTTGGTCCTTTGTTCACTTAATTTTACCGTGGATTAGTTTACAAACAAGGCACAATTCGACGCAGGATTTTCAGAAAGATTGAAACTAAAAGATGATGCTGTGTGACTATATAGGATCCGACAGTAATGTCGCAACACAAGTATGAGTAACTGTTTTCATTATGTGCTCACTATTGCTTTGTCTGCTAAACAGATCGTTTGACATGTATTGAGTTATTTATGCATTTTTTACCTAAATCACAGCAGTGTCCATCTGTGAGGAATGTACACTGCCAAACATACACAACTATTAGCCAATCACAGCAGTGGGCGTTTACTTCAGAGTCTACGATCCTCCACGCCTATTCAAACAGAGCGTTCTGATGAGAGGGGTTAAAAACAGGACAGAAAATAGCCTATTACTTCTAAATTATGTTTTTTTATGTAAAAATCTTGACAACATTATAAGGGGAGCTCAGAGAACAGTACAAAATAAAAACAAAGGCAGTTCATGACCCCTTTAAATGTAACTTTTCTCTTAGCTATGACAGAGAGTTGTGTTCATTATGTCCTTACCAGCTGGCTAGTGGAATTTGGTACTGTATGTATTGTCCAGGGCTGCATTTCCCAAAAGCATCGTAAGCTAAAGTACATCGTAGACCCATTGAAACCAATGGAGCTATGCTCAACTTAAGCTTACGATGCTTTTGGGAAACACAGCACAGGACCTTTCTGTCCTCCTCTCTGCAGTGCAAAGGCCTCAACCCCAACCACCAAACTCATTCCTAATGTTTAGGCTGAGACTGCCATAAAATTTCTTTAGGACCTCAGGACACAGCCGCAGTGGCTAAAACAAAGCGAGTCCACAAAGATGCATCTAAATTCATTTGATATAAGCTGAAACTTCTACTTCATGTTCATACAAAAAAATAGTTTATGTAAATGGAAATTGACTGTTAACAAAACAGTTCGCAAAAGCTGATGTATTAACACATAAATGAATGTATGCTTGATAATTCAACCATTTCTTATCATGCATGGTGTCTGTAATCATTTGAAAGAGGTTTGGTAATGGGACATTGCAAGGGTAAAATGTTAAAGATTAAAGGCACCAGATTGCAATGTCCTCTTTTGAAAGAAATAATGTATCCCATGGGTGGACGTACCTTCATGCTGCATTTCAATCCCAATGTGGAAGAAGACATTAACAGACACACCACATTCTGTGTTTCCAGCTCGATGGGAAGGAGACATTAAGAGAATCGATTTCTGACCAACAAGAAAAGACACAACAGTACAGCAGAGGTTAAGCTCTTGCGAGTATAACTGTGCATATTTCCTACGGCTGCATTCTAGCTGCAAAAGACTCCAGCATGGATTGATACCTTCTGGCTCTTACAGTTCCTTCAACAGCACAGCCTATAGTCCACAAAGGAGCCCTGCACCGGCAGATATTGTCTGACCCACACAGCTCCTCAGTAACACAGCCAGTGTGCAAAGGATCCTGTGTCCACTCATCTGACCCAGCTGACCCCTTTTGGCACAGCAGAAGTTCAGCATTCTCCAGCCCAGTGTGGAAACGACTGTGCCCTGTCCTCTGCTTCACTGGTGGACTGTGCGGAAGGTAAATATAAATTTACCACAATTATTACCTTGGCAGTAGTTTATACTTGCAGCCATGTTTATCTAACTTGCTTAGAAAACATTTAAGTATTAGATTATGTAATGATAAATAAGCATTTATTTATTGTCATCAAGTGGTTTCCCATAAGAAGTGTTACCATATAATTCTCTTCCATTGCTACATTCAGTTTAGCAGCACTGCATTTATCCATTCACATCAATATATTGTTTTTCACAAGTTAATTTGGTATTTTTTGGTTATTAGTTTTATTATCCATGCAGTGCATACTAAAATGTATGTTCTAAGAATGTTTTTCCCTTAAGAATGATGTTCCCATTAAGATATGAAAACACTATTTCTTAATGTTCTCTGAATGTTTGAAAAGTCCAGTTTTTTTAATGTTTTAAAAATGTTTCTTATTGGAATGTTAAGGGAACATTCCATTTTATCATTTTGCAACATTATGGGAATGTTAGTTTTGAATGTTCTCTGAATGTTCTGAAACAAATAGTAACATTTAAAAAAACATTAGACAAACTAAAATGTTTCAGAAAAAGGTTCCATGAATGATGTATAAATAATGTTTTTGTGAACATTTGACAAAGGTTAACATTTTGAGAATGTCTGGAGATCATTATTAAAGACCAGATAACTTTGAATGAACATTCTGTTAACGTTACTGAAAACGTTTGTTCATAACTTTGAGGGAATCGTAACAGAATGTTAGCCTGTTACCTGATTAGTCAGTCATTTATTCGTTTCCTTTGGAAATGTATTTAATCTTGCATATCTATTGTTAATAAATGTATTTTTTAACCATGTCTTCCTTGCGTTGATGATCAGAGTCTCAACTAGTTATCCGAATTCTTACAAAACCTTCAGATACGTATGTTAACAAACAGCTTCCAGATTACATGGACTTGAACAGCCCCTTTTTGATTAATGTTGAGGTGAAATTCCTCAGCTGGTGTCCCGGGGTAAAAGAAGGGAGGGGTCATCTGATACACTTAAAACCACTCCTTAAGTGATGTGTGATCAAAGATCTCTTCGTCATCGGTGACTTGAGTACCAATCACTACACCACATACGAAACCTCACAGTCATCTGCGGTGCACAGCATGTGTGTTTAGGTGTGTGTGCTTTCACATCTAGCACACAGACACATGTGTTTCCCGTATGAGGACCTCGCCAAACAGCTGCATTTGGCCCTAGTCAGTGATGTATTATTAATTGTTGTGCTAAGTTTGTTGAGTGTGTGTGTGTGTGTTTTGGTTTTGGGGTGTGTGTTGGGGGTGGGGGTGTTGATGGGGTTTCGAGGAGTCAAGGAGATGGGAGTCCTCAGGGCTGTCTGGCAAACTTTTTCCCTGAGCAGGGGGAGCGGGGTGAGGAGAGGGAGGAGAGAGAGATAGAGAGACAGAAGAGGGAGATAGGGTAACCTGGGAGAGACGAGGAAGTTGGGTAAGGTTTGGCCGCTGGCAGGTGCCTCTGACATGGCAGCTGTCCACCCCCCACTACCACATCCACGCTGCTGAACCTGGGATAGCACTATGTATGTGTGGGATTGTCTGTGTTGATTAGAACCAGAGGGGTTTTTACCCCACATTTTTACATATCCACTAACATTAACATTTAAGAGGGAGAGAGAGCTGGGTAGTAGCTGATTACATGTAATCTGGATCATGTAATTAAATTCGGTAACACTTTAGAATAGGGAACAATTCTCACTATTAACTAGTTGCTTATTAGCATGCCTATTATTAACATATTGGCTGTTTATTAGTACTAAATCACAGATTTTGCATTACCATATTTTACATCCACAATCCTAACCAATACCCAAACTTAACAATTACCTTACTAACTCTTAATAAGCAGCCAATTAGGAGTTTATTGAGGCAAAAGTCATAGTTAATGGTTTGTTAATAGCAAAAAATTGGACCTTAAAATAAAATGTGACCTTAAATTCTAAAAATGAAGTACTTGTAATAAGATTATATTACATTTTAAAATACTAAATTCATGTCCCAGTCTTGGTTAAATAAACATTACTTAGACTACCAGAATACACAACAGAAACATCTATATTGTATTTTTACATTAACAATGTAATTAATAGTCTATTCTATTTATAAATCCCATCACCAGTTTAGTGTTTTTAAGCATTTTACATTATAACTCAAGGCAGTAACAATTTACACAATATATTTTATTTATGAACTGATGTTCAGCTGTTTTTTTTCAGAATAAACTTCATTTCGGATCATCAGTCATCAGAGCTCGGTAAATATTGGTCACAGGAGATCTGCCTTTAATTTCAACAAGCTGATTGCTCACTAAAAAGATCACAGATCATGTTTTCAGGCCATTTGAAGTTTGATTTTGCCTTGACAAAGTGGTGATAAATAAGTGTGTGTAATGCTTACTATTAATTAATTAGACTTCCCATTAACGCCATTATATTGTTCAATGAGACTGATTCGTGAACGTGCACAAACACAAGAGGTGGGATTTATCGTATGTAAAATCACACCAATCACAGCTGATCATAGCCAGTCATATCCAATCATATTGCGATGGAGGCATTGCCTCCTCTCACACGACTTTCCTCCATTCTATACAAACGTTTCAATTGAACATAAGACAGTTTTCATTAGGGCTGCCCCCTAATAGTCGACTAACCGTTAGTCGACGAGAAGAGGCTTGGTCGACCAAAAATTTATTAGTCGCTTAGTCACAGAAAAAAAATTATCCACAGGCAAAGTCACGCAGTCCGTGCCATACAGATCGTTAATGGTCAGTCTATGGTAATACAGTACATCGGGCAGGACACCCAAACGATCACCTATCATTTATCAACCTCAAATATGGCTTATCATCTGAAATATGTAAGTAGCAGCAACTTTATATGGCAGCTCAATCTAAATTTAAGGTAGAGAAATGTGTGCTATTCAAGTGTCTGTGCGGAGTGTGGAAGCTGAACAGTAGCTCACTGCAGGACAGATGGAGGCGGTCACTTGCTCTTAAAATACGCCGTCATTTTTGATCATACAGAAAAGAGTATAATACATCTTTCGAATCTGTAAAGACTCTACATTTATTTGTGTGCACTCACAATAACAACAAAACATTGCACAAACAGGATGCGCTTTCTGCTGTCTCGGTGTCTGTGAACTTAAGCATGAAACTCTGTGTATACCTGCCTTACAGATATGAAAACATATCTATAGAGAGCGAAATGTATACTTTCAAATGAACCAATTCAAAAGGAAAACAAATATTCTCCGATTATGTAATCCGTATGAAACATGCACACAGGCGCATCACTACTGCGGAGATGACGAGTCAGTGTCGCCGACTTCATCTCTTAAACCGAAAAAAAAGAAACCACTAGTGTATCAATACATTAATAAAATGTTAATGCAGCCTCCTTACTGTTTTCCCTGACACAATCATAATTATTACTTCTGTGGTGCGTTGTGGCAAGCTATATGCTTGTGTTTGAGAGCTTATTAGGCTATGTAGGCAATTAAAGGCTCATTATAATGATTTAAATGGTTTATTAATAAGTCGTCTAATGCTTAAAATTAACGACTACTAGTCGACCAGAAAAAAAGCAGCCCTACCCCATTCATTCTCAACTCACAGCAGGCTTTAAGGGGTCTGTTAAAACTCAATGGGCTCAGGGGAGGCGAGAGAGATGCGGACTCCCGCTATAACTTTACCTGCTGGTGTTGCTGTTGAACAGTTAAACTTTAGAAAAGCGAGTGATTTATATGCTTTTTTATTGAATATTTGCATAGTTTTATTTTTGTACTTAGAATTTTTTTTGTCATCTGATTTTTTGAGGAGTCACTGCCTCCCTTGCCTTCTTGGAGGAAATGCCCCTGTCAAAATCTGACTACAGTTACAGTTACTTTTTTATTGATTGCATGATTACATATTATTTACATAATAACAATAAATGGTAACACTTTATTTTGATGGTCCCTCTTGAACATTCTGTTTACAATAACTTTGCACCTACATGTCAACAAACTCTCATTAGAGTATTAGTAGACTGCCTGAATAATATCTGATAACTCTTTATTATGATGGCATCCCAACAGACATTCTACTGACTATAAGTAACTTTGCAAGTACATGTCAACTTATTCTAACCCTAACCCTACCAGTCTACTAATACTCTACTAACACTCTAATGAGAGTAAGTAGATATGTAGGTGCAATGCTACTTATAGGCAATAGAATGTGTTAAAGGGACCATCAAAATAAAGTGAAACCCAATAAATTATTCACAATTTATCAATTCTCCCTAATTCGTTTGTTTCAGCGTTTAAATTTTCCTTTCTATAATAGCATACTGTAAGTTTCAGAATTTAAAACTCACTGTTAAGCCAAGCTCATACTGCATGGATTTTGCTGTCACAGACAGATTTCCAAAATCTGTGACAAAAACCCCCATGTCGCAGCTCGTTGCATTCGCTGAAGCTCGTGAAGCATGAACAGGTCAGCGACGCGATCTGAACCTGACTCCAGCAATAATAGACACTGCTGTAAACCTGTTTGATATTATCGCCACATGATCTTGTATAGTGTGTGATCCAGCGACAAGGTGGAACTAATCCAGCCAATCACAGTGCAGATGGTATAAACAGAAAAATCTTGTAATCACGTGTATTTCTCGCATTAATGTATGTAACGTTATTTTGGCTGTTGGTCGGGACTGAGTCTTGACCAAATGATTTGTAGTACGCACTGCTATAACAAAATAACGACAGATGACAAGAAACCTGTAGTGTGAGCTTGCGCTGCTGCCAGAAGAACTCATTTTCCAGTTTCTAGTCTCTCTGACATCATACAGATGAACACATCAGCACCAGTTTGCCTACACAGACACAGATCAACCCCTACATTTTCATCATTGCCTCTTTGGTCCACGTAAGTAACCAAGCTGAAGTGCAAGCCCAGGTTACAAAAAAGAACACTTCCATAATGTACTTAAAGTGCTCTATTTTCACGCAATAATTTTAAAAAATCTATTTAGTTTCCACTTAGTACACTTGAACCCATCTTTCATACACTAGTACACTCAAGTGTACTACAAGTGGTGACTAAATACATTTTTTTATTATGGAAGTGTACTTTTTTTTAAACCTGGGAGCTCCTGTTATAATCAATAAAGCTGTCTATACTACACAATGAATCTCTTATTAATGTGTTTGTATTGTGTTGGCTGAGACTGAGGCCAATTGAAATGAGATAAATCCACCTGCAGAGCCACACAGTACATGACAGAGCTGATGAATGCTAAACCACAGCCCACCACCTCACTTTCACTTTTACCTTCTGTCCTGAGATATTAACTGATATTAAATATGCTCTAATACACCCTAACATACAATAATTCATCCTTTTGTAATGAACTTAAATTGCAAGTAAATGGCAGAGACTGGTGTTTTTGATTGACATTTCTTTAACTTATGGGCCTTGTATGTTCCAGTGATTTATTAACAGATTTCAACTTATCCTTTCAATATTTATTGTGTCAAAATAATTTATCTTAATTTTTTCAAAAATCATGGAAATTTGTGGCATCATTTCAGGCACACCAAACAAACTTATTTACCAAGGAGACACCAAGAGCATGCTTGAGATGCGATATGAGGCGTGTGATGTGTGATGAAAAATGGAAAAATCAATGTAAATATCTCTTGTGTGCACAATAAGTCAAGCTGTAATTCTGTCAAAGTATGTGTAAAATAGTATTACATAAAATACTAACTGTAAAATTAGCCTTAGTTGGGGATTTTATTCAGACATATTTAAAATGTAATTTTCTCCCCTGTTATTTTGATCAAGGATTGATATTAAACTCAATACATCATTTAAGATATGTGGAAGGTGTATTTGGGCTCCATTTTTTAAATATCCATAAAAATGGTTAAAACATAAACACGCTTTAAATAACCATTTTTAATCTAGAACAAAAAAAGGACTACATTTGTCAAAATTTTGATTTGCACAGCATGTAAAGGACATTTGTATGGATGTGTTTATCATTAGATATTAAATAAGCAGTGAGAAAGAAAGTGTGGTATATGATAGAATGACTAAATGTTTTTGTTACATAAAGCAAACTGTGAAAGCTGACTGACTCACTGATCTCTAAATATATTGTAGATATGGTCACCAAGAACACAACGGACAATCCTGGAAGCCAAGGATAGCACCAAAAGACCTCCAGACAGTTCTGCAAACTCTGAAAGTCTTTATTCGTGTGTCCACTATCAGAAAAACACTGAACACGAATGGTGTTCATGAAAGGACAACACATAGGAAACCACTGCTGCCAAGAAATATCGAGGCATGTATCATGTTTGCCCAAGACCAGCCAGATGTTCCTCAACGCTTCTGGGAAAATGCTCTGTGGACAGTCAAGACAAAAAAATCACTTCTTTTAGAGGAAGAAGGACACTGTACACCAACACCAAAGCCTCTTCTACAACTCTGAAGAACAGCAGAAGAGCAGCATGGTTCACAGGCAGCGTCACACCTCAGGATGTGGACACTTTGCAATGAAGGAGCAATGAATTCAAGAGAGAATCAAGACATTTTACAGGAGAATATCAGGACATGACTACAAGCTTGGGTGATGCAACAAGACACTGAACCAAAACTCACAAGTAAACCATCTAAACAATGTCTGAGTCCTGACCTTAATCCAATTCAGATGCTGTAAAATGATCCAAAATTAGTCTTATAAGCAGCTACAGAAAATGCGATGGATGTTTTACTGATAAAGGTGGATCTACAAGTGATACCTACTAAATTCAGTCCTTCACTTTCTGTACTTTCTCCACCCTGCACTGTGAAGGATAACTCATTATATTCAAAAAATGCAAAAAGTGCATGTGAAATGTGTGTATTTAGCTTTGTCAGAGTGTATGTCTATAATCATAAGCTCAGTTAAGTCTCATTTTTCATTCAATGTGGAATTCCAGATATTTTAGACTTATTCTTACTGCTGTATATAATTTTACGTTCTTGTATTTTTAAAGGACTTTGTGGTAATAGTTCATATGTGTGTCTAAATAAAAGGCATGCATGTCATGAATATTTAATTAGTGCATATTTCTGAACTGAAATTAATTTATTAAACTATTTTTTATTAAACTAAATCTGATATAAAGGGGCAGAGCTCTTCAAGTGTATCCCATTTTATTGTGTAGTGCTCTTAAAGAATTAAATCTTTGTCACATTATCACTAAATCATAGCAAGGTTTTAAATATTGAATAATCCACAATTAAATAATCACTATCATCTGATTAAATATTCAGTATTGACCTATACCAAAACAATGTGATGCCAGGATGTCAAGATTAGAGGGAAGTCATATCATATTTGCTTCTGTTGAGGCGCTCCTTCAGCAGCAAAAGCAACAGTAGTTTGTGTTCTCCTTTGTAACTTTCAAACTAAGTCTCATTCAGCCTAAAGTACTGAAGAACTGAACCACATCCTCTTTTATCTTGTGCAGTCTTGATATTAAGCATTTTTGGACGTATTCCATTCAAACACAACATTTCATTTCAAAAGTAGCTATATGTTTAGCTGCACGAACACTTATTCAGTGTCAACATGGTATGACATCCACTAATTTCATTCATAAATGTTACTAGGCAACCAGCAGTTGGAATGCCTACTAACGAGTGGACTCTCTGGGGACCGTGGGCACACAGCGACTCTGCTAAAGCCTCCTAATGTCTAGCACAGGCCTTGCCTTGAAGCATTGCTGTGGATGCTATACATAAACCTAATAATGCACTAATTACTTAGCATTGCCTATAAAGTGCCTGTTAAAAAAAATGAGCAGGCTATAGGAACAGTCATAAATTACAATGATTTTAGAGTTTTCCTAATGATGTGTTTTGAAAGTGTTTAGAACTTTCTGTCAGAAATTCAATTTCGGAACACTCAGAAACATTTAATTGATTTAACAAAACCATCTTTATTACAATTATATATCGTGCCAGGCAAGATTTTGATTTATTATTCTAATCTAATTCAATGAAACATTCAATTTGAACTGCTAAATGTATAATATTTATAAATATTACAGACTCAGGAAGCTAAGTTATTACAAAAAAGACATCTGGGACTCCACCAAAGCACTTTCTTGACAAACTTTTGTCTAAAAAGCATAAACACGTTTGATTCGGTGCATCCGCGAGCCATTCCACTTTGATTCCACCTGAACGCCACTAAACTTCGCCAACTTTTTGCACGGCTTAATGAATTACTAAAAAGTATGTGGCGTAACTTTGAACAACTTTGAAAAGTAGCACCAAAATGCAACTAATTGAAACGCTGGTATTAGAAGTTCTTATATAATTCCTTTCTTTACAGGTCTGCTTTCTGAGAACGAGACTCAGCTCATAGGCTGCACCTTGGGTTATGTCTATCTTTGAGTCTTTTCCCGTCTTTCCCAAAAAAAGAACATTATGCTGATAGATATTTCATTTCACAGCCCTGTGACTGCAAGCTATCCTTATGCTAATCTGTGAAATGTTAACATTTGAATTATTTTAAAATGTTAAGATCTTTTTTTCTCCCCTCAAACTCCAAGGGAAAACGGGTCTGAGTTCACCCCTTTCTCCTTCCATCTCCCTCGTTCTCTTTTTTCTCTGTTGCGTTAGATAGAGAGTAACCTTTCAGGGGGTGTCGCGCCCCAGGGTATCTATTCAATACCACTGTGCCCAGGCGGGCGGCTTCTCTCTTTTCGTCTCTCTTTCTTACCTCAGGAAAAAGAGCAGGGAAAAAAAGTGGGGAGGAATGTTTATTAACACCTCCGCCGGCTCACTTGGCCCCGCTGGGGTGACCTGATTATCGCCTGTCTGTAATTATGCTGAAACCAGAGGTGTGCTGCTCTTCATGTGGGGGTCCTGATTAGGGAGGCGAGGCGTTCTCGGCGTCTACCCAAGAGCCTTGATGAGTATTAACACAGGAGTCCTGTTGTTTGTGCAGCTTTGTTGTTAGGTATATATGCTCGTCAGGCAGATGATACCTAAGGCGGGAACTTTGAGCGTCGGAGGGTGCAGGTGGAGTGAAAGGTATTATTGTGCTGTTTTTTAGGGTTTATATTGTTTTGTACGCTCCTGCACCGTGAGCTCCTTTGTCTGCCGCTGTTTTGTGAAAACAGAAAATCAAATAGCAGATGGAACTTTGCCAAATTCCAATGCCGCAGCAAACAAAGAGCAAAACTTTGTGTGTGTCTGCGTCAGGCGAGAGCCACCGAACAGACAGGTGTGTTCAGATGTGTTGATCAAACGATGAAATCTTGATAGTGTAGTTATCAGACACTGTATATGTATAGGAATTCATATATGTGTGCCATGGAGTTATCGGCATTATATTCCCCATACTGTTATATCTCTTTTTCATTTCTGAAGAATGTATGATTGGTTTTAATTGTGAATTTGTGTTCAAGTCTCTCTCTCACACATGAGTCCAGCACTATGCTGTAGTGAGGGTGCAGGTCGTGTTGTAGCTCCAGTGCACTTGTCAGACGTGTGCTGCCATCTACTGGCTGTTGAGCCAAAGGACACTGTTTCTGGATGATTTACATCAGTATAAAACTAACCTTACTCTATTACCAATCCGGTTAATAAATCCAGTAATAACAATATAATATCAGACGTAAATGTCAAGAAATAGGTGACAGTTTTTTTTTTTTTTTAAAGGCTGAAAGTCTCTTCTGCTCACCAAGGCTGCGTTTATTTCCAAAATACAGTAAAAACAGTAATATTGTGAAATATTTTTTTACAAAAAAAAAAAAAACTTTTCTATGTGAATATCTGCATAATCTGTGTAATTGATTGCTGTTATAAAGCTGAATTTTCAGCATCATTACTCCAGTCTTCAATGTCACATGATCCTTCATGATGCTGATATGCTGATTTGCTTCTCAAGAAACATTTCTGATTATTATCAATGTTGAAATCATTTCCCTCCACCCCCGGATTCTTCGATGAATAGAGTTCAAAATAACAGCATTTGTTTCAAATAGAAAGCTTTTATAACATTATACAATACATTCAAAATCTTTCAATTTCAGCTAAATTGTGTGTGTGTGTGTGTGTGTGTGTGTGTGTGTGTGTGTGTGTGTGTGTGTTGTAAATTAAAAGAAATTAATCAGTGGTATTTACTAAGTCAAGGTCATTATTACTACTGATCATAGTCGGGGTTAGTGATTTTTGTAAAAACACTCAATGAAAGGTTATTTGACCAGCAATGTCCTAGTAATCACCGATAACACTCCATGCTGCTACTGTTCACACACAACTTTTGTTAATATGTTAACTTTGCCTCCAAGTCATTTTTATTTGAATGGCACAATTGATGTTGTTTTAAATCAGCTTCACAGAAAATTGTGCTTTAATATCTGACAGCCCCAAATGAGCAAGTCAAAAAAAAAAAAAAACTCCATAACATTTTTAGGTATTGAAGAGAAAAAATAAAATCATTAAAATGAATGCATATGCTATTCTTTTATTCATTACCCAATATGTGTAATACAAGTCGTGTGTTCACAGAATAAAAAAAACACACATTTCATCATATTTGAGGGTATTGTTTTTGTTGAAAGATTACACTGTAATACTGTATATACTATAATGATATCAATATTTTTTGAAGTCCACCCTGAATTGATTTATGCAGGAAGTAGTCCTCACTCTCTGGTTTATACAGACTGCAGTTGGCAGTCCTGTGATGATTTATATTAGTTTGAAATCCATCTTAAAGACTTATATGCAGGTGGTCCCTCGTTGTCTGGCTGGTATATGCTGTAGTTCACAGTTGTCTTTTAATAATACAAATTATGATGTGTGATTGGGAAATGACGACCCGGAGTTGGAGCTCATACCATTTAGGAGTAAGTCACAATATTATATATAAAGTGATGCCAAACCTACAGGTAGCAACACGAAGATAAAATGATAGGACTGACAGGATTCCTATTTTTTTTTGGATCTGATAAGAACTTTAGGTGTTGCATTTTGATCTAGCTGCAACTGGTTTATAGAGACTGTCGGACATTCAGACCAATCCAGTTTCTAATTTATGAATACATGAACTAGCTTTTCTGTATCAGGCATTAGGCAGGCACTGACAACAAGTTTCATTTTGTAAGGTAGAAGAGTGCTATTTTTATTTTTATTCATTCATTTTGAATATTTTTTTATTAACGTTACAAAAGTTCATGAGCTTATTAATCAGGAATTTGCATAACAAATCTTGTATTGTGATTTTGTCTGTTGATTACAGATTCATATGCTTTAATATTGTTACCATAGAAATACATAATTCTGAGTCTGAGGATGTGACAGTTCTGAGTATAGAATGCCCTGGTTGTCATCTAGACAACATGGCAAGAACACAGCAACTGAAACATCCAATTTTTCTCACAACTTTTATATTCACATAACTGAATAACTGATTGCTTATCCGTGTCATTAATGTAAAATACTACATCAACTATTATATTTATTTTTTTATTTTGACAGTCTAGTTGAATAATTGACTAATTGATGACAGACAATGCAGAATCCCCGTAAAACAGATTAATATGAAAGTAAAAATTATTCCATGACTTATATACAAGCATATGAATATTTACATATTTATTTGCCCATATTTTAATTGAAGATGTGTCATAATAGCAACATTATGAATGCATATTTAATGATTTCACTTTGTTAACCAATAGGTTTTAATGAAAGTGAAGACGTCTAAAATGTACATCTAATACATGGAGATATTAAATAATAATCCAATTCATTACAATAAATTACATTTTAAAAATGTAATGGGGGTGTGGTATCTTACCCAACGGTCTTATTTTATATTTTTACTTAAAAATAAAAACTATAAATTTTACTCCACAAATCCAAAAACATTGATGTGTCCAATGAAAGTACTCATTTTCAATTTTACACAATAAAAGTCTGAAAATACTTGATGCTTAATGTACTTAAGTACTAAAGGTAAAAAGGACGGCTTGATGATAGAACTATTACTTCTATCCAGCATTAGTCAGACTAATCATAAGTCAGCAGTAAGAAAGATTAGTGCAGACATTTAATTTATACTGACCTGCAAATAAGCAAACTTTTTATTACCAAAACCTGTCATATTGTCACGTGTAGTCTGTATTGGTTTCATTTTCCTTGTTGCTTGCCTCTTTCCTTTGTTCCCATTTTCCCTCCTCTAGTTAGTTTCCGTGGTTTATAATTAGCTCACACCTGTTTCTGTTCTCCTTGATTACGCTCCCTGTATATTTAAGCCCTGAGTTTTCCTTAGTTCCTTGTCCCATCTCATTTATGTTTGCGTGGTTGTGTTTCCCTGCAATTCTCCAGAGTATTCTGTGTTGGATTTACAATTAAAGATTATTTAGTGTTACTCCTTGTCATTGTGCACTTGGCTCGCTCTGCATCTTTTACTGGCCTCAGCGAGCAGTCCAAAGCTCCAAATCCAGAACCTAGCTAGCTGCTCTCCCCGAGCATTATGGACCCTGAGCCTGCTGCGATGATAGTGCCAGAGTATGTAACTGAGCTGACCATCATCCCGGAGACAGAGCCTGTCGTTGCATCTGACCAGGTATGTGAGCTGTCCCCGAGAGAATGGAGAGCAGACGTGTTCACAAGTCTCTGAGGTCTATGTCAAGTCTCAAGTCTTTTAGGTCGAGTCTAAGTCAAGGCTCAAGTCGTTGTTCTATTTTTAGCAATAGTTCCCTTTCGATACTTCACTCGTACTGGGTCACTAGACGCTTATGGAGAAAAACTCCTTTTTCACAGAGGATTGAAGCCTTTACAATCAAGCAGTGTTACTGCACGGCCATTGATTCGTGCATTAACTTAAAAACAAATTTATGCCTATGGCGATGAAGCCCGCCAGAATGGGCGGGGCCATCTCACTATATAAGCGGGTATTTCGCCATATGATCACAGATCAATTCTCCCTCATCGACGACGATTCTTCCCTTCGCTGATATACGGGACTTGAAGTGCTCGCTGTGCTGCGTACTATAAGCTGCCTTTTTTTTCCTGCACCGCTCTGCTGTTTCCGCTCGCTCTCCGAGCCGCTTTCAGCGTCCGGCGCGGATACCATCTCGTCCCCTGCCACCATCCGGCGAGCCTAAAAAAGCAAATGTCCTTTTCTAAAAAAGCAGCGGCGTTGTTTCAAATGCACGCCGTAATTGTGGCTCGTGCAGGACTGTACTGCATGCTGACGACGGCCGCTCAGAGTGTGTTTCCTGTCTAGGCAAGCCCCGCGCAAAAGCCGCTCTGACCGAGATGGATTGTTCACACTGCGTCAACATGATTCTTGCCTCTCTGTGCTCCTGGATTGCTTTTTTTTCAGAGGGCGACTCTGCCCCTTGCGCCCTCCCATTTTCTTCCTCCAAGGGACCTGTGAGGAAAAAAACAGCAGGGCAGGGGGACTCAGCGCTCGGCTGCGAGCGAGCTCACGCCGGCTCAGATCCCGCGTGCCTCGCCTTCGCCAAGCAGAGAGGATTCTCCCGTCCTCTTCGAACACCCAGACTAGCATAACAGCATGTCTCTAGTAGCATCAATCACGGAGATGTCGGGCTCTACCATTGACGCTTACGTTCACATTCAGGTAGCTCCCCATCACAGACGATTCTTGAGATTCGCCTTCGAGGGAGTGGCATATCAATACACGGTCCTGCCCTTTGGATTGTCCCTGGCTCCTCACACTTTTACGAAATGTATGGACGCAGCCCTCTCCCCTCTGAGATAGATGGAAGTCTGCATTCTGAATTACCTCGACGACTGGCTCATCTTAGCCCAGTCAGAGGCCGAGTTAATATCCCACAGGTCCCTCCTCCTCAGCCACTTAGAGTGCCTGGGACTCAGGGTGAATTTTCCCAAGAGCTCTCGTCTCCCAGTCAACGAACTTCATTCCTGGGAGCAGTTTTCGACTCAGTCCATATCAGGGCGGTAGTCATGCCAGAACGTGCACTGGCCATACAACAGCTCGCGGCTTCTTTCAAAGTCGGAGTCTCTCGCCCCCTCAAAGCGTTTCAAAGGATGCTGCGCCTCATGGCCTCTGCATCGCTGGTACTACAGTTGGGCCTACTTCGCACGAGACCCCTTCAGTACTGGCTGAAACCACAAATTCCGCCTCATTCTGACGCATGCGTGTCAGGGTGAGCCAGGCCTGTGTGACAGCTCTGGCTCCTTGGAAAGACCCGCAGTGGTTCAAGCAGGGTGTGACTATGGGCATGATTCACAGAAGGAAGGTTGTCTCGACAGATGCATCAAGCACAGGTTGGGGAGCTCTGTGCGAGGGCAGACCGACCTTCGGCTCCTGGTCGGATGCAGAAGGTCGGCTACAAATCAAATGCCTCGAGATGACGGCAGTATGTCGAGCCCTTCAGACCTTCTTACCGGACCTGAATGGACACCACGTGCTTGTTCGCTCAGACAGCATGACAGTGATATCTTATATAAATTGCCAAGGCGGGCTCACCTCGAAACGCCTTTTCGAGATGGTAAAACACCTCTTGGAGTGAGCACATCTCAACCTGCGTTCATTGAGGGCAGCACATGTGCCCAGCGTATTGAACCAAGGAGCAGACATGCTATCTCGGGCAACATCCCCTCAGAGGAGTGGATGCTCCACCCACAAAGGGTTCAGAGAATCTGGGAGATCTTTGGCAGGGCAGAGGTAGACCTCTTTGCCTTAAAAGACAACTCTCACTGCCCAACTTATTTTTCGAAGAGTGAGGACGCGTTGGCCCATGATTGGCCCAATGATTGGCCCAACTTCCTCCTGTAAGCTTTTCCCCTGATCGTTCTGATCCCTCAGGTAATCAGGCAAGTCAGGGAACACAGACGCAGGATCCTTCTGGTGGCCCCGCTCTGGAGGAACCAGCTTTGGGTTTCAGAGCTGTCTCAGCTGCTGATAACAGCCCCGTGGCCCATTCCACTGAGACAGGACCTTCTCTCTCAGGCGAACTCGACGATTTGGCACCCCCAGCCCGAGCTGTGGGGTCTGCACCTCTGGGCTCTCGATGGGAATCAGTAGATCTCCATGAGAGCGTCCTGAATACTATTTCATAGGCTAGAGCTCTGTCCATGAGATGCCTCTATGCCCTCAAGTGGTTGGTCTTTGCTGCCTGGTGCACAACCCGTGGCGAAGACCCAGTTTCATGTGACATATCAGTGATTATTGTCCTACATACAAGAGCTGTTTGAACAGGGGCCACTCCCCTGCCATGCTCAAAGTCTATGTAGCAGCTATAGCAGCTTACCATGCTCCTACAGCCAGACAGTCTATGGGCCAGAAAAAACTTAGTTGTCCGTTTCCTGAGAGGATCTAGGAGGCTTAATCCACCCCGGTCCCTCACGGTCCCTGCGTGGGACATGCCCACGGCCCTGAGAGCCCTCAAGGACTCCCCCTTTGAGCCACTACAGTCTGCAGACTTGAAAACCCTGTTGTTGAAAACCGTTCTGCTACTGGCATTAGCATCGGTTAAACGAGTAGGTGACTTGCAGGCTCTCTTGGTAAGTCCTGCCTGTCTTGAGTTTGGGCCTAACGACTCAAGTCGTCCTAAATCCAAGACATGGGTACGTCCCTAAAGTGCTCTACACACCATTTAGAGCCCTGGTTGTTACTCTCTCTGCGCTACCTCCTTCTGAGGAGGACAAGGAGTTTAACCTTCTCTGCCCTGTTATGGCGCTGAGAATATACAGAATCCCCATAGCAGAATATACTTTTAGAATGTGCCACTCGGGGCCGTAAGGTCCTCGTCCTGTGGCCTGGTCTACCCGGCGTTGTGTCCATGAGCAGACCATTCTGGGTGCTCGGCGGGCCGGCGTGGCGCTTGGCGTGGCCGCCGTCCACTTTCGCCAGGTTCTATAGCTTGGACATTCCGGCCTTACAGGCTTGGATTCTGTCTGCTTAAAGGGGCACACGCCTGCCAAAGGTGGTCTAATTCTTGAGGCATTGCCTGTTTTCAGGTACGCTCTTGGCCCTTTCAGATGTGCTGAGGCTGTACAAAGCTGTTGGAATGATCACCCAAGACTGGGCTGACCTCAGTGAGTTCAGCCCTTTTGCCTCCTGCAGGGATCACCCTGTGTATAATTGGTCCCTCTGAGACTTAATTGCTCAAGGCCAGTTCATGTCAGTCGTTCCTCTTTCATGACACGGCAGGATTGTATTGGTTCCCCATAAGCATCTAGCGATGCAGTACGAGTGAAATATCGAAAGGGAACTTACTCGGTTACTTACGTAACCTCGGTTCCCTGCGTCTAGCGACGCAGTACTCATCCCCGTATCTCAGGGAACCGAGGTTACGTAAGTAACCGAGTACGTTCTTTCAGTTAGTTATTGTAATTAAGTGTATGAGGCTAAATCAGTTTTGAAAAATTAAAACTAATTACTTTTACAGAATGTCTTGTTCATTTATATAAAACTGTCTAATAAAGCACACAACTTTTTATTGAAATAATTTATTTAATTTTTACAGAATGTTTTTAAACCTTTCATTTTATTTACCAATTATTTACATTATTTCTGATTGTAGCAATAAAATGTGACTTGTGCGTGATCTGTTTTTTTTCTTTCTTTTCTTTTTATTTAATATTAATCGGTAAAAAATCTTACTGTCAGTTAACTGGCTATTTATGGTCATCCTTAATTTCGTGTTTTCGTGTTCATGCGTTCAAAACTAATTTTTTAATTATCTTTAGTTTCAACTGTCATATTTACCACTATTTTGATTATCCCACTGCCATCAAAAACTCTCCCTAATTTGTTCCTTGTCCAATCTTATGTTTGCATGGTTGCATTTAACTGCAATTCTTCAGTGTTCCATGGTGTGTTTACGATTAGAGACTATGCTGTGTTACACCCTGTCATCGTGCGCTTCATTACTTAAAATCAATGAGTCAAAAATTGCACTTTTATTTGTTGGTAAGCCAATGGCTTTGGATAAATTTAATAGTTTCAGTTACTGACTCTGACTTAGCTACTCCAGTGTCTTAAATACACAATCTTGGTGTTAGTTTTGATCCGCAACTGATGTTCGATGCCCATATTAAAAGGAAATCTAAAAAATGTATCTAAAAAATTTGATTCTAACATTTAAATATATTCATGGGACAGCCCCTGCATATCTTTGTAACTTTCTTGCCTCTTACATGTAAACTCACTTTTTTCATGTTCTGGGAATGTTTTCAGCAGCAAGTTTTATTTTAGTTCCCAGAATGTTCTGCTAAAAGGTAGGATAACATTCTCTAAAAACATTCTAAAGATGTTTATTGATGACATTGTTAGAACATTTTCCTCTTAACATTCTAATAAAGCTTCCCATCACACTAGACGTGGACTTACATTGCCCAGAAGTCCATTTTTGGTTGAAAGTGAAAACCCACCCTTTGTTTGATGTCAAGCTCCAGTGTCATTAAATATCTCCAAAAACAGCATTACCAGCTTCACTTATAATAAATCAGATTGACAAGTTTCAATTAACATGACTGTGATGCTGATTTTATTTTTTTTAAGTAATTAATAATTTAAAGGCATTTAACTGAAACTGCCCATTGCCATAAATGAAATCATAATTCAACAGGCCTGATTCAATGTTTTTGTTTAACCTCTATTTCATGAGTTGGCCTGCCTATCCAGTCCTGATGTTTAATGGTACACAAACTTGGCTTGCTGTCCTCAACAGTGTCTCATCTTGAGCTCCGATGATGTACAATGAATAAGTAGGCTCCTCCCGCTTTCGAGACAGATTTAAATCCGATCGCTCAAAACCACTTCAGGAGGTGGTCTAGGCCGCATTCCAGATGAAACTGGATGAGTGTAAATGCATCTGGATGTTGAAACCACATATGTAAATGTTACTCCTCCCAAATGTTAAAATAATAAACGTGTGCGAGCGTGTTACAGGCTATCTGACATGTTACAGTCAGATATGACAGTGCTAATTCTACACACATCGCCGCGGATGAGATGAATATCTCCTCATCAAGCCGTCACACAAACTGTAGCAAACAAAACTGAAAGTAAGTCGCAGATGTTCAACACACATTCTTCATTAAAAGTAGTGAGACTGAATTATCTTATTTCTGATGCCGCTCTCTCTACTATTGCGGTCTTTGATATTGAAAGTAGTTGATAATGAATAAAAAGCAGTGCATATCTGTTGTTTTTGTTGATGTGAACTCCGTTAAATTAGCATATAGCGCAGGAATTGAAGACCGGATTTATATCCGTTTTGCGAAGATATTTATGTGGCCAGGTGTAAATGGAACCGTTTTAACAAATCAGATACATATCCGAGCTGAGAAAACGCATGAAGTGACCAGGTGTTAACAGGCCCTATGTAACTTTGAACATTGTAGCCGGAGCTACTTCTCTCTGTCTATATGACGATGTACTGGGCTGCTCTGCAGCGCTCGATCTAAAATAGTCAGAATATAAACACATATTATAGACATACTATAGCAATTCGGGATAAGATAAAAACACATTTTGGAAGATTGATTCAAGATGTACTCACTCATTATTTCAATTTTGTACATTTTGAACAAAAAAGTTACCATAGTGTACCTTTAATTCATTTATTTTTGCATATCATGTGCATGTTATGCATTTTGTTTATTAGGTACCATTAGTTTCATATAAAATAATATTTGGACAGCTGAATTAATTGTGACATTAAACTCCATTAGCAAATCAATGTATCCTTAGCAGTACATATTTGAACAAACAATGTGCATTTCAACATATACTTTAACAAACTGATGTAAAAATTAACAATCAAATGTGTATTAGGTCAAAACAATATAACCAATGGGTTTGACATTAAAGCTTGCATTCACCTTGTAAACTAATGCATTTTTACACAATACATACAATATGTATTATTTCCTGAATGGCCTCTCGTAGTCTCTTCTTCCCATCGTCTCTGAGATTGCAGCTGGTGTGTGTTCAGTCAGTTTAGAGGATTAAACACTTTCTCTGTCTTTTCTTCACTGAGGACCGGTGTTGAACCGCATGAATGGCTTCATCGAACACGGTCTTAATGCCAGTCTCTGCTAATGCTGAGCACTCCAGGTACTTCACAGCTCCTATTTCTTTGGCCATTGCCAGACCTTCAGGGTATGTGATGGGGTTTTGTTTGTTCTTTTTCAGCTGTTCGATGGTGTCCTTGTCGTCTCTCAGATCAAGTTTAGTCCCAATGAGAACTATCGGAGCACTGGGGCAAAAATGTCTGACCTCTGGACACCACTTTTCACTGACCTTCTCAAATGAGGCTGGACTCACAAGAGAGAAACAGATCAAAAACACATCCGTCTGATCGTAGGAAAGTGATCGAAGCCTGTCATATTCCTCCACCCCTGATGTGTCCCATAGTCTCAGGTTCACTGTATTCCCATCGACAGTCTCACTGGAATAATAATTATCAAACACCGTGGGGACAATCCCCTCTGGAAAAGCACCGGTGGTGTAACTGATCAGAACTTATATCCGGCATCTGAGTTCACTTCGCATGCTATCCTGTTAACTTTATCTGTTAATCCATCAATAAAAGCTGATCTAACATGTTTAACAGACAGCGATTCCACGAAAAGTCAATGAAATTCAAAGGACAAGGTGAAGTTTTAAGTTAACTCGTCTGACTGCATTCCAACACATTTGTCACTCTTCCAGTTAAACACCCCTCCCAAACTCTCAGATGTTAAATGAGGTCAGAAGGTTAAGAGAGTGACAGTGTTTTACCAAATATAACAATATAAAGTAATTTGGGAAAACCTTGCTTTTGCGTGTTAAAATATCTCCATTAAAATGCAAGAGGACGCAAGAAACACTAACTTAAAATGTGCAAAATAAACAGATCACTGTGAAAAGAGAGAATTAAGAGTGCATTATTTGTACTGCTTTTCTTGAGAGAAAACAATTTACCCGTAAAAATACAAGCATATCCATAGCAGTCATGTACTGACACTGGTAAGTACTATGTTGCAAACTACATTTGTATTTACTAATGTAAATATAGACCTAATCTTCTTTAGTTTGTGGTGATGGACAGCCTCATTATCACAGAGAGATTTGAACTGACAGTGAATTAACTCAGACACAAACACACTAATTCTTGTACATCTATCTATGTGAGGACATTCATTGACACAAAACACAATCTCTAACTTCTAACCCTCAGTGTTACGTCCCTATGTGTCATTATTTTTCCTCCATTTTTTTTCTTTTTCACTTTCACTTTTGCAGGTTGACATACTGATTGGTTCATCATTGGTTTGCTGCCTTTGATATATATATATATATCACAATTCTGTGTGCCATTCCATGAAAGAATATGGCATCTTAAAGTTGCAGTTGGTGATCAGTTTGTATGTAAATGTATGTTTTTGGCCAACTTTTAAAGCTTTTTAGGGAGGTATGTTTGTGTGCAAACACCGCCTGAGAGGTTATTAACGGGCAGCGAGGCAACAAGTCAACTGCCTAAGCTTTCAGATGCAGTATTCGAACATATTACTCTTGTGGCATTATGATTTTCAAATACAGTACTGTATAGTAGGGTTGTATTCACTTGTGGATGCTTTGCACGCCAATATTAACAAAGATGGCTCATTTCATTCAGAGATTAGCTGATTAGATGCTCCTGTTTAGACCTATTCACTTGTGAACTTGCGCTGTGAGTTGATTTTCGTTTTGAACTCTGTGTTAACTGTGTTTTTGCATCTTTGTTTTAATTTATCAGACTGTTAGTTCTGTGAGTGTGTGTCAGACTTGTGTCTTGTCTTGTGTTTTGTTTTGCTCCCCATGTGCCTCCGTTGTCCTAGTTCCTCCCTCGTGGTTCCTTATGCCATTATTTGGTATTCCTGTTCCTGTTCTTATTTGGTTTGATTCAGTTCCAGCTGTTTAATTATTTATCTAGTTTTCTCCTCGTTTAGTTCTCCTACTTAAGCCCTGTGTTTCCCTGTCTCTAATGTCCAGTATTGTTCGTTTTCACTCCGCTCGATGTATGTGCTTCTTGAAGATTGTGTTATTAAAAGTCTTTTCCTGGAAAGTTGCTCCTCGTCTCCTCACTCCTTGCTTCCAGCAGAGCGTGACATTGTGTTAGTGTTATTTTATTTTTTTTATTTTTTTACACAGCGATAAGCTATTTACAAACACCGTGCCTACATTTTTGCATTAGAATGTACAGAACAGGTAGACTACATGAAGATGAAGAAGGGACTAGGGTTTTTCCTGTAAATAATATTCTTCTATAAAGGACAAAAGATTTATTGTATTTTTCTTTTTCATCACTTTGAGGGCTTTTATAGGCTATAAGAAATAAACTCATTATAAAATGCACAAAACGTTGGTTACACTTTCAAGTAGGCTACTTAGATTTGTGTATATACAAATTTCCCAGCAGAAGTATGTTTGTTAACAAGTCATCTTTATTGATTATTGTGTGTTCGGGGAGGACTTATAGACCATAATATCAGCGTGATCTTGCTTTATTACCTTATCACTTCTCGTGTGCGTTTGGCTGTAGTTTGCGGATCAGACAGAGTTGTTGGCGACTCTTCCTATTGTAAAGTCATGCAGTGTGTAACCTCCTGTCGCCGATCCATCATGCAATGTGAACACAGCAGCGACTGAATGCTACCCCAGATAGTCGTGCAGTGTGAAAACAACGGTGATCCGATCACTTTGAAAATCGTGCAGTGTGAACTCGGCATAAGCGAGATCCCAATTTCGTCGGTCATCATCTGACGTGATGTCTCCGTTCCCTCCTTCAGAGAACGAGGGTTACATACGCAACCGAGACTTTTGTTTTATCCAGCTCTATTTACTCAGTGCAACTTATAACATCCAAGTGAAAGTTATAGCACTAACATCTCAATAAAAAAAATTAAAAAAAACAGATTCACTGGGTTGGAAAAAGGATCATGCCCTCCTAAAAATGTAAAAAAGGTCCTACTTCTTGCCTGATCATAACCCTTCTTTTTAATGTTTTGTTTCTCTGATATTTTCCTCTTTTGCATCTGTCATCTCCCTCTATCTATAGTCGATCTGCTAATATCTGCCCTGTGCACTCAAATTGAGCACTCTCTTACATTAAAAAGAAGGGTTATGATCAGGCAAGAAGTAGGACCTGCGTAAATATCGGAGCAGCTTTCCAGCGGTGGAGAGAAACTCAAGGAGCATGATGGTCTGGAATCGGACGCCGAGGTTGCGTTGATTCTTCTTGATAGGTGCAACATTGATTTTGCTTTGTTTCTCACAACTTATCGATGTTGGCTTTTGTTTGAATATGCTTGTGTGTCATCTTCACTTGTTTCTGCGATCATCATTGCCATGGATGTGTACGTACGTATGTGTATGTGTGGGGCGGAGATATCAAAATAGGGGCGAGGTCCTGTTGGGCTATGGGCGTGTTTGTTTTGGTGCTTTCAAATATCAACATCGTTTAGCAAAAATTGCTTAGTGCACATTTGAATAGTAACTTACTTTTCATGCCATCAGTCACGCTCCCATTCAGGCTCAGCAATATCCCAGTTTTGACCAGATCGTTGTTGACTCAGGAGCAACAGAAATTGGATCAATCCAATATGCGCATTAATCATTCAGTGCTATTTGTGGACCCCTTGAGTTCATTGGAAAGAATCAGCTCATTCACAAATCTTCCATTGCTTCGCTCACTCCTCATAAGGGGTAGTGATTTCTTCTGTTCAAAGTAAAAAGTATAGCGAAAAAGTTTCTGAAAATAAAAATAGTCTAATAAAGTCAACCCATGCTCACTGAAAATACATGCTTGTGGCAATGTTTCTGAAACAGCGATATTGCATACATTTCATGGTAGTTTCAAAGTGAAACGTCCAATGAGTGGAGCAATGCACATTCAATACGTGACTGTGGCCACATATATTACGTTGCTTCAGGCGTGTATTGCAGCGAATTAGAATTGAAATGTTCAGGGAGTATATTGCTAAAATATCAATTCTCTTTCGTGTTGGAAAAAAACATTCCCCCTATACCAAGCCCAACCTTAAACCTATTTCAGTGTTGTGTTGCTTTCGACTAAATATCATCGTCAACGAACCTTCATCATGTGACGAAAACGAGACAAGACGCAACGTAAATGCTGGTCATGTGACGATGACTATAATTAAATGTATAATGCAATATTGTTGACGAATAAAAACGAGACTAAATGTGGTTTACAAAATAAAAACTATGCTATAAAAAAAACTCTCTTCATTTTCGTTGACCAAAACGAGATGAAACGAAATGTTATAACATTATTTCGTCTGGTTTAGTCGCGTTATTATTATTAGTTTGCAGTATTTCTGTTTCCTGTGTGTCACTTCAGAGGCTTCAGGGTTGCCAGGTTTTCACAACAAAACCCACCCAATTGCTACTCAAAACTAGCCCAATCGCATTTCGAGAGGCTAAATATCACGTTATTGACGTTATCACGTTATCAACCCACGGACATGAAAAACAACCCGCGGCAACAGTGTTAAAGAAAGCCGCGGACATGGTAACACTCTGCGCAGACTCAGCCAACGTCACTTCCTCAAGCCCCACTCGCGGCATTATTTAGAAGACGACAACAAACAGAGAAAGGGACCGATGGCCGGCTTCATCTGACTTCAGTTTACAAGCAATACAAGTAACAGACACACATTTTATTTGCACTTTTTAGTATGTTCTTGTAGCTCGAGCATTCAAGCACCTTGTTTCTTTTTGTTAAACTTGAATGTATTTTTTTTCTGGCATTGTCATGTGATGCCATTTTATTTTATTTATTGTTTTTATTTATTTAAATGTATGTGTGTGTACTTCTAACATGTTTGGTTGGTAAAATTAATAAATTAAATTCAAATCTGAGCGTCTTCCGTGTCTGGAATGGATGTATTCTTGAGTCTATAAAGTAACAATAATATAATAAGATAACTTTGTTTGAAATGGGTTTGGCTAAAAGAAAATTTTGGTTTTGTCTATACTACTATGTATTTATACTATATTAACTGGGTTAAATAGAATTACATTACTAAAAAGAGACTAAAATACAATTTTCATTGACTAAAACTAGACTAAATGTCATCAGTTTTCGTAGACTAAAACTAGACTAAATGTCATCAGTTTTTGTCAACTAAAACTAGACTAAATGTCATCAGTTTTCGTCGACTAAAACTAGACTAAAATGTCATCAGTTTTCGTCGACTAAAACTAGACTAAATGTCATCAGTTTTTGTCAACTAAAACTAGACTAAATGTCATCAGTTTTCGTCAGCTAAAACTAGACTAAATGTCATCAGTTTTTGTCAACTAAAACTAGACTAAATGTCATCAGTTTCCGTCGACTAAAACTAGACTAAATGTCATCAGTTTTCGTCGACTAAAACTAGACTAAAATGTCAACAGTTTTCGTCCACTAAAACTAGACTAAATGTCATCAGTTTTCGTTGACTAAAACTAGACTAAATGTCATCAATTTTCGTCGACTAAAACTAGACTAAATGTCATCAGTTTTCGTCGACTAAAACTAGACTAAAATGTCATAAATTTTCGTGGACTAAAACTAGACTAAATGTCATCAGTTTTCGTCGACTAAAACTAGACTAAATGTCATCAGTTTTCGTCGACTAAAACTAGACTAAATGTCATCAGTTTTCGTCGACTAAAACTAGACTAAATGTCATCAGTTTTCGTCGACTAAAACTAG
Organism: Aspiorhynchus laticeps; assembly: GCA_023376895.1. Classification (NCBI taxonomy): domain Eukaryota; kingdom Metazoa; phylum Chordata; class Actinopteri; order Cypriniformes; family Cyprinidae; genus Aspiorhynchus; species Aspiorhynchus laticeps. Next base: position 32,457,023 of record CM041814.1, on the reverse strand, counting down.
AGTAAAATGTCATCAGTTTTTGTCGACTAAAACTAGACTAAATGTCATCAATTTTTGTGGACTAAAACTAGACTAAATGTCATCGGTTTTCGTGGACTAAAACTAGACTAAAATGTCATCAGTTTTTGTCGACTAAAACTAGACTAAATGTCATCAATTTCCGTCGACTAAAACTAGACTAAATGTCATCAGTTTTTGTCGACTAAAACTAGACGAAAATAGTCATCAGTTTTCATTGACTAAAACTAGACTAAATGTCATCCGTTTTCGTCGACTAAAACTAGACAAAATGTCATCAGTTTTCGTCGACTAAAACTAGACTAAATGTCATCAGTTTTTGTCAACTAAAACTAGACTAAATGTCATCAATTTTCGTCGACTAAAACTAGACTAAATGTCATCAGTTTTTGTCAACTAAAACTAGACTAAATGTCATCAGTTTTCATTGACTAAAACTAGACTAAATGTCATCAGTTTTCATCGACTAAAACTAGACTAAATGTCATCAGTTTTCGTCGACTAAAACTAGACTAAATGTCATCAGTTTTCGTCGACTAAAACTAGACTAAATGTCATCAGTTTTCGTCGACTAAAACTAGACTAAATGTCATCAGTTTTTGTCGACTAAAACTAGACTAAATGTCATCAGTTTTTGTCAACTAAAACTAGACTAAATGTCATCAGTTTTCATTGACTAAAACTAGACTAAATGTCATCCGTTTTCGTCGACTAAAACTAGACAAAATGTCATCAGTTTTCGTCGACTAAAACTAGACTAAATGTCATCAGTTTTTGTCAACTAAAACTAGACTAAATGTCATCAATTTTCGTCGACTAAAACTAGACTAAATGTCATCAGTTTTTGTCAACTAAAACTAGACTAAATGTCATCAGTTTTCATTGACTAAAACTAGACTAAATGTCATCAGTTTTCGTCGACTAAAACTAGACTAAATGTCATCAGTTTTCGTCGACTAAAACTAGACTAAAATGTCATCAGTTTTCGTCGACTAAAACTAGACTAAATGTCATCAGTTTTCGTCGACTAAAACTAGACTAAATGTCATCAGTTTTCGTCGACTAAAACTAGACTAAAATGTCATAAATTTTCGTGGACTAAAACTAGACTAAATGTCATCAGTTTTCGTCGACTAAAACTAGACTAAATGTCATCAGTTTTTGTCAACTAAAACTAGACTAAATGTCATCAGTTTTCGTCGACTAAAACTAGACTAAATGTCATCAGTTTTCGTTGACTAAAACTAGACTAAATGTCATCAGTTTTCGTCGACTAAAACTAGACTAAATGTCATCAGTTTTCGTCGACTAAAACTAGACTAAATGTCATCAATTCTTGTGGACTAAAACTAGACTAAATGTCATCAGTTTTTGTCGACTAAAACTAGACTAAATGTCATCAATTTTCGTCGACTAAAACTAGACTAAATGTCATCAGTTTTTGTCGACTAAAACTAGACGAAAATAGTCATCAGTTTTCATTGACTAAAACTAGACTAAATGTCATCCGTTTTCGTCGACTAAAACTAGACTAAATGTCATCAGTTTTTGTCAACTAAAACTAGACTAAATGTCATCAATTTTCGTCGACTAAAACTAGACTAAATGTCATCAGTTTTTGTCAACTAAAACTAGACTAAATGTCATCAGTTTTCATTGACTAAAACTAGACTAAATGTCATCAGTTTTCGTTGACTAAAACTAGACTAAATGTCATCAGTTTTCGTCGACTAAAACTAGACTAAAATGTCATCAGTTTTCGTCGACTAAAACTAGACTAAATGTCATCAGTTTTCGTCGACTAAAACTAGACTAAATGTCATCAGTTTTCGTCGACTAAAACTAGACTAAAATGTCATAAATTTTCGTGGACTAAAACTAGACTAAATATCATCAGTTTTCGTCGACTAAAACTAGACTAAATGTCATCAGTTTTCGTCGACTAAAACTAGACTAAATGTCATCAGTTTTCGTCGACTAAAACTAGACTAAATGTCATCAGTTTTCGTCGACTAAAACTAGACTAAATGTCATCAGTTTTCGTCGACTAAAACTAGACTAAATGTCATCAATTTTCATTGACTAAAACTAGACTAAATGTCATCAGTTTTCATTGACTAAAACTAGACTAAATGTCATCAGTTTTCATCGACTAAAACTAGAGTAAAATGTCATCAGTTTTCGTCGACTAAAACTAGACTAAATGTCATCAGTTTTCGTCGACTAAAACTAGACTAAATGTCATCAGTTTTCGTCGACTAAAACTAGACTAAATGTCATCAGTTTTCGTCGACTAAAACTAGACTAAATGTCATCAATTTTCATTGACTAAAACTAGACTAAATGTCATCAGTTTTCATTGACTAAAACTAGACTAAATGTCATCAGTTTTTGTCAACTAAAACTAGACTAAATGTCATCAGTTTTCATTGACTAAAACTAGACTAAATGTCATCAGTTTTCGTTGACTAAAACTAGACTAAATGTCATCAGTTTTCGTCGACTAAAACTAGACTAAAATGTCATCAGTTTTCGTCGACTAAAACTAGACTAAATGTCATCAGTTTTCGTCGACTAAAACTAGACTAAATGTCATCAGTTTTCGTCGACTAAAACTAGACTAAAATGTCATAAATTTTCGTGGACTAAAACTAGACTAAATATCATCAGTTTTCGTCGACTAAAACTAGACTAAATGTCATCAGTTTTCGTCGACTAAAACTAGACTAAATGTCATCAGTTTTCGTCGACTAAAACTAGACTAAATGTCATCAGTTTTCGTCGACTAAAACTAGACTAAATGTCATCAGTTTTCGTCGACTAAAACTAGACTAAATGTCATCAATTTTCATTGACTAAAACTAGACTAAATGTCATCAGTTTTCATTGACTAAAACTAGACTAAATGTCATCAGTTTTCATCGACTAAAACTAGAGTAAAATGTCATCAGTTTTCGTCGACTAAAACTAGACTAAAATGTCATCAGTTTTTGTCGACTAAAACTAGACTAAATGTCATCAATTTTCGTCGACTAAAACTAGACTAAATGTCATCAGTTTTTGTCGACTAAAACTAGACGAAAATAGTCATCAGTTTTTGTCGACTAAAACTAGACTAAATGTCATCTGTTTTCGTCGACTAAAACTAGTCTAAAATGTCATCAGTTTTCGTCAACTAAAACTAGACTAAATGTCATCAGTTTTCGTCGACTAAAACTAGACTAAATGTCATCAGTTTTCGTCGACTAAAACTAGACTAAATGTCATCAGTTTTCGTCGACTAAAACTAGACTAAATGTCATCAGTTTTCGTCGACTAAAACTAGACTAAAATGTCATCAGTTTTCGTCGACTAAAACTAGACTAAATGTCATCAGTTTTCGTCGACTAAAACTAGACTAAATGTCATCAGTTTTCGTCAACTAAAACTAGACTAAATGTCATCAGTTTTCGTCGACTAAAACTAGACTAAATGTCATCAGTTTTCGTCGACTAAAACTAGACTAAATGTCATCAGTTTTCGTCGACTAAAACTAGACTAAATGTCATCAGTTTTCGTCGACTAAAACTAGACTAAATGTCATCAGTTTTCGTCGACTAAAACTAGACTAAATGTCATCAGTTTTCGTCGACTAAGACTAGACTAAATGTCATCAGTTTTCGTCGACTAAGACTAGACTAAATGTCATCAGTTTTCGTCGACTAAAACTAGACTAAATGTCATCAGTTTTCGTCGACTAAAACTAGACTAAATGTCATCAGTTTTCGTCGACTAAGACTAGACTAAATGTCATCAGTTTTCGTCGACTAAGACTAGACTAAATGTCATCAGTTTTCGTCGACTAAAACTAGACTAAATGTCATCAGTTTTCGTCGACTAAAACTAGAGTAAAATGTCATCAATTTTCGTCGACTAAAACTAGACTAAATGTCATCAATTTTCGTCGACTAAAACTAGACTAAATGTCATCAGTTTTCGTCGACTAAAGCTAGACTAAATGTCATCAGTTTTCGTGGACTAAAACTAGACTAAAATGTCATCAGTTTTTGTCGACTAAAACTAGACTAAATGTCATCAATTTTCGTCGACTAAAACTAGACTAAATGTCATCAGTTTTCGTGGACTAAAACTAGACTAAATGTCATCAGTTTTCGTGGACTAAAACTAGACTAAATGTCATCAGTTTTCGTCGACTAAAACTAGAGTAAAATGTCATCAATTTTCGTCGACTAAAACTAGACTAAATGTCATCAATTTTCGTCGACTAAAACTAGACTAAATGTCATCAGTTTTCGTCGACTAAAACTAGACTAAATGTCATCAGTTTTCGTGGACTAAAACTAGACTAAAATGTCATCAGTTTTCGTCGACTAAAACTAGACTAAATGTCATCAATTTTCGTCGACTAAAACTAGACTAAATGTCATCAGTTTTCGTCAACTAAAACTAGACTAAATGTCATCAGTTTTCGTGGACTAAAACTAGACTAAATGTCATCAGTTTTCGTGGACTAAAACTAGACTAAAATGTCATCAGTTTTTGTCGACTAAAACTAGACTAAATGTCATCAGTTTTTGTCGACTAAAACTAGACGAAAATAGTCATCAGTTTTCGTCGACTTAAACTAGACGAAAATAGTCATGGATTATTCTGACTAAATTAAGACTAAAATACTCAGACTTTTAGTTGACTGAAACTTGACTAGACTAAAAAGAGTATGAACGTGACTAAAACTAATAAAAACTAAAATGACAGCTTCACACAAAGACTGAACTAAAACTAAAATTAAAACAGGCCGCCAAAAACAACACTACTTCAGTGTTATCAATAGCAAAAGTTATATAAAAACACATTAGCTGATGCAACCCTGCTATTTTAACTTCCTTCTACGTGGGTTTGAGCTGTTTTGTATTCATACTGGAGCACTTTTCCTCACAAGTGCAAAGCCGTATCACTATAATTTAAATTACTCCTTTACTATATTATTAAAAGATGTATAGGGTTCTCACTTGTGGTTCCAAAATAATAAGAGTGTCTCATGAGGTTTTATAAGAGTGTCAGATAACTCCTTCCTCCTTTTTGTTATGGGCGTCACCACAAGAATGATTTGGCCTGACGGTGGAAAAGCAGCTAATGATGGTTACAACTGAAGATGGCATTTGATGATAATGAGTAATGTCTTCTAACAGGTAGAGCAGCACACACTGGGAGGGAGACGAGGAGATAGACACTGAGGTAATACTTAAGAACTCTGGAGACAGGTAAGTACACATACTTCTCAGGTGAGTAGCACAGGTAAGGTTGGTCTTGATGATGCTAGAAACTCATTTTCCAAACCTCTTGTCCAAAGGTGTGTAAAGTGTAATATTTCAATTGATTATTAAATAGTTTAATTAAGGCTTATACATTCCATGACAGAGTTCAAGATAAATCTTTTACTACTGTAAAATGGTCAGTTTTTACTAATTCCAACTGATTATTAAACAGCAAGCACAAACTATGCAAAAGCAGCAGCCCATCCAGTGCACTCAGTGTCGAAGTCCACTCACTTGCTTTCATTCACTCCTTCAGCTGAACTTTGGACTAATGTAGGATATAGAGCATGATTTTGAACACAGTGTGACTGGTGTGACCGCAACACTACCTTACACCAAATGTATTTTTTAAATGTATGCGATATAATTAACATATGCTTTATAAATGTTATAATCTTTATAAATGTTATATAATCAGATTAAAATTAAACTAGACTTGGATATAAATTGATGTTCTACAAGAGGTTTTCAAATTACAGATAAATTATCTGTATAGTCATGTGTAATAACAAAAAATTGTGGAAAAATGAAGTGTCCACGACTGATGTTCTCATCCTCTACAGCATTTTTAGGACTGTAAACACACAAACAAACAAACAATAAAAGAAAGAAAGAAAAAGAAAGACATTTTGATTTTGGATGAAGTAGCACATGTAAGCAGATCTCTTTATATTTCTTCATTTCAGCTTCATTTCATCCAGTACCGATTATAATTAATAATACATGTACTTTTCCACATTTAGAAGAAAATGTAAGATTAAAACAAATCTATAAAAAAATAAAAATGTAATGCCTAATTGAAAACATTGAGTTACAAAGTTACATAGTGCCATTTATAATGTCATCAGTCAGTTTCTTGGACAGACCGAGGGTGAGTAAATTAACAGCTTATTTTTGTTGAAATTAAAACAACATAATCTAACTAGAAAAACTGTGAAGTTCATTTCCACCATACCATAAAACAGTCCTTAAGAGTCCTTCACCCGGTTTCACAGACCAGGCTTAAGCCTGTGGTAAGGCTGTCCAATGGTAAGGGTGCTCCTGACCAGGCCTTATCAAGAAATGTTCAGATTTTGTGATATTTGCCTGTTGATGTTTAGTCTTTCAGGACAATGTGGAGTCAGAATGCTGATCCAGTTTTGGAGGAAAGTGGCTCCTCGTACAATAACTGTTCCTTGGCACCATCACACAGATATGTAGAAATATCTGGTGGCATGGACATGCCTGGTTAATCGTTATAAATCCTTAGATTAAGTTTTTGTTCTTTGTTGCCCTCTTTCCATGTTTTTGAAGGTCAGTATGAGTTCGACACTATGGGGCTGTTTACAGCTGGTCACTTCATGCGTTTTGTCTGATCGGATAGCTATCTGATCGTGGAGAGACCAGGTGTAAATGCCCTCCGAAACTCATTCGAGACGGATATAAATCCGATCGCTCAAACCACTTCAGGAGGTGGTCTGGGCCGCATTCCAGACAAAACTGGACAAGCGTAAATGGAGACATTTTAACAAATCATATAGATATCCGATCAGCGAAAACGCATGAAATGACCAGGTGTAAACAGGCCCTATGAGTTGTGCTGGACCGAATCAGTTTTAGATTCCTTCAATCAGATATGAGGGAGAAAAAGTCTGGTGCTATTTTTGAAGACATAAAAAACATTATCCCAGTGTCACAATCTGTCACATCTTCAACTTGGCACTTCTGAGAACATAGCTCTGCAGGTAGGTAGATGTAGACGGACAGGATTAGGCACCTCTGGTCTAGACCACAGGTTTTCAAACCTTAAAAAAATGGGTCGCCAGGATGATTTAAATTTATGGGAAATTTATATAACACATATATCATATATCCATAGCTCATAACTCATATTGCCAAATGTGATGATGTTATAGGTAACATATATGGAAATATCACTGGAGATTAAGTGCCATTTGTGTCATATATTACATTTGCTTATGGGAAAGGTTAATTATTTTAGGCAAATGCATTTAAGCATCACATGAGAAGAAGAAAGTTTTGGTTAGTTTTGGGTTATTACCTTGATACAGATCAACTGAACTTTTTATTGGACAGCAACAGAGGAGAAGATAAAACAATTACTGCACCATTTGCTTTCTACAGGTCACGCTTGTGGCATAATGCAATAGAATTCATGTGGGCAATTTCGGAGATAGCCTCATTCAATTCAATTACACCAGCTCCTGTTTGGCTGTCTGAGAAAGATGAGAGCGTGTCTGATAGAAGACAGAGGAGGAAAGGCGCTCCCCCTTTGTCTCCTCCTCATCTCTTTCTCTCTCCTCTTGTACAGGACAGAGTGTGATGAAACAATGATGGATAGACTCTGAAAAGTGCATTATTCTATATACATTATTTATTTATTTATTTTTACATAATGCAATCAGCATGAAATGCCCCGGATTCTGTCAGACACATGGATATTACTCCTCATAATGGGACACATTTTCTCTCTTTCTTGTATTTTCTCCCTTTCTTTGCCAGTAGCTAGTGCAGAAATATTCTCTATTGAAATAGTCCTTCTCAGTCCTATTTTTTGTTAATAGTAGGGCTGTTTTACAAGAATATTTTGCTGCCTCTCCAAGACCTTTATTAGGCTTCTTTACAGTGTTTAAACAAACAAAAATGGCTTATAAAACATGAAGGCCCAGTTTAACTTTATATGCTATGTGCTAAGAACAAAAACTGTCTGTGGCATTATGTAAACAAACAAAAGCATTACTGCAGTTCGGTTAAAATTGCTGCTATCATCCCATTATACCCCATTACAGTTAATTTGCTTATTACATAGTAAACATATATTTATAACAAATATAGGCTAAGTTTGTTAACTGCATCCACTGCAGTCATCATCATGTCTATAAAGTAATGCATTTTATCATTTTAATTGTTCATCACCATTAATCTTGTCTTGCAGTAAAAAAAAAGCTTAATTGTAATTTTACTAGACTATTACATATCAGTAATATTAAGAAATGTATAGAAAATTACAAAAAACATTTTTGATTTACATCTTAAGAAATGAACCAATCACACTTACCAGGGGCTCAAATTGCACCCCCATCTTATTATTTTGTCTCTCAAATCCTTTGAAATATTTAAACCAAAATCTACACTTAATTCAGCTCATAAAATTCATAAGGAGTCAATGGTCATAGTCGACCATTTAATAAAGGTTGAATTGGAAGTAAAAATAGAGCCTTCAAGTGGGTGCCAGTCTTTATTTTGGCAGTGGTCTTCTCACTTGTCTCTTCTTCAGGAACTATATTATGTAGTTGCGTCTGACACTGCTTTGATGCTGCCAGGCCTCATGCTGGGAGACCAGTGCCAGTCTGAGTTACCTGGGCTGTGTCACCCTGATCTCCTGTGATGTGAGCACACAGATGAGTGAGTTCAAGTAGGCCTGGCAGTGAAACGTGGACTTTTCTTTTGATCACATCACTGCTCGGCTTTGATTTTTGCATGGCAACCATGAAAGATGAAAAGAAAGAAAGGCAAAATTGTTCGGTGAAAACCAAAATTTGAAGCTGCACACAATGACATCTTATGTTATCAAGAAAATTTGTGTTATCTTGTGATGCACTCTCAAACACTCTCTGATTCAACCACACCGCCTCAACTCAAATCAATGATAATCTGAGAAGTGTACAGCCCTTATAATAAAAAGAACAAGAACTGAACATGGGCTTTTTTACACTATATTATTATTTACACTATATTTTTTACACTATATTATTTTAATTTCAAAAAGACTGAATATGTGCAGCATGTTGGTGTAAATGAGTGTGCATGCTTGTGGGTGTGTGTGCTCTCTGTCTGACGCCTCAGGTGCTTTTGCTGAGATGAAAGGCTTCTGATGAGGTGGATACTTGGGCCCGTGACAGCTGTATATTAATCTACAGAACTTCAGACAAAGCATTTCTCTCTCTCGTTCTCTCCCTCTCTGCCCCATCCACTCTCTCATCTGAAAAACACTACAGACCCCAGGGTCCTCTGCATCCGCCTCGGCTACAGGACATGAAACAAAAATTGGTTCACTTTAAGGGCTTTAGCTCGTTTGAAGCCTCACCAGCTGCTTTGCCTATCTTTTTGGACTTTTTTCTCTTTAAGTTGTACCATATTGTGACGTGTAAGCAGAACATCAACACTTCAAACTGATAATTGAGAGATGAAACAGAAACATATTGTTATGTGAAAGCTTTCATCGGGATTAGAATATTACAATGACACACATCGACTCTAATAAGAGTTGTACATGTGGTACACAGAGAGAGGCACACAAACTGAGTGAAAATGAGAATGGGGTGATGAATTTGAACAAAATAAGATACAAGAAAACTGGTCGTGGTGTTATTTCAGAACTGTGGGGTATTCCAGAAAGTTAGGAAACACACCATGACATAAATCTTGAAATATCAGTTGATTAACCCAAATCTTTCTCATTCATCAGTCAGAAGAAGAGTGTTGTGTTGAGAGGATTCAATGTTTTGTGTTGATTGAATGTAATGTGGAACTGTACCACTAGATGTCCCCAGAGGTTCTGGAGGGAATAAGAAAAAATATGTAAGAGAAAAGAGATGAGAGCAGATTAAAGGGTTAGTTCACCCAAAAAATGAAAATTAGCCCATGTTTTACTCACCCTCATGGCATCCTATAGGTGTAAGACTTTCCTCTTTCAGACAAATCGAGTTGTATTAAAAATTGTCCTCGCTCTTTCAAGCTTAAAATAATGGCATGGAGGGGTGTTTATTTATTTTTTCAACAGTCCAAAAGTAGTCAAATAAAGTGCATCCATCCATAATAAAACGTGCCTCACATGGCTCCGGGGGTGAATAAAGGCCTCCTGTAGCGAATCGATATGTTTTTGTAAGAAAAATATCCATATTTAAAATGCTCTAAACACTTTTCTCTCACTTCCACTAACGTATGCACAGCGTACGCGCCTGTGAGATATGCTGGTCTCACGAGTTTGTTTACAGGAGAAAAGGAAGCAAAGTTTCCTTACTTTAGCAAAACCAGTCTCCTCTTGGCTTATATCAAAATCCTCCGACATTTTTCTTCACAAATCCTCATTTTGTGCTTTTAATTCATGACCGGCGTTTTGTTTAGCTGTCTCTCCTCCGCAGTTCCACGTTCGTCACAAATCTGAAAAAAATCAATTCAGATCCATGATTTCTGAGACAAATAAAATAAATAAATCTAAAAATTGATTTAAGTTTACATTTAGCAGACGATTTTATCCAAAGCGACTTACAGTACATTCAGGCTATACATTTGTTTTATCCAGCCCGATCTCACGGCAGTTCGTACATATTTTACGAGGTGGCTAATTCGTACGAATTCGTACGACCTCACTCGTACAAATTCATACGTTTTTTGCTAAATCGTACGTATTTTACGAGTTGTGAAATCGTATGAATTTGTACGAATGACCTACACCTAACCCCACCCCTAAACCTAACCGTCACTGGGGTTTAGACAAATCGTACGAGTGAGGTCATACGAATTCGTACGAATTAGCCACCTCGTAAGATATGAACGAATTGCTGTGAGATTGCGTTGGTTTTATCAGTATGTCAGTATGTGTTCCCTGGGAATTGAACCCACGACCTTTTGCGCTGCAAACACAATGCTCTACCACTGAGCCACAGGAACACTGCAAGTTGTCTGTGCTCTTGGAGGAATTTTGGAAGGTCGGCCAATAATAGGAAGTTTTTTATAATCTGTTTTCAGCTACATTCAAATGTGGTTTGAAATTCTATTCAAATCACATTTCTGGAAATCTGTTTGATATTGAGTAGCATTTATGCCTATGTCACTTTCTCACGCCACGTAAAATGAAAACACATCAGACATTGTTTGTAGAAAACATGCTGAATGTCTTTGCAGAAACAAGGCAATATACCCTGCAAACAAGCCTGCACTGGCCCTTTACGGGCCCACTTAGGGCTGCCAGCGCAAGGCCCCTGAGAATTTGCTCATTGGCAAAACGTTGGGCCCTTAGCACTGGCCCTGCACGGGCATCCCTCACTTAGCCTCCAGGAAGCCTAAGCACTGTTTTATTGAAAATAATCAAGTTTGAAGTCACCGTTATGATGGTAAGCGCTTGCTTTAGTTGGGTTCCTGACCCCATTTCACTATTTCACAGAGTAAGACAGCTGACCAAACATAACAATATCTGTTATTGCAGGTAAAAGATAACCGAATGCTGCCTTTTCTAGAAAGATAAAAAGTAAATACCATAAATGTGACTTTCTGAAGATTCTTGAGTCATGCACAGATCCAGGCCATTTGCCTTCGATGTTTGTGATATGACATAAGAGTCACACACCATCTAAGAGATGTTAGTCAACTACATTTGACTCCTTTTTGTTTAATATACTATTACTAATCTGAAATATTAAAAGTATTGAAATATTAACACATAAGTTATGCTTATTGGCATTATCATGATTGCATGATCTTCAATAATTATAATGCACCTGTAAAACCTGGGGTCATAAGTGGCTTGAAAAATACCACAAAAACCCCAAGAAATGCTTGAGCGCTAGGCATACTTTGTGAATGGCATGACAGACAGCACTTTTCACCAAGTTCTCTGCATCTCCAAATAGTGCATTTCAGTGAATTCTTGCAAAGAATTTCAGGCCAGTGCACACAGTCTGTGCTGTTGTTAAAGCCTCAGTTTTAAGATGAGATTTTAATTTTTTTTTTAAAATGAACGGTCAAAACGCATACGTTTTCCGGTTTAGTTGTAAATGGTGTTATATAAGCACCCCCTCAACCCCATTATGAATGTAGTTTCATAGATTTGAGAATCAGCAGGGGCAAATACATTTTCACACAGACACAGTTGGTGATTGTTATGTATTAATGAGGCAGACCATCAACAAATGCCATCACTTTACAACAGGTTCAAAAATACATAACACATATGAGCATCATTCACATGACTTAAATATACTGACTATTTTTTTGCTTAAATAAATAACATCTTTTAAATATGTATTTTGTGTTTACTCAGGTTGCCTTTGCTGTATGTTTGTTTTGTTGTTCGTAACCTAATCTACTAGATTACACATATTAGCTAATGTATTCTGACTACTTTTAGATTAGATTTGACCTAACTCATAAATCAAATACTGTAGATTTGTGAAAAAGAGAATAATAAAATAATCATCAAAACACTTGAACATTAGAAATACAAATACTTTATTTTATTTTATTTATTTGTTCATATCTGTGTGACTATTAACCCTCATCAGAGAACTGTGAACATGTTGCTAAACTATTGAGAAATCTACTTAAAATCTGAGGAGGACTTCAAGTAAATGAGTCAAAGAGGTTCAGCTCACAAAAAAGTTTGTGAATCCCTGCATTACATGAACAAACATAAATAAACATTTGTACATATACCACACATGAGCTACAGCTTGCTGTATGCTGTGTGGTGCTGTCATACTAGTACATTTCAATGTGGCACCCTGGAAACCTTTTAAAAACTCAAAGTTTAACTTTATTAAACACTGAAACTTGATGGTTTCTGTGATCCAGGGAGCATCTAATCAAATTTTAAAGATCCCACAACTCACTGAGCTCTGGAGGAGGATTTGGTTCAGAACTACAAACATGAATAAAAAAGAACTACAAACATGGTGGATGTGCGTGTAAGTAGAGACGCACTGAAAGGGGGTTGAGTTATTAATATCTAGCCTGATGAAACATATAATTTAATGTTATCTGTGTTTAATTTAATTGGAAACATCATATACGTTTATATAGACATGAATAGCGAAATAGATGTGTTTGGACACTATTTAATGCATCATTATGCAAAAGAAAAAAAAACTGTCATGAATGCTGCTGATGCTCCAACCAACCACTTTTGTCATGCTTTTTTTCTCTCTTTTTTTAATCACAATGTTCTGTTTGTGTTTTATGACGCGCGATGGCGCCAAAGTCCAACAAATGTTCTCGCGTGCACTACTAGACAGTTTAGTTAAAATGACATATTCACCGAAATTAGCGCAGTAAGACTACTTTTTGTATGCATACATATCTGTAAATATATTTACCCGCACCTTTACATAAACTGCCAACGTGAGGAATAAAGTAGGCTATTAAAAACGTTGCATCTAGTGTTATATATTAGATACTTATTACTTGTCTAATACTATTTCTCGTTCCGAGGTTTTTGCTCTTGATCTGTTGACCTGAATGAAACACACACTGAGCATCCTGCTGATGTACAACACTCTGAATACTTTCATCTCATAGAATCCATTGCATTATTATTGCGTCGTTACTAACGCCTGGGAATGATTTTAAACCGATGTGCTGCATGAACACGCTCCACATCTGCTGATATGTGTGTGCTTGCCCTGCCCACCGCGCTGTAGTGAAGCAGACAGAGAGCAGAAGCACGCGCATTTACAGTCTGCACACAGCAATCTTTCGCTTTCGGCGCGACTCGTGGCGCACGCTGCAGATTTTTAGCCCCGAATGCACCGATGAAGAAATGGCAGCGGAATCGACCCGGAGATTTACGAAAAGCCTCCTGAAGCCGGGAAGCGCAGCTGAGATTCGCCAAACCGCGTCTAATGCTGTGAGGAACGCTACTGTAACGGTAAGACAAGGACCGCGCGCTTGGGATGATTGTCGTGGACGAACAAGACAGTATTTTCTAATGCTGTGTGTGTAAAGAGAGCCGCACTGCGCCTGGTTCCACAATAGAGCAAATATCTATTTTGTCAAGCATTGTATTTCGCATGCAGTGAGGTCACATAGATTGTGGAAGTTGTAAATGGACAAGGATGTGTTTGTGAATGACCGGGCCTCTGTTAGCGGTGTTTGTCTTATTCAGAATTTAGAACTCTTCTTCAAAAACTCAACTCGTTCGAATGTCTTATTTTCGCGGGAAACGAGCCGCTGGCGGCAGCTTTACATGTTTGGTGACGTAGTAAAAACGCCGCAGAGGAATGTAGCGCAGCGGCTTCAGCTCAACACCGTCTGCTTCTCTGAGTCTGACACCACGAGCTGATCAGATGAATCTCGAAGCAGGTGTGTTTGATTAAGAGGTTTTTGGAGCTTCAGCACTGAGATGGAGGATGTGCTCTGTTGCTATTGGAGACGGTGACGTGGTTTGATGATAGGACTACAGTAGGATTGATTTGTGGTAGTTCTGGCCTCGTTCAGTAATGCATTTCTACAACTTTTAGGAGCATGTGATTGCAATTACAGCATGTAACCAGCCAGCAGCTTTCTTTAGTGCACATTTGGGATGTTTTGCATTGATCTCCCAAGCCCTTCTACATGTAGGCCTAGTTCTTTAAAGAGGACTGTGTTTAAATTTAACACTGCAAGTGTGACCAGGTGCACACACACAGACAGGCATATCAGGTATATATCGTGAACATTTTTGTGTAATTCTACATATGAAATGAACATTACTCTCCATACCTGTTACACAAGGTTTGAGTGAAAAGCTGGCATTGTAGGGTGATTTCACATCATGATAGTATAATGCATTGTTTTTTTTCTATTACCACCTTCTGCCACATATTACTAACAAAGCATTGTTGATGGAATGTGGTTGTATTGCAATGTATCCCTTAAATATTAACATTTCAAACTAGTTTGGCCATTTAAGGTTACACTTGAAGCAGCTACAAAACAGATGCATGGACTATGAATTGTAGCTACTGTATGTGAAATATTATCAGAGTGAAAGGTAGGGCTCATGTGAAAGAGAGAAAGCACAGATTTAAAAAGCCACATGGATGGGAGGAAGAGAGATGTCATTTAGGACTTCAGAATAGCAACTAATGATCCGGTTGCTCAGGAAGGCAGAGCTCAGGTAGAGAGAAAGAGGAGAATTCAAGAGCATAGCATTGATCATGTATCTAAAACTAAACCTGAGACATTAAAACTGGCCAATCAGCAAATTACAGCTGTGCCGACTGCACTGTAAGACAATAGGCTGAGATGTTCACTATCAGTACAATTCCAAATGGTCCTTTTGGTAAGGATGAGGGGTTTGCCAAATG
The DNA here is from genome assembly GCA_023376895.1 of Aspiorhynchus laticeps. Classification (NCBI taxonomy): domain Eukaryota; kingdom Metazoa; phylum Chordata; class Actinopteri; order Cypriniformes; family Cyprinidae; genus Aspiorhynchus; species Aspiorhynchus laticeps. The sequence continues at coordinate 32,441,626 of CM041814.1, read as the reverse complement.
TCTTTGTTAAAGTGCAACTCTTCCATATAGGTTTGCAATCATTTGTGCAATATTAACAAGAAATTTGACTTCAAGTGACACTGACTGGCACTCTGTGTTGCTCTGTCCATTGTCTTGTTTTCCGGGTATGAAGTTGTCACAATCACAAGCTATCAAATGCAGTCAGAGAAGTAACATATACTTTTTCACAAGAATCCAATGTTGTTTTTGTGTTATGCTGTGTTCTTGAAGGAATAGAATAGAAACTCAGAGCTGAGTAGAGCATTATTCATGTCTCCTTAATCAAACACACTTGTTTCAACTCATCAGCACATTAAGTAGAGACTCTTAGACTCCATTGTTACATTAATGCTCAAAACTATTGTTTTAAATTTGCAAAACATCTGGACCGGTCTCACTGATTTTGTGTAAATGTCTAATTTAGAAATTGTAGTTTGAGTTATATTGAATGAGCTTCCACTGACCTGAAGCTTGGACTCCAGACCTATAAGCATGCAATGCTGAGGAGCTGTTGCTGTGAAATATATTTCTGTAGCCTTTAACCATTGCTGCTTTTGCCACTTCTTCAAGAGCCTGTAATATAAACCATTTCTGTGTATTTGATGAAAATGCAAAGAAAAGACTCACTGTTGTGTGTCTGTAGATGAATGGGTGTTAACATGCGTGCAGTTGATGTAGCGTTTTATCATCATCAATGTAATCTTCACTGTTTATATCCATTTTTCGTCTCTTCCTCCTCTTGTGAAAAAGATCAGAACAGCATGAATGCCATGGGTTTAGAGGGTCGTTAGTGCCAGTCTGATTGGTTTAGTGATGGTTGGATCTGCATAGCCTTTCTTTTCTCCAGCAAAACAGATAATCATATAAAACGAGATTACAGTAAGGCACTTACTGTGGAAGTTAGTGTGGCCAATTTGTAAACCATGAAATTAATTTTTATAGTAATCAGCATTATGTCACAAATGCTGTCAGTTGATCTTGTATTAAATTTAGGGTGTGTGATATTGACAAAAAATGATATTTCTATTTTTGGAGATTTAGTCAATAACAATAATTCAACTTTATTTTGCTGTGTGTGTTTTGTGCTGGTATAGTTTAGGCCTGTCATGGACAACTGACTCCCAAATGTTTTCATATTCATCATATATTCTTCACATCATTGCTATAGTTTCCAACAATGACAGAAATGATCTTTTTCCTAAAGGCGCCCCATTAAATCGATTTCCTGGTGCATTTTACATTTATATGGGCTTTTTTCCCTAACCTTATTAGATGCATCATCTTTTGTCTTACAATTAATCAATAAATTCAATTAGAATGATAAGATACTATAGGGGTACCAATCAAATAGTATCTAGTAGTATCTATAGTATATACAGTATCTGGTATCAACAGAATTTAGAATTTAACAGATTTTTTACACTTTTTTTGACCTGTTTAATGCATTTCAGAGGTGGCATGAATGCATTTACCATGCAGTTACAATTGCATAAATTAATAAGACTATGGGATTGACATTTTTTATGTGTACATTAAAATAAGACATTATTTTTTAAGCTATACTATGTACATTTTAGCCCTCTAGCGGTTAAAAACTAAAACTGGATGTTTTGTTTGTTTGTTTTTTGCACTTTTTTAACCAAAAAAAAGTTACATAGTGTAGCTTAAATAACTGCCAGTAGGTGGTGGCAGGATTTTTCATAGATTGGTGGTTAAGTAGATTGGAAGTAGGGCTGCACGATATTGGAAAAAACTCACATTGCGATATTTTGTTTTTCTGCAATATATATTGCGATATGAAGAAAACAAAAACAAAAAAAAAACATGATTTTAATATCTCTGTTTGGAAAAAAAAATCAATGATTGGGGTGATTTTATAGGTGAGTAAATCAGCATAGAAAATAAACAAATTACAACCATAGCGTCTGTGTGGCTCTTACCTTGTCTACACCTGACACGCGAGACGCCACAAAATACTGTTATGTATTCTGCCACAGAATACCCATAATCAGTGATGCTGTCTGTCTACACTGGATGCATGCGCGGCATGACAAATTCCCGCTCTAATCCCAGTCTAAATCCCCGCTCTAACTGACACAAAAGTTCAAATGATCTGTAACAGTAGCTTTGTCGCGTCCAGTGTAGACAGACTTTGGGGCCATAGGCCGTTCACATGTCGTGGCTAAAAATGCATGGAAAACGCCAGCCGCGCTGCTTTCTCCTTCTTTCCAAAGCGCTCTGGAGCTTTCGTGGCTTCTGCCGTTGCTAAGCAACCGTGATCAGTGCTCTCCTCGACGACGCGGCAGTTTCAGCAAAGGCTAAATGGATTTCCAGCACTGAAATCATGCAGTAGCTCTGCTACTAAATTTATTTAAAAATGGATATCTCTGTACAGCTGTCGTGTCTGGTGTAGATGCAGTGTCTGTGTGTGAGCAAAGAAAACAATCAGTATATATATAACGAAAAGTATAGACCTACTAAACATCACACATCCTGCGATGTGACTATTGCGAATGCGCACATCGCGATATCGATGCTGAAACGATATATCATGCAGCCCTATGGAAGTATGCATATTTTGAATGCAGCCACAGTCTTTATGAATGGGTCATTGAATCATTCATTCAAACAATTCACACCAATGTGTTAAATGAATTATTTGAATCTACAGGATCTACTGTGGATTTGTTTGGAGCTGTTTTTGTTGGTGAAATGAAGCTATATTATACAATATTATGTTTAAAATGTAAGTGACTTGGTTTTCCTCCATGCATATATTATTTTGTTTGTTTTTGCACTCTTATGAATGATGACTGCCGGTGTGTTTTTCATATTGGCATGAAGAATCAGGTCAGCAGACTCAGGCCTGGTGTGATTCTTGGGATACTTATGTTAGAAATGTAACTCAATGCAACAGAAATGCAGTTTTTTTTTTGTTCTACACAGATTAACAGTTTTAATGAGTATATATATTTGTAAGATATCAAACTAAACCATAACTTTGATATGGTATATAAACTGCTTAAACAGTATAGTTTAAACTACAGTGTCTCTCAACTACTGCTTTGATATTTTGTATGTCTCTCTTATCTGACACACGGGTCTCTCCTAACGAGCTGATGATCTGAATCAGGTGTGTTAAATAAGGAAGACATAAGCCCTATTCGGACGGTAATTGTTTCTCATGGGGATGTAAGGTGTTTTCAACATTTGCAGAGGTTAGTCAGTGATTTTATTGCTGTCCTAACCCAGAATGACTGTGTTTTTTCCCCCATCACCCGTGTAAAAATCCCCTCCAAAATTACCTAAAGTTATTGACAAACACTGAGGTTGTGAGGTGTTATAATTGCCACCCGAATCTAGTGATGGGCAGAGCGAGGCTTCGTGAAACACTGAAGCAGTCGAAGCAAATGTGTCGAGGCTTCGAAACATCTCGACACCCGTCTCTACGGTGACACCTAGTGGTCATTTTCAAGTATTGCTCTGAAACAGCATCGACAAAGAAACAGTTAAGCGAATTGATGAATTATAACGTATGTTGTGTTAGTCGATCTGCCAAGTGATTTGGGGGAGTGGTTAGCGTGCTCGACTGGAATGCTGTCTCCTTGGGTTCGAATCCTGGGTGAAGCAGTCATCTTCACAAAATCATAATAAACAATTCAAATGTGTGTTTTTATTGTTCTCTTCTTGTAATGTTGAAACATCGGTCTGACATCTGAATGAACTCTTTGTGAATAAATAAGTGTTATTTTGGTAATGAAAAATAGACAATAAAATACATCAAGCCACAATGTCTTAATTTTTTTTTGACATATAGGCTACAGATTTTTATTTAAAATTTTTAATTGTTCTGCTGTTGATGGACTTAGCCTGATCTCCAGCCTTTGAAAAAATCCTCTCACAAGGGACAATTATCTGTCAATGTCTATAGCCTATCTATCAATATCTTAATAATAACTTTTAATGTAGCCTAAATATAATTAACCAAATTACACTATAAATATCACTATATCGCAAAATCTCTCTCCTCGCACAAAAACCCACGAAGTGAAGATGCGTTAACTCCACTTTTATACTTTGTGGGAGTTAGGTTGAGACAGATGTGCAATTGTGTGATTTGTTCCTGACCCTGTCAATCAAATGCAGAATCGGCAGGTATGCCACGTCTCGAAACACTTGTGACACGCCCCGATGCTTCGAATCACCTTAGTCACGTGACATGAGTGTTTCGAATCACGCTTCGGAGCAGTGTTTCGAAACATCTGCGCTTCGGGATCTCGACACCATGTCGAAACGTCAGTTTCGCGTCTGCCATCCCTAGCCGAATCCACATCTCTGAGAAAACAAGAGATGTTTTCTAAAGAGATGAATTTCACAGTTTAAATTAATTTTGACCACTGCTGAACACCGTATGGTAACTGTTGCGCTTCGCTGTAATTTGCATGCATTTTAAAGATGTGCACTTTTAGTACTGAAATACTGGAAGGTATCGACAAGAACAATATTTCATCACCACACATGTTAAATATTTGAAATAGGTCATTATTATGGCAGCAACAGGTATGCAATACATTAAAATATAAACCAAGCAGCTTTGTTTACATTATGTAAATAAGAGGTTGCATTAACTTATTTCTGCTTATCTCCACATTTGAATGACATCCAACATTTTGAGAGATATAATGCAAGACAGAAAGCTATTTCAACTATAGTGCGTCTATTGTCCTATTATTAAAATTAGATATGAATGTATTCATATTATTCCAAGCATATGACATTTTATTTTCAGGAGACAATCATGCGACTGACCATGTGAGCAGCGGGTTCCCGGTTCATACGATCAAAGAACTCGTACAGCTTACTATCTTTACAGCTATAGATATACTTGTAGCATGGAAATGGATATGTTTAAATTAGTCAATTCAAAACACTTTGATTTTAATGAAACAACATTTGATTTTTACTGTATTTAACTGCTCTTGCATTAAATATTTGGCAGCAACAACAAAAATAAGGCATTTCTAAACAAATGACATAAATGCTAAGAAGACATATTAAGTACAGCCGTGCTGTTTAGCTTCACATCTGCATTCTCCACTGCAGGCGCTTTGCAGTTTTCTGGTCATGTGATAAGTCGGAGGGCACACACTGAGCTTGTATCTAAGGCTTTGTTTTGGGAATGGAGGCCAATAGAGCACATAGCTGTGGGAATGAAAATGTTCCCTCTCTACCATAACATTCGCAGGAAGACTAAATCTTTTGTCTTCAATGTAGTGTCTACATTTTGTTTCTTTCTTTTTTCAGAATATTGTTTTTTTTTGCTTTTGAATCCTCTGGTTCATCTCTCTGCACATTAACTTCATTCCTTTCTTTCGCTGTTCGTAAGAGAAAGACAAAGTCTGGTAGTTTGACATGCGCTCAGACGTCTCACTCATGTCAGGCTGTGGTGTAATGAGAGCGAGGTCACACCGGGGCACACCGGCGCGGGGGAATTTCTCTAATTGCTCACTGCTAGTTTAACTGCAACTGCGTTCAGCTTCTCTGTTAACCACATTATTATCTTTGTGAGAAGATCATTCTGCTCTTGTACTGAAGAAAGCAGCTGCTCCAGCTATGCTATAGGAGCACAAACAGGTGCAGTCATAAGTTTACATGTGTCTTGCAGAACCTGCAAAATGTTAATAATGGTAACAAAATAAGATGTTTTTAAATGTTGTTATTACTGAATAAGCTATTTCACAGATGTTTACAGTCCACAAGACAAAAATAACTGAATTAAAAAAAAAATGGTCAAAAGTTTACACAAAAGTGTATCGTTAACTGAAAAATAGTTTTTGACTGTTTTTATGTTTTGTGGTAGGTTTTCATGAGTCTCTTGTTTGTTCTGAGCAGTTAAACTGTCCAGTGTTCTTCAGAAAAATCCTCCAGGACCTGCACATGCTTTGGTTTTCCAGCATCTTCATATTTGAACCCTTTCCAGCTTTTGAGATCTATTTTTTTTTTCAGACTAAAGACAACAGAGGGAATATTAAATAGACCACTATTAAATTGGTGCAAACATTCACTGATGCTCAAGAAGGCACATTAAGAGCTGACAAATGCAGTCTGACTGAACTAATAACAAACATTTAATGTATGCTATGTACCTTATTAAATATATTGAGTAATAATTCAAAAATCTGTGAAAAAGCATGTGAACATTTACATTTAGTACCTTGCAGATCATCCTTTAGCAGCAAAATCTCACACTAAATATTTTCAATAAAAATTGCACATTGAGGATGCATAATTTGTTTTTTGGCTAGTTAAATTCATTTTGGGCTACCAGAATCTAACGAGAGCCTGCCTGAAGGGCTACCAGGGATTTGTTTTTAATTTTGCAAGCCCTGCAAACCTCAAATACCAACTAACCCCAAACTTTGTGAAGTCATGTGGTGTGTGTTAATGAGAGTGATTCATTCAATTCAATTCAAGTTTATTTGTATAGTGCTTTTCACGATGCAAATCGTTGCAAAGCAGCTTTACAGAAAATTAAAGTTTCTACATTATATTTAGTAATAGCTTATCAGTGGTGACTATCTCAAGTTGATTAAAGGGTTACATTTTGATTTCTTCATCGCAGTGATATTAACAATACCAGTCGAGTCATATGAATTAATATCATGCTACCTATAAGATCATTCTGAAACTTTAAAGTTTTCGACTCAGTTGACATATATAATATGGACAAAGTCATTTAAATCACTAAATCATTTGATTCAATCAAATTTGATTTAGTTAAATACTGACGGTCCACCCTCATTTCTAGTCTGCTGTTTAGATAGAGATAATGTGATGTATGGGGCGTTGCCTCAGATTTTTGAATGCCCTTGAGGATGTAATGCTGAGTTCAGGATAGGCGGTCTGGAGGGAATAATGCTGCACTCTCACCATCTTTCTGTCCGGACTGTGCTTCATTTTCACTAAACCATGTCTTTTATTAGAACCGCACAACAGTATCTGTGTGCTCTCCAACACTATCAGCTCTGTAGTCATCACTCATTATGCATGCTCATGCTGTAGAGACCAATGCAACACCCCTCGTCTAACTGGACACAATAAAATGCATGTGTCTGAAACGACATTACAATTCAGGTTGAAGATTCCATGTTTCATATTAATTCAACACGCGATGCATTATTTCATTAATTCATTTTTTGATGCAGCACCTGTATTGCATCCCTGGCAGTGGTACATACGTAAGTCTCATGATATGATAAAATACAATTTAATACAAAAAGGACCCATAAATGTTCCAATTAAACTTTATTGAAACTTTCAACATGTTTTTTCAATAGCTTCGTTTCCATTACAGACTTGTGCAAAATTTTGCAATATTTTAGAAGCATTAATGGTAAGAAAAGCCCCTTATACTTGAGAACAGCCATGTATGAGGTATTTCTTTTAGGTAGTACAATGAAGAATGATCATGTGACTTTTTCACACACCAGGTGACACGTGAATGCAAAAAAAAAACTGTTTCCATTGCAAATCTTTTTTGCGATATATGGGCGTTGTTGCGAATGAACGTGTTTCCATTGGGTGCATTTTCAATTTGCAATTAAAAATTGCGCAATTTGAAGGGTAATGGAAACACAGCTAGTGTCTGACAATGCAACAAAAACCCAGGGTGTGTTTCCTAAAAGCAACTATGGTTGCAAGTAGGGATGTAACGATTCACTCAACTCACGATTCGATTCGATTCATGATTTTGATTTCACGTTTTGATTTTCTCACGATTTTTTTTTTACAAAATGAGATTGAAGACATTATACAGTAAATGAGGTGTCCTTTTATTAGGCTATTGCGGCATGTTTCTTTGTGAAATTGAAATATAACAAAACTGAATTGAAATTATAAAACAAACCCCAAATCAAATAAGCAAGTTACACAAGTAAAATAAATCTCTTCATATAAACAAACTAAGGATTTGTGCTCTTTCCATTTAAAATTAGAGACAACACTGCATTTTAATCACAATCCAAACAAAGATGCTGCATACATGCAACATGAGCAGTTTAAAATCTAAGTTAGACAGTATAATTTCGAAATTTGAAGCAAGAACAGAATGGTCTGACTTTACTTTTGTGAAACTATACTACATGAAACATATCTGAATGAAACAGCAGACGAGCTGAATGAGACGCAGATTCACTCTCTGCCAGCAGGTGGCGCTTATGAACAGCACTGATACAGTGTTTACCGCTGTAAACAAAGCAGAGCTGCGCTTATGAACACTACTTTAATATGCATCGTTCAGAGGCAAGATGAAAAGAAAATACCACGTAAACTTTTCTAAAGACAGTTTCCTTCAGACATTCATCTCCAACTGTATCGTGATTTGTTTAGCATCTCAACCGATTTGAATCGTCACATATTTGAATCGATTTTCAACCGGCTTGTGGTTAATCGTTACATCCCTAGTTCCGTCATTACCAATAGAGTTCAGTGAAACCAAGAGAAGTAACTTTAACAACAGAACTGCATTTGCACCGCCTTTCTCAATACACAGCACAATCCCCGGAGTCAAATTAACACTGCCGGGTGTTTATATGAGTCCACACTACAGAGTGTTAAAAATAACACTAAAGCAGTGTTTAAGTTAATGTGGTAATTAAGAGATTTATTCAGTGATGATTAACCTTTATTGAACACACCTGATGTTAACAAGCAGAATCACCAAAGAAGAAAATCACAAGTTTCTAAGTCACCATTATACTGGTCAGTGTTTACTTTAGTTGGGCTCTTGACCCTTGACTTTTACATTTTATTTGGCTGCTATAATTGAATTATAACAAAGAGTGAAAGTCATCAGGTGGTGGTGTTGATGATTATGTTCTAACGTATTTTTTTGGTCTGAATCACTGAACTCATTTAGAGTCTGATATTGGAGTTAAATTTCCTTTATTGATTACAACAGCTTTGTGATTCCACAGTGAACAAATCTGTATTTTCTATAAATCTTAATCTATAAACTGTTCTGACGCAAAAAATAAATAAATTCAGAGAAGTCTTTCTTTTAGGCAAACACAGACATCAAGAATCAGCGTATGAATCTCAACAACGGTGACAATCAACATATTCAGATAAACAGATCAACTCTGAACATCACAAAACAAGCTACTAAAAAGTCACATAAAAACAGCAAATATAAAAGAAAAAAGATAATAATTATATTACTGCTCATAATTTATTCATGCTGCAATGCATGATGGGAGCCATGGATGAGTTCTGATTGGCTACAACATGCTTTTTTGATTCTCACGCTGATTCTTGATGTCTGTGTCTAAATTAAAGACAACTCTTTAGTTTTTGATCAAAATAAGTTAAACTGAAATATTGAAAATGCCAGCTCTTCTTTTGTTCACAGTGTTGACCAACAAAGAAAACCTGACTCAGTTATTCAGATCACTACAGAACGATTATGTCAAAATATAATCGTCACCACCCAAAGACTTTTGCTTTTTGCTTGTCTGGCTGCTATAATTTTGTTATAACGGCCAAACAAAATATAACACTAAAAATTCAAGGGTCAAGAGCCCAACTAAAGTAAACACTGACCAGTATAATGGTGACTTTAAAACTTGTGATTTTCTCCTTTGGTGATTCTGCTTGTTAACATCAGGTGTCTTCAATAATGATCAATCATCACTCAATGAATCTCTTAATTACCTCATTAACTTTAACACTGCTTCAGTGTTACTTTTAACACTCTGTAGTGTGGACACATATACACACCCGGCAGTGTTAATTTAACACCAGGGATTTTGCTGTGTACGGTGTTCTAAGGAAAAAGCGCAAACATTTTTATGTTGTTATTTATATAGTAGAAAAGTTTGTCAACTGTTTTAGCTGTGAGCTGAGTCCAATATTGCATTGACAATGATATGTAGCGATGTCGTAAATGTTTGGAGTAGTTGCACTGCAACCGTTAAGAAAATTCAAAAAACCTGCAATGCTTTGTTTCCATCGTTTCAAGCTGTCTATCTAGACTACCTGGCTAGCTAACTGATTTGTGTGTCACACTCTATGCCTTTTTGTCTGTTTCTGAGCACACTTCTGCTCCGCTGGACTTGTGATGGGCTGGTAGGCTGTGAGTCCAGGGCTGATTTTTACTTCCAGTCCACCCTTGGGTGTCACATAATGGGAAGGGCAGTCAGTAAGTTTACTGATATTCAGCAAACTGGCAAAGGGGGGCAAACGCTCCAGTGAGCACAGCTAAGGGCACGACTCCATGTGCCAGGAGACAGTCGTGGAGAGCTGGAGAGTGACCGAGTCTAGTGATGCAAAGGGAGAGAGGTCAGAGAATAGTCTGAAACAAAGCCAGGTGAGCAGACAATACCAAAACAAGGGCAGGCAGGAAATCAAAGGAACACAGACCAGAAACATTCTGGAAAAGAACACTACAGGAGTAAAGAAACACAAAAAGGGAGAACACAAAATACACAGACAACCAGAAACAGAGAGAACCGGATGATCATCCTGAAAGTCATGCATTACATTTTCTGATTTTCCTAACCGTTTCTTCGCTGATGTACAGAAATCATTGGGATCCATAGTGAAGAAAACTGGTCTGATGAACAGCTACCTCTCATGGTCATGAGATATTAGAGCCTCCCATGGGTTACAGTGTTGCACCCACTGATTGAACCAATGATTAGTGTATTGCTATAAAAAAAAATTAAAAAAAATAACTTCATGAAAGTTTCATTTGATATAATGAAGTAGACGGTGATTAGATGGGCCTAAGAAAAAGACAGCAGAAAGTTGCACTCCATATAACAGGACAGCGCCGAGTTAAACAGGTGGTTAACATTATTATGAGGACTGGGCAATGGACATTCACAGGTTCCTTGATTCAGATGTGTATTAGAATAAAAAAATCCACAGATCTGAATGAGTCATTAGGTGCAGTAAAATCAAAATCCTGTCAGGTGTGAGAGAATATACTTATGGGTGAATGTTATGATGCAAACTTGGATTTGCTACATTAAATCCACAGAAGTCACCGTGTTTTTTGTCTACTCCGTTTATCTCAGTCATCATGAAATGAAAATTCACCTTGTTTTCTAAATGTATGTTAAAGTTTTTAATCCATGCATGTTATATTCTTTCTTTCTTTAGTTTTTGCCTCATAATGTTTAATCAAAGTGTCATAATTGGACTCTCCAGCGGGCTGTTTCATAAAACAAGTTTACCAAATAAGCCAGGTTTATTTCAGTTAGTCTGACTTATTGCCAGTTGATTTGGATCAAAATAAGTCAGACTAACTGAAATAAGCCTGGTTTATTTGGTAAACTTGTTTTATGAAACAGGCCCCGGTTGTTTAGATCATGTAAACTAGCTTGTGTCTATCTGCCTCCTCTTTTGAGTGCCACGCCTGCATCCCAAAAACCAATCAACAACCAGAAGACTCCCGTCCATTTTTTTCTTTTTCGATAAACAGTTGTACGTCACAATAAGGAACTGAAGATCTGTCGCTACTTCCATTGCACTGTAACTGTTGTCTTTTGCAGACATCTGCATACAAGCCTGGCCTGGAATTAAACTCTGGAACCTCAACCTGTTTATTTCAGTCAAACATCTTGTATTTCTGGGGTGAAGCACAGTGACTGGTGGGTAAATTTCCCTCTCGACATCACTGTGAAGTGACGTATCAATGTGGCCTTCATTCTTTATGCGGTCTGCAGTGTACTTTGATCCGTTCAACCCTTCAGATTGAAATCTCACGGCACAATACCCTGTGAAGTCCACTTTGCAGAGCACTTATTTTTGATTGGACCTTAGGAGTAGAACAGGTTTTTATTATTATTATTATTAATTAGTTGTGGGGGCGTACTCTCTTTGCATGTTGCGTAACTTGAAATTACACTGCATTTGATTACAAGCTGGACATGTGTAGATAAAATAATTTCCTTTCATCATATATGTATTGTTGCAGAAACATTTGGTTGAATTGGAAGTGATTTTAGTGAGATTGTGGGATCAGGTTTGTTGATGTTGCATGGGATAATGACCCTGATAATGCTGGGTTAACCTTTGAACAACAAAAATTACTTGAAAATACAAACACGCCGTTTAGAGGTTAGTGAGAGGGAGAATGAGCGGCAATTATAATTTGAGATATTAAATTTAAGGTCAGTGAGAGACTAAACTGGAGTTGGCAAAGTTGAAAAACAGATTAAACGATGTTCGAGGGTAGAATTCAGAGGGGAAATCTTTCAGATCTAGTAAATGTTGGTGCAATTCAAATGTCTGATTTATTGAACATGACAAAAATGCTAAAAAAAAAATAATTAATGAAAGGGGACCTTGTGTGTGTGTGTGTCTGTGTCTGTGTCTGTGTCTGTGTGTGTGTGTCTGTGTCTGTGTCTGTGTCTGTGTGTGTGTGTGTGTCTGTGTCTGTGTGTGTGTGTCTGTGTGTGTGTCTGTGTGTGTGTCTGTGTGTGTGTGTGTCTGTGTCTGTGTCTGTGTGTGTGTGTCTGTGTGTGTGTGTGTGTGTGTGTGTGTGTGTGTGTGTGTGTGTGTGTGTGTGTGTGTGTGTGTGTGTTTTCCTCACCATTCAAATATACTGCAAACGATCAGCACTGGAGTGACTTCACTTGCTGTGCACTTTGTTATCACAGATTGTGCTCGTTGGGAAAGCCCAGGAAGCGTTTATATCTTTCTCAGTACCGGATAGGAACAATTACAATGCTATGAATGTTTTAAAAGTGTACAAATTAGTCTCTGACGTGACAGTGGTTAAGGAATGGGAAGAAAGGAGGCAAGCAAATGCATGTAGAGGTGGCTCAGGGGTTTACAGGGTTTTTAACTGATGGTTTAGTGCGGTTGAAGTGAAGATGTTTGAGGTTTCTGCGACTTGCTTGCTTGTCATTCCAGATTATATTGCTAGTTATATAAGCAAACAAAAGGGAAAATGGCTGCTGATGCTGCTGTTTTAGCTAATGAGTTCCCAGAAAAGAGCTTTGAAGGATTTCTCACAGGACATTTTGGATCTAGGAAGTATTGACCAGGGCTGAATTCTACTTCTCTACAATCTACATAGATTTATTTCAGGGCTCTAGACTCATTCTTCCCCAATTTGTTTTTTTTGATACAACATTTGATTAATCAATGCATGCTGATGAACTTTTATCATAGTTTATAGTTATATGCTAACGAAAGTGTTCAACATTCAACCTGTTCTTTTTCATCAGTATTATTTGTGATTTAAATTTTGTGAACAATTCCTCTTTTCTTGTGCTTTCAAATTCACGATCTTGGTGTCACGCTTTACAAGAAAAGATAATTGTCTGTTTTGCTTATATCTATACACCTTTCACTTTTTAAGACGAAAACAAAAGATGGATTCATTGTTATTCTTAATTAAAAAGCACAACAACAATAAAACAGTAGGTTGCAATGACAAACTAGCATAACATTTATTAACAAAAACGAGTAAGACGAGGTATGGCATAGGACACATCACATGCTGTATTATATACCGACTAATACATAACAGAATGTTTAGCAAACACTGAGGAATCAAATAATAATATAAAAAAATAAGGAAAGCCATAGTGTAACGTGAGGTAAACAGCAAAGATAACAAGCTTTTCAAAACGAAAACAAAAAGAAAAGTAAAACTAAACTGGCTGTCGCTGACGGGACTTGCATGTTTTCTCTACAAGAATACCAACATGTTCACCTTCTCTGGTTTAAGAAGCGGTCTTTTACTTTAGTTTGAAAACCAAATCCTCCACCTTCGTGCTCGTGCTGACGCGGCGAGTGAAGCACAATGGGCGCGCTGCTCCCGCTCTGCATACGCGCCGCTTCTGTGCTGCCTCTGCTCTGCGGTGTGAAACCACGCTCGCGCTGAAAGCGCCTCTCTTCACATGATCAGCGAAATCTTTCTCCTGCAGCAGCGCAGACTATGCACTCGCACAAGTGCGACCACGTAAAATTTTTACTCGCACACTCTCAAAAAATGGTCGCAAATGTGACCATTTTGGTCGCAGTCTAGAGCCCTGATTTATTTAGACTACTTAGACTTTTAGGAAAGTCAGACCTGTGTGTTTGACACATTATGAGCTTAATGCACTCAGTGTGCTTCTCTTATGAGCTTGTGCTCAGCTGATGTGAATATTGAATTTCAAGTCATTTTCACTCGCAAGGAGTCAAAAACTAAAGCATGGTCAGAGTACCTCTAGGCATCACTAAATTGATTAAGTTTTCCATTGTTTTCAGTTATTTGCCTAATGCATCAAGATGCATTAAATTATTTGCATGCATTTCTAAAAGTATACATTATTTTAATATATATTTATCCTTTTTTTGAACCCCAACCTTACCATAAACACTATAAAACAAGCAATTAAAAGTACAGTCACGGGTGTTTACAACAAAAACTGACCAAATACATAATATGTATTAGTGAAATTCATACATATTTCAAGTATGAAAGTGTTATAATAAATAATTCGTTTTGGATTTCTAGTCTTCTGAAGCCAAATATTTATGTGAGGAGCAAAGTGCAACTTTTATCGCTGAAAATGAACCAGCTTTTTGAAATTTCTTTTTTTTTTTATTGTTAAATACAATTTTGAATCTATGAACTTGAACTTACTTTGTGTGGGAATTTCATTCAAATAATTTTTGTAACCGGTGGCTTAAAGAGAAAACAGTTATATTTGACAAGCCTGAACTTGTCTGGCACCCGAACTAATCAGATCAGATTGTTCATTTGTTAAAAAAAAATTGAATAGTTAATATTCTCTCCTTAATCTGATAGAAATGTCCTTAGCGCCCGCCACCGCTACAACAGTCACATCTCATTTAAGAGATAAATAACATGAGACATTATATCTCACAAAGTGGGTGTAACAAATCGTAAGCAAATTCTCCTGAGGTTCACTGGTGTCTTATTAGTGAAATTCATACAGTTTGCTTTTTAGGTGTCTAGATACTTACTGTACTTTTGAGGGTTTCCTATAGATGTTCATTATTCTGATATTTAGCTAATCAAACACTGTAACCTGAACCCTTACACACATTATTTATCATTTATGCCTTTTCTTTAGTGAAGACCATTCTCAAGTTCATCCAAAAATGACAATTTTGTCTTTATGTGCTCTCTCTCATGTCACTCCAAACCTTTATGAGTTTCTTTGTTCTATGGGACACAGAAAATGATTTATTTAAAGAAAGTTGGTGTTCAAAACATTGGACCACATTGACTTTCCTAATATGGAAAAAACATGCACACAAGATAATCATGTATAGTGAGAAAGCTGTGTTTGTGTTTAAATGCACAGTGTTAGTGACATATTCTAGTCCCGCACCGCAACACAATTCACTCCCACAAACCACACACACACACACACACACACACACACACACACACACACACACACACACAAACACACACACACACACACACACACACACACACACAAACCACACACACACACACACAAACCACACACACACACACAAACTACACACACACACACACACACACACACACACACACACACACACACACACACAACAAACCACACACTCACACACACACACACACACACACACACACACACACACACACACACACACACACAAACAAACACACACACACGCGCACACACACACGCACACACACACACACACACAAACCACACACACACACAAACAAACGCACACACACACACACACACACACACACACACACACACACACACAAACCACACACACACACACACACACACACACACACAAACCACACACACACACACACACACACACACACACACACAGACACACACACACACACACACACACAAACCACACACACACACACACACACACACACAGTCGACTGTGTATTCCAATCAAACACTGGTGCCTTTTAATTTTCAGGAATGACTCAAGTCTCTGTATGTACACACTTCAACAATGAAATGACAAAAGCACTAGTCTAGAATGAGGTCATAAATAAAAGATGGGTGCACACTGAAGAGAGCATTGTCTTCCAAAGCTGTTACAAAGGAACATTTTGTTTCTCAGATGCATAGCCAATATGAATGTGCTTCGACCACCATAACCACTGCTGGGTTGCTACATATCTGCTTCAGGAAGACCACGACAGTCTTAACCAAACAGGTCCACGTGGTACAGGTTCTACAAATGACCTTAGACCTTAATCTTAGAACAATAAGTAAATAGGTCTTTTATATAGTAACCTGTACTGTAGATTCAAGTTTATGATGATGAACTTCAACATAATTCCCATTACATCATTTAAAGCTGAATTATAAATGTTGGTCTCAATGAGTGCAGAGGCTTGGTGTGGCCAGTTAAAGAGCTTGAAAACATTTCCTGTGTCTTGAACAACATTATTATTGAGATAAGAGAGTGATTTGATTCCAGACATCAGCAAAGACAAACACAGAACACTGTAAAAAAAAAAGTTGGGCAAACTTAAAATTTTAAGGCAACCAGCTTCAGCAGATTTTTGAGTTTTCTCAACTTCTTGTTTTAAGTTTCTACAACAAAAAGTTGAGAAATTTCCTGAAAAATAAGTTGCGAAAACTCAAAAATCTGCTTTAGCCGGTTGACTTAAAATTTTAAGGTAGCCCAACTTTTTTTTTTCTTTACAGTGAAGGAGCAGTGAATTACTGATGGCAGGAAAAGAGACAATGAGCATGTTCACATGATAGTCGAATCATATGTTTGGGGACGGGGCCAAAATACATTACCAAGAGTCAAGTCAGACATTCGACAGTCATAATTACTGACGTTAACACACAGGGGAAATGTGTAACGGATGCCTTGCAGATACAAAATTTATGTTTTATGTTTTGATTAAAAGATAGTTAACATTAACCGTCAGCGAAACCCTAAGAATTCACAACATTTTTTACAATAGTGCTCTCATTATAACGTTATGTATATGACAGAAGTTATTAATGTTCTGCATTTGAGCTGCGCGTGCTGAAGATGACCAGTAGAGTGAAGCATTTGATAGCAGGTTTTTAATCAGTGGGATTTAACTAATTTATCTCATATAGAATACAGTTCGTTATTTATACAACATAACGTCAATATTACGACTTATAGGCTATCTGCACAAAATGCCCCGAATGCAGAAGTGAACGTGTCTGCACGGCTCTGAATGAACTCCTTTTGTGAACGCGTTCTTCTCACAACAACGTGCAGAAACATGGCAACTAAACTCTAAAAATTCACAGCATTTTTTTATAATAGTGCTCTCATTATAATGTTATGTATATGACAGTCCCAGTCATAGTTATTCATATTCTGCATTGTTGTTTAGTGCTCGCGCTGTGGCTTGAAGAGATAATCAGCGTTACTACAATGAAGCACTTTACTGCAACGTAACTCAAATGCATCTTATACGAGATAAATAATATACAGTATACACAATATATATAAACCGGCTGAGATATTTTGAAATCACTTATACCCTACCTGATCAAAAAAATCCAGTCTTTCACTCTGTCTTGTTAAAGATTTAAATCCTTGCCACCAAGATGTTGGATTAAGTGAATCTTAAATCTACAGGGGTGGTTGGATTTATTCACGCACGTTAAAAATATTAATTAAAAGCTTCTTTCTTTTCAGATTCTTATTTACAACATTATCTTAATAGGCTGTATATTAACTTATTGGGAGAAAACCGGTAGTTCTATGTGAAATCAGACATTGAGCAACCCATATAGCCGAAATGGCATGATCATAACACCCCGCGAATATTCGACTGAGATTGGCAGTCGAATCGGGCTCCTGCTATCGAATCATCGACTATTCGGGGTCACCCCTATGTCAGACAAGTGATCAGTTAGTTGTCTATCATTTAATGTCCCTGATAACATCTGTAGTCCCATTTCGCCACTTATTAGCAATGCCTATAAGACAATCAGAAATGTAAAAAGGTTGCAAGAGAGGGACAAAATCTTGCAGAAACAGGCCTGAAAAAAGATCTTGCACAGCCCTCTACACTCAAAAAAATGATTCGGTCTAAATTTACATTTTATGTAATTCAATTGCATGACAAATTTCCATCCATTTAGATTACATAGTTTTAACATAAACAAATCAATTAACTTAATGTGATTCATATCCATCAGACATACGTGAATGAAACAGGTAAGATTTATGTAATAGTTCACAGCAAAGTCCCCACACTGCTCAGTGTTCATGTGTTTCCACACTACAGAGTGTTAAAGTAGCATTGAAGCAGTGCTGGAGTTAAGAAGATAATTATGTGATGATTGATCATTAATGATGAACAGCTGCTGTTATCAAGAAGAATCACCGAAGAAAAGAGAAACACAAGAACTACAACTGACTTCAGCCACAGCCGAAGATGAAATCAACTGAAATAAAAGAAGACATTAAAGATCTGATTAAACAACTCCACAAACAGCATCAGATTGACCAGATTGACTTTATTTCTGTCAGACTTCTAGAGAAGCTCTTATTGAGAATTAACAGAGGTTTAGATGCTTTATTGTTTTGTTTGAAATCACCAGCAAAGAGACCAGTGTTTCCTTTTGTTGGGCTCTTGACATTTTTACACTGTTAATATTACATTGTTATTGTTAATATTACACTGGTTGCTTTAATTGTGTGTTCATATAAAACACACTTAGCTTAACCAGTAAAGCCAAAACAAAAAGAGTTGTTGGCAAATGATTCAGCGACCTCTTTTCAAGTCCAATTTATGATTATATGGTTATTGTAATGCTTTAGCTTTGCTCGTAGCATCAGATCTAGTAGTATTGTAAAAGCAGATAATTTGAAAAATGTACAAATCACTTTGTGCACAAAAAGTTTTCATCTGCAGCAACACAAAGACCACAGACATCAAGAATCAGTGTATGAATCACAACAATGGTGACAGTCAACAAAATATTCAGATAAAACTCTGAACATCACAACACAAGCTACTAAAATGTCACAACTAAAACAGCAAACGTAAAATAAAATAGTAAGAATAAAAGAAAATAATCAGACAATTCAGCTGCATTGTTTATTCATGCTGCAATGCATGCTGGGATACACGGGATAGTCTTGTACTATGCTGGTACCCATCATGCATTGCAACATGAAGCATTTTGTTGACTGTCACCATTGTTGTGATTCATACACTGATTTTTGATGTCTGTGGTCTTTGTGTTGCTGCAGATGAAAACTTTTTGTGCACAAAGTGATTTGTAAATTGTTCAAATTATGTTTTTTACAATACTGCTAGATCTGAAGCTATAAAAAAAAATCTAAAGCAATACAGCATCCACACAATCAGATATTGGCCTTGAAATGAGGTCGGTGGATCATTTGCCAATGACACTTTTTTTTTATTTCTTCTTGGCTTTACTGGTTAAGCTAAGTGTGTTTTATATGAACACACAATTAAAGCAACCAGTGTAATATTAACACCAAAAGGTCAAGAGCCCAACAAAAGGAAACACTGGTCTCTTTGCTGGTGATTTCAAACAAAACAATAACGCATCGAAACCTCTGTTAATTCTCAATAAGAGCTTCTCTAGAAGTCTGACAGAATAAAGTCATTCTGGTCAATCTGATCCTGTTTGTGGAGTTGTTTAATCAGATCTTAAATTATTTAATGTCTTTGTTTATTTCAGTTGATTTCATCTTCGGCTGTGGCTGAAGTCAGTTGTAGTTCATGTGTTTCTCTTTTCTTCGGTGATTCTTCTTGATAACAGCAGCTGTTCATCATTAATGATCAATCATCACATAATTATCTTCTTAACTCCAGCACTGCTTCAATGCTACTTTAACACTCTGTAGTGTGGAAACACATGAACACTAAGCAGTGTGGGGACTTTGCTGTGAACTATTACATAAATCTTACCTGTTTCATTCACGTATGTCTGATGGATATGAATCACATTAAGTTAATTGATTTGTTTATGTTAAAACTATGTAATCTAAATGGATGGAAATTTGTCATGCAATTGAATTACATAAAATGTAAATTTAGACCGAATCATTTTTTTGAGTGTAATGTCAACCATTCACCACTTCAGGGCTCAAGCTCCTGTCCGAGAGCCATCAGATACGTTTATATGCTTTACTTTAACCATAAACAAAATAAATTAGATTTGAACACAAAATGAAATACATAGAAATTATTTTTGTCCACTGTTATTTAGCCATAAACATGCTACCATCACCAAAAAATACAATCAACAATGAATAATAAATGTATTCAATGACTGACTTTTCCAAATTCACATAAAAGACAGCATAAATGGACACTTACATTTGCACAGACAACCAAAGAACCAAGCGAATGCAAACAGAAAACTCAACATGAAGTTACATGCTAGTACAAAACGTAAATAGCATTGTGCATATGCAATGCAATATTCTAACCAGTCTCTAAAACAGAGAAAACTAATAAGGAATTCACAGTAAGGTGCCGTTCACACATTTTCCCATTCTATTGTGCTACTTTCTATTGTTTTTCTATGTAAACTATATAGATGGACGTTTTTGACCATTGCACTCACATCTTGCATTTTTTGCAGCATCTTGCACATGATACTGCATTCTAAAAATGTGGTGCTCAAGTTAAAATAAGTTCAACTTAAAAAATGTGTCTCAAGTCCTTGCATTTTTTCCCTATTCACTGCCCTCATTTTGTGTTTTTCAAAACAAAAATGCATTCTGTGTGCTTTGTAGCTTCCAGCTGTGGAAAAAGTGCTGTTCCAGGATCAAGGCTAGGATTTCACATCCTGCTCACCGTGATCATATCCAAACTTTAGACATCCAGATTATGTTTTTAAAGCAGACCTGGGCTTTCTTTGCTAGTGAAGAGTAGTTCCTCATTATCACTGTCAGCTCTCTTCCTTTCTGGCTCTTCCTGGCCTCTAGGTGCGTTGGATGTAAATCCTCTCTTAATGACAATACCAGACTACATTTTTCAACATGTCTCTCTATGTGTGCTTTTTTAGCCAACCTTGCAATTTTAATGTTAATGTCTCCTTATATCCCTTGTGTTGTAGCATTCCTCATTTCACATGATGAAGGATGCCTAAACCAGTGGATCCCAACCTTTTGTCCTTGAAGCACTCTCTCCTTACATTTAAGAAACGGAGTGTCTATTTACACTAAGTGCAAATAGCCCGTCTTGTTGGCAAAGTCTATTTACACTAACTCCGCCCACTAACGTGTGATAAGACGCATGCTTTTTGACGCGATCGACCCGGGTTCGAGCCCGCCTTTTGCCGAACTTTTTTTCTCCCTTTTCAAATCTCATATTGCATCAGAAAGGCATTTATTTTAAATAAAAATGAAGGAAATAATCAAAAAGTTGAAAATAAGAGTATCGGGTAGGGTTAGGGTAGGTGTAGGGAGGGCTTTATTGTCCCAATAAGGTGGCATCCATTTAATAATTTGAATTAAAACTATAATTTGCACTCACTGAGGTGCAGATAATTGCCACTATTTGCAATAAGTAGTATAAATAGCAGAAAATCTTGCTATTTTAACATAGTGTAAATAAAATCTATAGCTATTTGCACTTAGTGTAAATAGCATATCTTTAAAATATACTACTATTTACACTTAGTGTAAATAGCATCTATCGCTAAAAAATATGGTATTTGCACTTAGTGTAAATAGCATCTATTGCTATATACACTGAGTGCAAATAGCCGCTACATTTAAGAAAACCTGAGACCCCCTCCCCCTGTAGTGATGATGACACTGTGTTATTAAATGCTCTCATTCGTTGTATGTGGATCATTCTACAGAGTTGGAAACGTTTGTATGTATGCAAATTGTATAATATCCAAGGTACACATTTCTAATAATTGTGCAGTTAATTCTCATATTGTATTTTCAGAAAGTTTTGGAATATTTGTCCTCTCCCCAAATTTGTCACTGCCGAAACACAGTAATAAGAATTTAATTAGAAGGGTTATATTGACCTATTAAGATTTCGCTTACATCTACATTGTAAATATATATATTTTTTGCTATTTTATTTATTTTTTCAGTAAAAATCAATAACAATAATTTATTGATAATTTAATTCAATAATTATAATTCAATACTTTTTCAGTAAATCAATAACAATTACATTTTTAACAATATTTCAAGTGTAATTTATTAGATTTGTTGTATTTTGAATCCAATTTTTATTTGTAAATGGCAAAAAGTTGATCATACTGATTTCAAAGTTAAGGATTCATTAGTTTTAACATACATTGAACCAAAAACTACCATAACATCGTAGTTGACAATTCAGTATACTTTATTTTTGACAAAACATCCCATGTTTCGGTAGTGACTGAACATTTTCAGGAGTAACAGTAATGCTTTGGTAGCACCCACATTACATTACAGAATTTTAACTTGCATACTAAAACCCTACTAAAACATACTAAAATACAAAAATAATTGCATAACTGTACTAAAATTTAGTTTATTTCCTCCAAAATATGAGGATTATGTGTTCCTTTTTGATGACATGTTTTGGTCATGACTGTTTTGGTAGTAACACTTTTATAGGATAACACCCCAAAAAAATACAAAAAATCAAACAAAGGTGTCACTACCAAAACTCCACCAAATGTTTCGGTTGTGACAATTTGAGATACTTTTGAACCTATGTCTCAAAGATGCTAATCAGCACATGGTTAGCTAGCACAGTTCTGAACAGTGGTACACATATACAAACTAAATATTATGGAATAACACCCAAAAAGCGTGCTTAATTGCAGAAAAAAAGGTACTCAGTAGTGACGTTCCTTAAAGTTATACACAGATTTTCCTCACCATGTAGCTATGAGAGAGCGTGACACATAAATATTTTCTGATCATAAATATAGGGGTGTAGTTAAAATCAGTCTAAGCCAATGGACTAAAAAATACACTGTTTCGGTAGTGACGTGAAAATGCAGGACACAATTGTTTACATAAAGTTTCATAATTTACAAAGAAAATTAAAAATTTTTTTTTTGACCTTCACTTTCTAAAAGAATTAAAACGATACTTTTAAAAACAATATTTGAAAAAAAAAATACACAAATTATTTCAATATCATTTTCATAAGTTGAAATTTAGTGGTTAGGGTTCGGGACAGCCACCTCCCAATTGAAAGTACCCAATAATTGATGATTTTAGATATATATATATATATATATATATAGGGCTGGGCGATAATTATCGCAATATAATTTTCCTCGATAAAACGATATGAAGAGCTCGATAAATGTTCGATATAATGTTTATGCGCCAAAAGCGGAACGAAACAGCTTGACTCATTTGAATCGCTTTTTTTTTCTTTTTTTTCTCGAGCTCACTAGAGCAGATGCATTTACTCGCTGATGAGACGGTCACGCGAGCACTAAACAGCGCTGTGAGATCCAGTGTGAAGCGCTTGCATTCATGATTTAAACTAGTTTATTGCCAAACAGGAGAAACACTGTGTGCAACAAGACAGTCAGAAGGCTTTTCAATCTACACATCACCATCATTTACCGTGGATTTACTGTAGTAACACTCACTGCACCATGGTATTGTGACAGAAATGTGGGATATTCACAATGAATTTTATTACAGGAGTAATGGTGTATAATTATAGTATGTATTTGTGATTATGCTATAGCATGTGTGCATTTATACTGAATGTTTTTAGACTACGGTTTTTCATACAAATAGGCTACCTAAAAACCATATAGTTATATTTTTACCATGGTATTGAGGTGTTATATGTGTGGTTTTAACTGTTTATCATGATTTAAATGTATGCTACCATGGGAGACCAATGCTTAATAAAAAAAATAAAAAGAACTTGGTCATAATAAATTTAACCATATTAAACTGAGGTTGCTACAATTTTTACAGATGTTACTGATTTTGATAATGAACAAAAATGTACCTCTGCATCCTAACTCAAGCTACTATCAAATGTGCATTTCTAAGAGACAAAAAAGTGATATTATTATTAATATTATCAGGCAACCCAAACCTGTTTCTTGATTTGAAACAATATCACTCATTAGAACATGCAGAAACTAAGAAATTAATTTTTCTAGTTGAATATTTATTTTGTTAAGGAAAATTAATGGTCTGGTTTCTACAACTTTCACTTTGGAGCAAAATTCTGGCTTTAAACTTGAAAGAAATAAAGATTTGACATTTATCGTGATAATTATCGATATCAACTGATATGAAAAAAATTATCGTGATATTTTTTTTGGCCATATCGCCCAGCCCTATATATATATATATTAAGCTTAAGAATATTTTAAATATTATTGTGGGTTTCATAGTAGAAGGATCTTAGTAAACATCTAAGATTTGAATACTTAAATGCTTTTTAAAAGTGTTTTTTTGGTTGTGGGACAGCAGTTTGGACCAATTCAGCAGAATGCCCCATATATTAAACCAGGTTGCTTTTTTATCTGGCAACCCTTCACGTGGAGAATTAGTGAAGAAACCATGTTTGTGAAATGGAAGAGTTCAGAAGAAAGTGGAAGGAGAGCAGCACATGTGGTTGGTCTGGTAACTGGATCTGATATCATAGTAACAGTTCTGTTCTCAGCTGACTGGATGGTCCCGTAGCTTTTTATTAAAGGACCTTGCATTATAGTGATGCTGTGTGCCTTCTGGTGCCAGCTTGGGATTTTGAGTGTTTTAGAACCTCTAGTGTCTTGAAATATTTTTTTGAGGAGCTCTTGTGTTTGTTAAAGGCCCTCTGTGTCAGGTCACACAGCTGTTGACTAGTCATTGTGTGGAGGCAGGCCGTGATCAGTGGTGACTCACAATGGCATGTAGATTTCGGAGAGAGAGGCTCTTGAAGCCTGTGTCCTCAACCCTCTCAGGTTCATTGTGAACTCCGCAGTTGGCTCGTCAGAGTCAGTTGTAGTAAACTTGGAGAGTTTAATGTTGACCTGGTTTGGTGTCCAGGATGTCTGGGTCTGATAATTATTTTATTAGGGCTTGTTTCACAGGGTTTCTGCAGGATTTAAAGCTCAAATTTAAGACTTTTTAAGGACCTGTGCATCTATTCTGTGTATATGCAGTCTCAGGTGGTCTTGTTAGATGTTGCTTGCAGGTGATAGTCAATGACTTGCCGCTAGGTGTGTATGTCATGGTCTCCTGCGGTGTTTAGCGTGAAGTGGTCAATATTCCTGGCCATATCTGTTGAGGTCACTTTGTGTGCCATTTTAGAGTTTGTCTCGATTAGTCCTTTCCCTTCCGTGTGTTTTAGAAAGCTGAGATCCCCCATGCATCTCTGTACGTAGTAGGGGAAGTGTGCAATGCTTCTTGTTGCAGTCTGTAGGAATGTTTCAGTTCTCTTTGGACCATGCTTATGGACCTAAGTTGCAGAGTCTGGGACTTAAGCTCTGGCCATGTTCAAATGGCCTTCACAGTCCTTGGCTCTAGCATCACCTTATTTTAGTTCCATGTTGGCTGTTTTTGACTGTTACTGTGTACTGTTACTTCTTTCTGTAGGTCCTGTCAGCTGTCAGAGCCTCTTGAAGTCTTGAACTCCATCCTACCAGGTCCATTTGTTGGATTTGAGGATATAGTTCATATTGATGAAGCACTCATTCAGAATGACACACAATTTAAGGATGTAATCTTTAATGCACCTCCAATAACACAGCATTTGCATCCCAAATCATTTTGATGATTGGTTGGTATTAGTTCACTCATGGTTTCACTAGCTACACAGCATAGAGATGTCATCCTCAGGCATTTGAGAGACTTGGGGTTGCAAGTGAACCTAGACAAGAATGTTGAAGGCTATTTTCCCAAAGTAGTCTTTGCGTCCTTTAGGTCTGAGGTTATTGCCTTGTAGACCTTTTTTCCTTCTCCATTTGAGATGAATGAACAGGAGAGGTTTGTGTGAACGGGGACAAAAAGAAACAAGAAATTAAGTGTGAATGGTGCCAAAATGCTTGTTTTGGTTATAAAATGTTTGTTCTAGTTAAAAATTAATTCTGTGTTCATTGTTTATTTAAATAATGCATCTTGGAAAAAGGGGAGACACCTACAGGCAAGAAGGGTGTATAATGTGTGAAGTCAGCCATCTTCTCAGTTCACTCGAGCTGTTGAGAAGGATGGTAGGTGAAAATGTCTCTGGTCAATCGGTCAAAAAAAATGTTGGAAGATATTGTTTTATTTTTGTCTAAAGTTAATTGTATTTGTCTAGAAATTTTGTCCAGAGTTTTGTGTCTTACAGGTGGTTGTGCACTCCACGTGCTAATGGCGTCTGCTCTACATTTCATTTCATTTCATATATTCGTTTGATTTAGTATGTGTATTATTTTTTGACAGTTTTGTGACCGGACTTGCAGTATTTATTGTCTGTTTGGTGCTCTCCATGTCTTTTCCAGATTTCCTCCAGTTACATTACACACTAAAGTGAATGTGCTCAGCAAAACTGCTTTCGCGTGGTCATTATTAAGATAAAAGAATTAGGGGTCGACCGATTATCGGCCTGGCCGATTATCGCCGCCGATATTAAGCATTTTTACGATAATCGGTATCGGCCATTTTCAAAATCGATGTGCCGATAAAATAATTTAATTTTGAAACGCGCTATTTGGCTCTGACGCAGCCTGTCGGAGCTCATCACTCTGTGGGCTAGAGCAGTCTCCGCCCACCGCGCATCTGATTTGTTGGGAGTCAGGAGTCCGACCAATCAGCGTGGGAGACTAAAGGCACTCTCACACCGAAAGCGCTTTCTAACTGGAGCTGCTTGTTTCAGTGATCACGCATCAGTTGTCTCTCAAAGGCAGCAGCAGACGTTGCTCAAGTTGTAATAAATCACAATCCACTACACTGAAGTTGCAAAACACCTCAATATTATCTACTTATGGTTTCCGTGATGGGGAAAACGCGGACGATCCGTGGTCATAATAAATTTAACCATATTAAACTGAGGTTGCTACAATTTTTACAGATGTTACTGATTTTGATAATGAACAAAAATGTACCTCTGCATCCTAACTCAAGCTACTATCAAATGTGCATTTCTAAGAGACAAAAAAGTGATATTATTATTAATATTATCAGGCAACCCAAACCTGTTTCTTGATTTGAAACAATATCACTCATTAGAACATGCAGAAACTAAGAAATTAATTTTTCTAGTTGAATATTTATTTTGTTAAGGAAAATTAATGGTCTGGTTTCTACAACTTTCACTTTGGAGCAAAATTCTGGCTTTAAACTTGAAAGAAATAAAGATTTGACATTTATCGTGATAATTATCGATATCGACTGATATGAAAAAAATTATCGTGATAATTTTTTTGGCCATATCGCCCAGCCCTATATATATATATATATATTAAGCTTAATAATATTTTAAATATTATTGTGGGTTTCATAGTAGAAGGATCTTAGTAAACATATAAGATTTGAATACTTAAATGCTTTTTAAAAGTGTTTTTTTGGTTGTGGGACAGCAGTTTGGACCAATTCAGCAGAATGCCCCATATATTAAACCAGGTTGCTTTTTTATCTGGCAACCCTTCACGTGGAGAATTAGTGAAGAAACCATGTTTGTGAAATGGAAGAGTTCAGAAGAAAGTGGAAGGAGAGCAGCACATGTGGTTGGTCTGGTAACTGGATCTGATATCATAGTAACAGTTCTGTTCTCAGCTGACTGGATGGTCCCGTAGCTTTTTATTAAAGGACCTTGCATTATAGTGATGCTGTGTGCCTTCTGGTGCCAGCTTGGGATTTTGAGTGTTTTAGAACCTCTAGTGTCTTGAAATATTTTTTTGAGGAGCTCTTGTGTTTGTTAAAGGCCCTCTGTGTCAGGTCACACAGCTGTTGACTAGTCATTGTGTGGAGGCAGGCCGTGATCAGTGGTGACTCACAATGGCATGTAGATTTCGGAGAGAGAGGCTCTTGAAGCCTGTGTTCTCAACCCTCTCAGGTTCATTGTGAACTCCGCAGTTGGCTCGTCAGAGTCAGTTGTTGTAAACTTGGAGAGTTTAATGTTGACCTGGTTTGGTGTCCAGGATGTCTGGGTCTGATAATTATTTTATTAGGGCTTGTTTCACAGGGTTTCTGCAGGATTTAAAGCTCAAATTTAAGACTTTTTAAGGACCTGTGCATCTATTCTGTGTATATGCAGTCTCAGGTGGTCTTGTTAGATGTTGCTTGCAGGTGATAGTCAATGACTTGCCGCTAGGTGTGTATGTCATGGTCTCCTGCGGTGTTTAGCGTGAAGTGATCAATATTCCTGGCCATATCTGTTGAGGTCACTTTGTGTGCCATTTTAGAGTTTGTCTCGATTAGTCCTTTCCCTTCCGTGTGTTTTAGAAAGCTGAGATCCCCCATGCATCTCTGTACGTAGTAGGGGAAGTGTGCAATGCTTCTTGTTGCAGTCTGTAGGAATGTTTCAGTTCTCTTTGGACCATGCCAGGCTTCTCTTTTATGCTACTAAGTTGCAGAGTCTGGGACTTAAGCTCTGGCCATGTTCAAATGGCCTTCACAGTCCTTGGCTCTAGCATCACCTTATTTTAGTTCCATGTTGGCTGTTTTCGACTGTTACTGTGTACTGTTACTTCTTTCTGTAGGTCCTGTCAGCTGTCAGAGCCTCTTGAAGTCTTGAACTCCATCCTACCAGGTCCATTTGTTGGATTTGAGGATATAGTTCATATTGATGAAGCACTCATTCAGAATGCCAAAAGAAGATAACATGACAGATAGGAGATTGGTTTGTGACTCTAGATTTGAAGGACAATATTCATTTTCATATTGTGCAAAAACAGAGGAGATGTCTATGGTTTGCTTTCAGAGGGGAAGGTAGTCTATACCAGTTTTTTGTGTCCTTCCGTTCGCTGCTCATTGCACTTTCACAAAATGTAAGGATGTAGTCTTTAATGCACCTCCAATAACACAGCATTTGCATCCCAAATCATTTTGATGATTGGTTGGTATTAGTTCACTCATGGTTTCACTAGCTACACAGCATAGAGATGTCATCCTCAGGCATTTGAGAGACTTGGGGTTGCAAGTGAACCTAGACAAGAATGTTGAAGGCTATTTTCCCAAAGTAGTCTTTGCGTCCTTTAGGTCTGAGGTTATTGCCTTGTAGACCTTTTTTCCTTCTCCATTTGAGATGAATGAACAGGAGAGGTTTGTGTAACGGGGACAAAAAGAAACAAGAAATTAAGTGTGAATGGTGCCAAAATGCTTGTTTTGGTTATAAAATGTTTGTTCTAGTTAAAAATTAATTCTGTGTTCATTGTTTATTTAAATAATGCATCTTGGAAAAAGGGGAGACACCTACAGGCAAGAAGGGTGTATAATGTGTGAAGTCAGCCATCTTCTCAGTTCACTCGAGCTGTTGAGAAGGATGGTAGGTGAAAATGTCTCTGGTCAATCGGTCAAAAAAAATGTTGGAAGATATTGTTTTATTTTTGTCTAAAGTTAATTGTATTTGTCTAGAAATTTTGTCCAGAGTTTTGTGTCTTACAGGTGGTTGTGCACTCCACGTGCTAATGGCGTCTGCTCTACATTTCATTTCATTTCATATATTCGTTTGATTTAGTATGTGTATTATTTTTTGACAGTTTTGTGACCGGACTTGCAGTATTTATTGTCTGTTTGGTGCTCTCCATGTCTTTTCCAGATTTCCTCCAGTTACATTACACACTAAAGTGAATGTGCTCAGCAAAACTGCTTTCGCGTGGTCATTATTAAGATAAAAGAATTAGGGGTCGACCGATTATCGGCCTGGCCGATTATCGCCGCCGATATTAAGCATTTTTACGATAATCGGTATCGGCCATTTTCAAAATCGATGTGCCGATAAAATAATTTAATTTTGAAACGCGCTATTTGGCTCTGACGCAGCCTGTCGGAGCTCATCACTCTGTGGGCTAGAGCAGTCTCCGCCCACCGCGCATCTGATTTGTTGGGAGTCAGGAGTCCGACCAATCAGCGTGGGAGACTAAAGGCACTCTCACACCGAAAGCGCTTTCTAACTGGAGCTGCTTGTTTCAGTGATCACGCATCAGTTGTCTCTCAAAGGCAGCAGCAGACGTTGCTCAAGTTGTAATAAATCACAATCCACTACACTGAAGTTGCAAAACACCTCAATATTATCTACTTATGGTTTCCGTGATGGGGAAAACGCGGACGGAATCCAGTCATATAAATAGAGGTTACTGTATAACGCGGAGTCACGGAATTTGTCAAAGTTTGGATGAATTAATCAAAAGTAGGTCAGTAACGTTACACTTAAATCGACTCGCGCTATGGACTAGTATCTGTAAACATTAAGCCTCAAAAAGACTATTTAAATATGAATTGTGCATGTGCTGCGTGTCTCTGTATATCTGAATGGCACAGACGCGCGGTTTTTACTACACACACACACACACACACACACACATAACGCTCGCGGTGTTTTCAGCATCTGCCGTCTCACTAAATGAGGACATAAATACTTGAACAACATCCCCAGAACTGCTCTGAGAGTTACTTCATGAGCATTTGACCGTTTCATTTGAGTAAAACGATCGTCATATCATACATAGGCTACAGAAGCTTAAGAGGTCCTCATGGCAACCCGTCAAAATAAAAGTTCGGTTTATTTACTAATACAACAATTATTAATACTTTTGTTTAAAGAATAATCACACAATATGCTATTTCTTCCATGTTTTCATTTTAATAGTAAACCCATTTCTTTGCCAAAAATAGAGTTTAACTCTCATTTGATTAAAAGATAAATTAAATTAATGTTTTATGCCTTCATTTGCACTGCACTATAAATTAAAACTAATAGAAATTACTGTCACATAGGCCAAGACTAAGATACTGTCACATAGGCCAAGATTAAGATACTGTCACATAGGCCAAGATTAAGATACTGTCACATAGGCCAAGACTAAGTTATAGGCTATTGAACCAAGTGTGCCTATAACAGGCTATTAGTGTTATAGTTTCATTAAAATAGTTACGGTCTTCTTAAGGAGCTATGAAGACAATTAAATTATTTACACTTATTATATACATTGTGCTTTTTAAGTTAATCAATTGATGTGCATTAGATGATGAATTGAATAGTCACCTCTTGTAGGTTATGATTTAATCATCATAAAATAATTAATGAAGAATTATGAGAGGTTATGCTATTATTACACATACATTTCCAACATGTAAATTAGTGAAGCCAAATACTTACATTTCCCCAAGCTGTTTAGCTGTAGTACAGTATTCATAGGCTTAATCATGAAGCATACAGTGGCCTAGTGCTGCACGATATATTGCATGCGATAGTCATGTGCATCTCGTCAGTAAAGCCGGTTCTGTGATTAGCAGTAAATCTCCATCACCTGCTTTCAGATGGAGCGGCATTTAATACACAGAGCCGTAGTTCACTGACAAGCTACGCAACATCACGTTCATTATCGAAGGCGATTCATCTGTGATTATGAGCACGAATTGCATAGCTTGTCAGTGAACTACGGCTCTGTGTATTAACTTCCGCTCCATCTACTGGGTTGGAAAGCAGGTGATGGAGATTTAATACTAATCACAGAACCGGCTTTACTGAAGAAATGCGCATGACAATCGCATGCAATATATCGTGCAGCCCTACAGTGGCCCCACTTTTAACTCTCTCTTTATATTACCCTTATTGTAGATGGATGCATGGAGGAAGACAAGAGTAAGAAGTGCAACCAACACCAGGGAAGGCAGTTTTTGTCAGAGCCCTTGTTATTCTTAATTTTGACATTAATTGTCATTTTTACACCAGACATATATCGGTTCAAAATATCGGTTATCGGTCTACTTGGTCTGTAATAATCGGTATCGGCATCGGCCCTGAAAAACGCATATCGGTCGACCCCTAAAAAGAATGCACAAACCGAGAGGGGTTACATTTGCGTATGCAAACAAATAAATTTAAACAACTTTGTCTGCTTTGGAGGTTGCACCAGGGGTTCTTGTTGGAGGTCGCTGCAGTCTCCAGAGATTATCACATTGTAATGCAATTTCTGGTGCTTGGGAGACACGTGGGTTGCTTTCACCTCTATGCATCCTAAACTAGGACTATTAGGATGCTTCTTGGGCCTTTGCTGAGGGTGTTTCTTTTCAATACACCTCTATTGCAGCAGGTTGGTTCTCTCCACATAGCCTACTTTTGTGAGATTTTATGATCTCTGTTAACAGAAGTTAGTCTGTCTGTTAACCTGGGGTTGTGTCACCATAAGTGTCAGATGGACTGAGTACTTGGCAGCTACTGTTCTCAGCATTGGGAATGCAGATGCTGCATAGTTGGCCATGCTCACTGTTGTGCACATTGCTGAAAATCTTAGGTGATAGTACCAAGTGCTTGCCTATAAGTGTGCTACACGTATAAAGGTTCAGAGTCATCAGCCAATGATTTAACATGATTCTGTAGGGCTTCAGACCACATAACCACAGACATGTTCCCATTGCTTATGACGCAGCACTTCATTTCCACTTTGGCACCCAGGATTACATTTTGTAACCTAGACCATTTCTTCACATAAGGTGGAATTAAGAATTACATGACAAAATTTAAGTATCCTCTTTAAGGAATTTGTTGAATAAAGTCTGTTCTGAAACTCAGGTACTGGGACTTAGGGCTAGGAAACATAGTATTAAAAAGTAAGACTTGTAACAGTCTACCTGTGAGAAATTGTAACTTTTGCATTTTTACCTCCCCAGATGAAGTGTAAAATGAAAGAGTGCATCAAAGGCTTACAGTATGTATGAGGACCTTCTCTTTCTCAGCTGGCACTGGCTGCAGATGGAGGTGGACTGCAGTAGCTGCATACTAGTTTCCCACTCAAGAATGCCCCTAGAGAATGCAAGAATTCATTCAAACAGCAGCGCAGGAGTGAAGAACTATTAATACACTGTACTGATGGCCTTCACACTCCCCATCCCCCCAAAACAGGACAAAGTTGTGTACATGTGCATACAATTGCGTATGTACATTCACTGAGCATTAATAGGAAATGAAAGGACAAGATGAATTTACCTTTATTGGTGTAAAAGCTACGCTCTTATTGAGATTTATTCTTATAGAAAACAACTCACCATTTCCCCTCTCAAAATATTTTCAGTCATAGTCAATCATCGTACTCCTAAAGAGGCATAAGGAATTTTCTGCTAAATTCCATGGGTATATACTTAAGTGTTTTATATACGGTGGCCAAGAGAGCGCAACACGCTAAAACTTCAGAAAGCACATGCAACTAGAAAAAGCACCAGCAAATTAAGAAAACATCTTCATCAGTTTGACAGCACATGCTGCAATACTCGCAACACAACCAAATACAAAAACACACTGCAAATGTTCACAACACAAACAAATAAAGAGATGCGCTATAAATCACAACATAACCAAATACAAAAACACACTGCAAATGCTCACAACACAAACAAATATAGAGATGTGCTATAAATCACAACATAACCAAATACAAAAACACACTGCAAATGCTCACAACACAAACAAATAAAGAGATGTGCTATAAATCACAACATAACCAAATACAAAAACACACTGCAAATGCTCACAACACAAACAAATAAAGAGATGCACTATAAATCACAACATAACCAAATACAAAAACACACAATTAGCACAGACCACAACAAAATTACCCCAACAAAACGAAAATTATGCCCGTAACGGAGATAATGAAAATATCTGAAGACTATTATGAAAATGAATGTTAAAAATAAAAATATGGCATGAAAATATGACTATGAAAACATGAACACATGATTTGAACACTGTTAGATTATGATTATGATGCAGCAATGTTATTAAAAAAGGAGCATCTAAAAAGGAATAGCTGCCTGGGGTGAAACTGTGTGGCTTTATGCCAATAAACTGAAGCCCGTTCTATGACATATCCTATGATATTAATCTGATAACTTCGACACATAACATAGACGTAACATTACATCTTGTATCTGCACAAAAGGAAATGCCAGGGAACTTTAATTTACGTACTATAGTGAGTGAGAGAGAGAGAGAGAGAGAGAGAGAGAGCTCCTGCTGTGATGAGCTTTCATGACAGCACGCTGAAACAGACAGAATTTACTATAGATTTCACATTCTATAAAGTTCTCATTATAATGCTTATGGCAGATTTGTGCTAGATTTTCCTCTACATTATCAAGTGATTCCTGAAATCGCCTGCGTGTTTTCAAACGAAGTACGAAAACACTTTTAATTGAAGTATGCCTACTGTTGAACAAATATGACGAAAAAAGCACTGCTGCATTGTTATAACATCAGTATTTAAAAAAACAGAAACATCTAAAAGCAATACGACTGTCTCAAATAGCTCAGTCAATATCGGGCATGAAACTAAACACTGGTAATATGCAGTTTAAGTTAATAAATGTTAATATCCCAATGCATCCTATGTTAGATTAATCATGTATGTAGCTAACCCAGACATCACTAGCCTACGTGACTTCGAAGCCATGCTTCTCTTTCTTCTCACGTCTTTGGACCGCATGCTGTGGCCAGCTAAACAATCAGAGCTCAGGGTGCCGCCCAAAGTGCTGCTATAACAATCAGAAAAATAAAAATCCACGATCATCGTTTTCATGATCGATCATCGCTGTCACGGCCGAGTACTCGAGTGCTTGATCACTGTTGCACATCCCTAGTTGACATGTAGTTGCAAAGTTACTTACAGTTAGTAGAATGTCTATAGTGGACTATCAAAATAAAGTGTAACCATATTTATTTTTATATAATAAATGCATTTAATTAATTAATTTTAATTGTAAAACCATAGGCTATAGCTAATATTGTGAGAGAAGTGGTAAAAGTAAGTTAGCCAGCTTACATAACCTTTCAGTTACAGTAATCGTTTATTTTGTCAGCTTATTTAGTCTAATAATATCCCCCCCCCCAAAAAATCTAAGGAATCATATGATCAGGATGTTAATATAAATAAATTAGCTGTTGAAATGGTATTTTTCCATAAGTCACGGATCATCTCTTCACTGTCAGCTATGACTTAAACCAAGAATGTTACATATGTATCTTGCTTTATTGAAGATCTTATTCTGACTTGTGTGATGATGACCAACCATAGTGTAGAGTATTAGGCTGTCACCTCTCATGACCAGTGATATTAAAGGGATAGTTCACCCAAAAATGAAAATTCTGTCATCATTTACTCACCCTCAAGTAGTTCCAAACTTGTATGAATGTGTTTGTTCTGAACACACAGGAAGATATTCTGAAGAATGAGGGAAACAGAGCAGTTCTGGGGCACCATTGACTTCCATAGTATTTTTTTCCCTACTATGGAAGTCAATGGTGCCCCAAAACAGCCTGGTTACAAACGTTCTTCAAAATATCTTCCTTTACTGTATGTTCGGCAGAACAAAGAAATTCATACAGGTTTGGAACTACTTGAGGGTGAGTAAATGATGACAGAATTTTCATTTTTGGGTGAACTATCCTTTTAAGATAGTAAGAAAGTTCAGCTGCATAATTTATTCAAGTCACAATGCATGCTGGGAGCAATGATTGCGATTTGTATGCTGCATCCCAGCATGCACTTCAGCATGAAACATTTTTTTTGTTGACATGAAAAGGGAAACAAATCACCATAATGGAGACTTAAAACAAAACAACAAAACTAGAGCCAAACCTCTTCTGTACATGTATGAAAGTAATAAAGGCAAATTGGTAATGCGTGAAGATGATGATGCTGTTTGTGGAGTTGCTTAATCATCTTCTGCTGAGATCTTCAGAGATTTAATGTCTTCTTTTATTTGTCTTATTTCATCTCATGTCAAATGCAGCTGCTGTGTTTCTGCTTAATATCTTCTCTTTTTCCTCTGTTCTTGTGTTTCTCTTTCCTTCAGTGATTCTGCTTGTAGGTGTCATCACTAATGGTCAATAATGAACAATAATTAACAGCAACACTGCTTAAGTGTTACTTTTTACTGTCCTTAGACTGGCATGTACCAAGACCCAATATGTGCCAAATGTAATTTGGGGGGGGGTCAAATGGGGGGGGGGGTCAAAAATGTTAAAAAAAGTTTTAAAATGTAGTAAAACTGAAATTCACTGGCAGTGTGAATAAAGTTAATCAGTCTCCAATCAATGAGATCAAAAATATTTTAAAAAGTTTTAAAATGTAGTAAAACTGAATAGGGATTTAAGAGAGAAAGTGAGCAAAAGAGAGAGAGGAAACTCAATGCTTATCTTCCTCTACTTCTTCATGTCTGAGGTATATTAATGTCTCCCTAAGGAGGAATTAATAGTTTCCTTTTCTCAAAGCAGAAAAAAAGAAAAAAATGCTTAAAGTAGCCTCTCTTTACTCATGCTCAAGTAAGACTGAGACTGCCACCTGCAGGTCTCTCTTTGGCTCTCTGTCACCACTGTCTGACATGAATGTAACTTGATTTTCATCCCTGTCCCTCAGAGTCAAGAGTGGCTCACAATGACAGCGATTCACAGCAACCAAACTTCATTCATTTTCAGTGAGAGCTAGACATTTCCGGCAACACAAGCAAGAGCAGCCATTGACGATGTGACAAAGGCTGTTAACACTGGCTGCATTTAGACAGGAACAAAAATCTTTTTTTTTCTATGCATGTCTGTCCCAGATGATTTATTGGTGAAATGTGTAAAGAGACAAAAGGGCATGAGATCTGACTTTCTCACATCCAGTTCTGAGCCTCTTCAAAAATGTGTTTATCAATCAGATATCTGTGTGGTAAATTGCATGCTGGCTTAGTTTAGTGATCTGCAGATATTAGTGGCTTAGTGCTCTGCAATGAGCAGATCTTCACTCTCATTGGTTTGGAGACTGGATGGATTCATGGACATATGCGATATATGAACATTTTACCTAAAGCCGGGCATACACTGTGCGATTTTCGGGCCGAATTGCAGCTTTGTCGTGCGTCGTTTGTCGTGCAGTGTTCGTTCAGTGTACAGGAGGAAACGAGAAGCGATAAGACAGGCAATCGGACGGTCGGATGAATTTTGGTCGCTCCTCGTGAGGGTATCTCACAGTTGAAGCAGAGCTACGAACCGACTGCCCTAAACTCAGTGCTTTTTCCCTCACTGCGCCTGCGCGGAAACAGTACTTTATTAATCTTTAATGCAGCAAGAAAGAAAACGACAAGAGGGAGATCTTTGATAAAATAATGTTATTATCACGGGAAATGTGAACCATTGTCCATCATTTTGCAATTAGTGATAAAGACAAACACATCACAAAATTGCCAGTGCATGCCACACAAACAATTTGCAAACTGCATGAGCATTATGCCTGCAAGTTTTAGACTCCAGTCAATTCATTAAGCTACAGAAAGTGAAAGTAAAAACTGACCGAGCTTTCAGCATCTGACACTGCATAACGGCACATATTCTCTCAGAGGAGACGAGAGACATATCGGGTATTGTCTTAATTTATTTTCTAAAGAAAAAAAAAAAAAAAAAATCTCTTATGGCTGATATAGGCCTACGTAATGAAAAAACAACAACAACAGAATTGAAGTATTTCGTGTTTTTTAAATTTCTTTGTCTGTAGGCTAATAAAGGTCTTATTTTCATTGATGGCTGATTGCAGTGTTCAGACATATAGGCTACTTTATATGGAATTTTAATTATATGCCTATTCATTGTGCAATATATCTAAATGTTTTAAATCATTTTAAATGAGGAGTAAGCTAATTTAATCATTTAGCATATTATCCGCGCGTCAGTTGTGCGGTAATGAGCTATGAAATTATTGCGGGGCAAATGAATTGTAGTAGACCTATAAATGTAATTATAAAAGTACCATAATAATAATAATAACAATAGCAATTTTTTATATATATATCTCTGGCTATCGTCCATATACACAGTGTCATCATATGCGCAACTCGAGTATTTCACACGTATAGTGTGAGCACATAAATCGTGAGCTTTGACTTTACATCGCATGCGAGCTGCTCTTACAGTGTTGGTACCTTGATGAAATCACACAGTGTATGCCCGGCCTAGGTCTAAACGTGTTCACTGGGCTATTCCACCACTGAATAAAAAATAAAAAAAGGTTATTGCGACTTTTTATCTCACAATTCTGACTTTTATTCACAGAATTGTGAGATATAAATTCACAATTCTGAGGAAAAAAGTCAGTAGTATAAAGTTTAAAGTAGTAGTAGTATAAAGTAGTATAAAAAAGTATATCACGCAATTCTGACTTTATTTCTCAGAATTGCGAGTTTATATCTCACAATTATGACATTTTAACTCGCAATTGCAAGTTTATATCACGCAATAATGAGAAATAAAGTCAGAATTGTGAGATAAGACACATGTAAACCTGGTTTTGTCATCATTACTGCGAACTGATTGGTCTGTTAACCCAAGTTTGTGTCTTCTTAATGATGATTCTGGTCTCTGTATTAGTTCAATGCAAAAGAGAATGTTGTTTGCTGGTTTTACAGCTGTGAAGAAGACAATAATCCAGAACTGGTTTACACCACACACGTGTAGAAAGACATATTGGATCCGTAGCCTCCTGCAAATAGTGACGTGTGAATGTACAACGGCGCGAGTTGGTGGAGCTAGGCCTTCGACCGTTGATGCTTGGCAGTGTTTTTTGTTGGACATACGTGATTGTATAAAAGAGTGACTTTTCTGCTTGTTTGCACACCTTTTGCCACTTAGCTCGGTCCAGAGCATCATCAGGGGTGATATTGACTAAGTGCATGCCCTCCTCCAGACGATCGAGCTACCGCTTCTTTGTCGTCGTCCAGGTGGTGATAGGTTGTAGGTTGTTTTCGCCACTGTATCATCACCGCTTCTGATGATGTGGCCATACCAGTGTAGTCGGGCTTCATGCATCTTGTCGACTATGAGCACCACGCTCATGCGCCTTCGGACATCTTCATTCCTGGCACGGTCCAATCACGTGAGGCCGAGAGACCAACGGAGCATCTTCATCTCCATATACACTAAACAATTTTAGATTTTAGAATTTTCTGGGGATTGCAGACAAAATGCAGAAATCTGAGGCAAATCGGTGCTTGTTCACATGAGTGTGAATTATCAAAGGCACAATCTGAAATAAGCACCAATGCCCGAGAAATATTTAGCATGCTAAATATCTAGACCTTCTGCAACTCCGAGTCTTGCAGATGAAATGTGCCTTGAATGGAAATGACATTGGCGATGACCTACAGCCAATGAGAGAGCAAGATATCTGACCCTTTAGATTATTACCCTCCACGTTCCCCAGTATGGATAGTTTTAGGGTTAAAGGGATAGTTCACCCAAAATGGAAAATTCTGTCCTCATCCTTATGTTCCAAACCTAAATCAAAAAAAAAAAAATTTTTTTTTTTTTTTTTTTTTTTTTTTCATTGTTCTTGTCCATTCATTGAAAGTCATTGAAAGTCAAGCTTTAAAAGGTAGCCCACATAAAGACATAGTAAATCTAATACATATGAATCGAGTGGTTTAATCCAAGTCTTCTGAAGCGACAGGGTCGCTTTATATAGCAAATAGGTTTTAATTTAGTATTTTATTCACAAATAAATACTTTTGTTTTTTAAATAGAAGCAGGTTACATGGTTAAGTGATGCTCATACAGCCAAAATCCAGCTGCATGCATGTACAGAGCTCTTCACAATGAGCGCTGCAAAAGAGAAGAATATATATGGCTATTATACAGCAAATAAAACATTTGCATGCATTATTTCATACCTTTGCATGGTCGAATGATGTGCACAGTCAAAATATGCATCAGGTTCTCCTGTAGGCAGGTCAGATGGACAGAAATCAATTATAAATAACAATGGCTAGTTTTACTTATGTTTTCCTCATTTAAAACTGATTATGACTTACCTACTGATTCTGAGTCTAATTAAATGATTTAAATTCCTGTGGCGTAGATGGACAAACACTAGATGGCACAAAAGCAGTGCAATTAACATTAGTCTGTCATGCTGCCACCACTGCAGGGTGCTTATGTTGGTCACATGACTTGCAGGACCTTGACAAAAGCACACAAACACACACACATAGCCTCCTGCTTTCTGTTTCTCAGAAGTTTTGGTAGGTGTGCAATATCCTGTGTGTTGAGGTTTTACGCAGAAGTAACCTCATGTGTCGCACACATACATTATTTTGCAGTTCTCAAACACTAAACGGCTAAATACATTGTAAACGTGCTCAGCTGATGCAGTTGCGAGTCTAAGTGTAAATGTGTTCTGTCCACAAATGCTTTGTTTTTAGTGACCAACGTGTGAAATAACCTGTTATTTTGCTTCACAGTTGTCTCATATGTGTGGTTTGCAGAGTGTGGTTTATACAGAGAACATGCAAAACTGTCTAAATTCATAGCAACAAACATGCCAGAAATATCTAGAACTCTTAAATAGACACATGCATACAAATATATTTAAAAAAAGGATATTTCAATCAAAAAAAAAAAACAATCAACAGTTATCACCTTCATGTCATTCCAGCTGCAGAAACTTTTCAATTAGGTCATACAGTAATTGTCAAATGATCTGTTTTGATGCCCTCTGTGTGTCGACTGGCTCAAACCAGAAGAGGACATCGGTCTTAATGAGTCTACTTCACTAAGTTATTTTTAAAGACTTGAGAACCAAATGGTCTTGGGGGAGGAGCTGTACTTTCAGTGGTATTCTTGGTATTGCTCAGAGATCAGGACACAAGTTTACTTCTTTTAAAGTGCTAGTGATTAATGTGAGATACAATAAAAGTACAAAATAAAATAAAAATATATTACATTACAATTCATTTTAAATCAATTTTTAAATCGTTTTAAATGTTTTTAAATTGTTGTGATTATTTTTTTATTATTATTTTACTTCCTTTTATGTAAAGCACTTTGAATTACCATTGTGTATGAAATGTGCTATATAAATAAACTTGCCTTGCCTTGCCAAATATTTAGAATATGTGTTGAATCTTATTCAATCATGACACCTTTCAAAATAGTAAGAGCAACAGAGACTTGCTACTGCCAATACATCCACAGACATGCTGATGTGAGCTAACAAGACACACTAGACACACTTATCCATAGCAGATCTATTCAGGTGGAGCTGGGGGAGGTGGAAGGTGTCTGAAAGTCTTTCAGTGGGATTACAGCAAATACAGAACCAAACTGTGCCATCTAGAGTTTCATTACTGGACTAGATACTACAGAGCAGTGTGTCTCAAAAAATCTGTATTATTCTTCACTTAATCTGGTAGCTTCTTTGTGACAGGCATGCAAAGCGACCAACCACAACCAGAGCGCTGTTTAGGGGCCCGATCCTGAAACTTACCACAATAATAGACCAGTGTGTGCAGGGACTAGTTCAAACAATAGTGCAGTAGTCAATGCAAAAGTTTCAAAGTGTGTCACGCAAAACCAAAAACAAAACCCTAAGCAACTGTCAATGCTTTGTCACTACAGGATGGTCTGTTTGCTTGCCATCTGAAGCTCATCCTATCGCCTGTAGCTGCTTAATAGTTCATACCAACCTAATCAGACACATCTCTATTTGCTAAACGGAACCCAACTTGATTTTATTAGTTCACTCTTTTAGAGATAAACCTAAACCTTTCTCATAAATCACAAGTCTAAAAGAACAGAGTGGAAGAAAACAAGGGGTAAAAACTGGGAGTATGTGAGAGCGAGGGTCCAGGAGCAGACTGTGGGAGTGTGTATACTGCCAGCGTGATTTTGGCTCTTTTTCCTGGTCAGCTGATGTGGAGGGCGGGTGCTGATTGGTGCGTCCAGCTGTGCACAGCTGCAGCTGATCTGTGTGAGACAATGTTGTCAGTGTTTCCTGCTCTCCACTTCTCCAGAAAGAGAGAGAGAGTGTGTGTGTGTGTGTGGTTTTGGAAGACACTCACAGGATGTTAGTGGATCTGCAGAGGCAGACCTGGCCAGGCAGACAGATACAGCAGGGGACAGAATGGCAGGAGAAGACGATGAGAGGGCACACACTTACTGGACTTAATCAACACGATCTTCAGACTTTACTTTAGTCTAATTCTGATCTAAGACCTCATTTTATTGCTTTTGATGACCCCAAATTAGTCCTAGCTGTGAACCAGTTAAAATAAGCTAGCGTTCACTCTAAGAAGTGGTTCTTCGGAGGATTCAGCGTCAGGTTGGAATCCCCTGAAGCTCTATGTTGGTTTGGGATCTTCAGGCATGGGCTGTACCACCAGTCTACTACACTCCATAATGAGAAGAAACCATTCCCGCATCTTTTCTCACCAGCAGGAACAGCTTCTCGTGGAAATCACTGCACCGGAAGAGGGGATGGTCACCAGCGAACCCGTTATCATCATGGTAACCAGAGCTTCTTACCTCCCAAACTTTGATAAAAAAGCAGCTACTGGAAACTTCCAGAATTCTAAACATTTCAAAACTGCAGGTTTTGGAATCAGAATGGAATTTGCACGCTTAGTTCTTCACTCTCAAAATTTCACTATAACTCTGACATAGAACACTCATTGATTTAATGGAATTTAGTTTTACATTTAGTATGTAGTTTTATGTATGAATTGTTTTTTTTTTCAGTTGTTTAGGTTTTTTTTATTACTATTGATTTGCCATATGTATCCAACCTTTTTTTGCATACATAAAGTCATGGAAAGTGATGAATATCATATAGCAGATCTCAGCTGCCTGATTTGTAACTATATTATCGCCCAGCTCTGTATATAAGGTTGATTTCCTAAGTTTAGGATGCTGAGGCCTGTTCTTTTTGTATGTGGACAACTGCATTTAAATAGATGTGTCATCATGAGCTCAAATCTGCTTAGGATCAAGATTATTAAACATAAACAGGATGAACCGTGATACTGGACATCTGCTCCAGTCACTGTGCCATTCCTACAAGAGCACCAATGAGAGTTTAACATTATTATATATTTTATTTGATAAAGCAATGTTTTAAAGAAGAATCTGAATCTTGCGTGCATTGCAAAAATTACAAAATTATTTGTAAAGCACAGCCTGTCATACATTTTACATGTCTATGTATAACACATAAAATACAAAAGCAAGAATAAAACATGGTGAAATGGGAAAAAATGAAACACACTTTATTCTAATTTAACTTTCTAACATCTTTCTTCTTTTTTGTCCGCTTTTCTGATATAAAGTCCAGAAATTCTGCATAACCGTCTCTCATAACTTGGTTAGCTGGTAATGAGTTATGTGATTTACAAAAGTTTTATAGCTACATATTAAGTAGTATGCATAATCACAGTAGTTCTGTGTTTTTATTATTATTATATGTACTTTTTACACATTATTTTAAGGTGTCCTTGTTACAGTGTAATTATACATTTAAGTACTGAGAAATATTAATTAACTACATGTACTTACTATATGGTTAGGTTAGGATGAGGGTTTGGGTCAAGGTTAGTTGCATGTAATTATGCATAATTTATTGTTATTATTATAGTAACAAGCACAGCATAAATAAAGTTAGCTACTTTTTCAATGAAACACAGTTATCTCAGACAGCTCAGTCCAGATGTTCCTGTGCCAAACCTAATGATACAAAGTGGAATTAGCTTTATTATACTGTATTAACACACTAGTGACTGATATGTTATATTGTCTCTGATGTATTAAGTGCAGAATGAAGAACAGGGATCTAATGTGATGTTTTTTTCATTGATTAAAGATGGGATGTTTAACAATGGAAACAATGGCAGTTTTGTAACATACAATGAGAATATGCTAGTGCATTCCACATTATATTATTTCACGTATATGTCCATCTAGTGAAGATCTAGTCTTGTGTGTGCATGAGAGGTTTAGAAAAGAGCTGGAGTGGGGTTTGATCCAGCATGCAGACCTGTTTCTGACAGACAGAGAGCAGAAGAAGCTGTGCAGCACTCACACTCATGGGAACTGAGACTCCTGGAAAAATGCTGGGATCTTTGGGAAAAACCGAGCAACAGCTGTGCTTATGTTCTGTAGGGACCGAGACACAGATCTGGGGTCACGAGAGAGCGAGGCAAAGAAAGTGACTTACGCTGTGTTTCATTTACTATGTTTAAGTTGATATGGCTCATTCTCAATCTAATGAGTAGGAATACATGTCAACTGCTGCAGTGATTTTCCATGTAGGTCAACAGAAAAAGAAAAGGCAAGCCTGAAAACAGCTCAGCATCTGGAGTTACTTATGCCTTCATTCATATGGTTTTGCTTTTTTCTCCCTTTACTCTGTTCTTCTAAGAGGGCATTTAGAAACAAATGATTTACGTTTCAGCCACAGAACTGCAAATATACATTCAAGATAACTGATTGTTTTCTTTGACACGGCAAAGTTTTAAAAAGTCTAAAAATATAACTTTTTTTTCAAATCTTATCAAATGTATATGTCATCTTTTCATCATGCTAAATTCTTAAAGTGTTGAGTGTTGCTCTTCAAAATCCCTCACAGGTGCTCAAGAGTGTTAAAGGTTGGATGAAATGATTATCCACTGAAGGTTTTTCATCTTGGGAGAACGTATATTGTCATGTTAAAATAAATGCCCAGCAATGCAGGGAATGAGGAGAGGGTAGCATCTTCTGGATTCTATCATTTGACTGAGCTGAACGATTCTATATTTTGTAAATATGGACCTTGGAAAAGGTTAAAAGAGTTTACTTTGC
The DNA here is from genome assembly GCA_023376895.1 of Aspiorhynchus laticeps. NCBI lineage: Eukaryota > Metazoa > Chordata > Actinopteri > Cypriniformes > Cyprinidae > Aspiorhynchus > Aspiorhynchus laticeps. Next base: position 32,396,907 of record CM041814.1, on the reverse strand, counting down.
TTTGGCTACAGTAGGGACTAGTTCCTGTGTGGACAGCTGCATTTCACTTCTGCACGTTGCATCTTACTGTGTGAGATGAAACAGTCATGCTTTTCATAGATTTTGCTGGCTATGAGACACTTGATTGGTATTTCTCCTGCTCTTTTTCTAGCAAAAATAACTCTCACAAAATGAAATCTTAACATGAAGGTCAGTGTAGGACCTGTGTGGAGGAAAGAACGCACACACACACACTAAGTGCAACCACAAAATTCCTCAGGCTTAAAGAAACTTTCATCTCTATCTGCAAAGTCATAAAATTGACAGAGGAAGAGCACCTCACCCAACTGGCTGGCCAATTTCCTGCCATGCCTTTGGGTTATCATCGTAAAGAAACCTCTCAAAATAGGAGAGCTTTGAGGTAAACATCTGGCAATGGACAAAACGACAAACTTTATGGACTCCCTGATCATGTAACGCCTAAATTTATGATTTAACCAACAAACAAGACAGATATATGTTAAGGCAGACGTTCAACAGACCTAAACAACATAATGCTCAGCACCTCTCATCTTCATTCCCCCTCCGAAGGAATGCACTCTCTTTTGCCCTTCTTGGTCAAGGAACAGAACCTTCCAGCTTGTTTCTGTTTATTGACTTTGCTAAAAAGACTCAAAGACTTTTATAAAGTGTTCCAAAAGGACAATTGATAGTAGTCACTACTGCTATTCAAGCTATGTTATCAAAAGCAATATATACAATATATTTTACAAAATATATCAATGTGTATTTTATGTCATTTATAAGCTGACTGTGTCATTGTAATCAATGGTATGTTTTTATAATCTTTTGAGGTATAACTTTCTCCTGTAAAGTGAGGACTACACTTATAATATCGTATATGCAGGATGTGTTATTTCTAATCTTTAAATAGAATCCTTCTAAGTTAGTTTTAGCATGAAAGCTATTAATGTATGTCGAATACCTTATGTTTGGTTTCATATTAACGGTCAGGACAAATGCAAGAATTTGGTGTGCATGGGAAGTTAATATTGAGTATAATAATGTGTGATTAGAACATGTTAAAAGATATTTTCTTCATGTGACTAAATAACTAAGCAGACAAATTAGCTGTGTGGAAAATGAGCCGTGTAGGTGGAGCTCCATCCAGAGGGACAATCTGGTTGGTGGAAGCCTCTGGGGGTTGAACGGAAGGCCTCTGACGTCAGTCCCTTTTAAAAAGCGGATCCCCGCTCTCCAACGCTCTCTCGTTCTGCTCGGAAATCGCGCGCTTCTTTGAAACTCGGAGCCTTTAACACCTGGCCGAGTTTTGAAGACTAAACCAACACTTCGTCAAAACTCTGAAGAAACTCTTGAAAGTCTGAAGCTACGCGAAAGGAACTTCAACATCTAAAGCCATAAGAAATCGAAACAGACTTCCTTGAAGCATTAAGCAACGCAGAGCAACCAAACCAGCAACAACAGAAGGGCATCCCCAAGAGTGACGCAACGACACGCGGGGTTTCCCAACATCTGGGAAACGCGGGGTTTCCTCGATCAGCACCATTTCAACTTAAAAGCAAGGTATCGAACAACCTTTATTCTGCTGAACTGGTCGTATCTATCTCTAAGGTAAAATTAAGATAGTTCTCCATTTGCTGATCGACACGGGTAAAATCGTGTGGAAATAGAACAGTGCTAGATTGTAATCATTCTCAATTAAATTCATCGCGTGTGTGTATGTATGTATGTATTTTGTTTTATGTTATTTAGCTTAGTTCATGTATTGTAGTAAGATAGCAAATAAACTCTTGTTTGATTTATAGAGAAGTGTTCTGTATTCTGTGTGTAATATTCAAATCAAATCCTGCTCAGATCAAGTTACCTATATGCTCATAACTGTCATACAGTTATTTAAATAATTCTGTATTATATTGTGGCCACAAGAATAAACAGAATTTATCAGATATACTGACAACTCGCTGGACGAGTGTTAAATAAGGACGTTTTGATTAATATCAATTGATCATATCAAATCGTAAGATCCCCTAAAGCTAAAATAAAGCTTAAATAAAAGAGCTAAATTAAACAACAATGTAAGTGATTAATTCGCTACATATATGGTGGAGGAAAAAAGCGAGCAAAATATGATTTGAATATTCATAGTCAGAAAAACATATTTTTGTATTTTGCCTATTTTTAACCGGAAAAAGTAGTGTAGATACAAAATAGACAGAGTTTGTTTGTGTTTGTGGTACTGTATGCATGGCAATGCGTTTTGAATGAATTAAAGTGCAATTTTAATTGTTTGAGAAATTAACTGCAGTATATGAATTGTCTTGTAAGACAAAAAGTCGCTCTAGAAGCGCAAAAGAGACAAATGAGCGAATTTCCTCATTCCTCTCTTCCATAAGGCCTTAATAGCGTGATCCGTTTTGTGCGTGTTCCACTTCCGGATATGCTATTTAATCTCCCGGCGAGAATATCAGATTAGCTACCTGTGTTTTTCTCTGCCAATCTTTGAGTCACTAAAAAGAGTGAAATCGGACGCGGCGCTCAGGAAGAGTGGCCAAAACGCGTTCTGGGGAGAATAGTTATTGATCTTGATCAAGAATGAATTGTGTGATGAAAAATCCACTGTGTTTTGTCTGTGAAGTTAGACAGAATTAATGTACTAAGGCTCGCCGTGGCCAAAAGGGTGTTTATAATTAATCTATGGATTAATGTATATCTCTCTGAACGAGTTGAGATTGTTGAAATCTGTGCATCGGAAATGACAGGTTCCCTGACGTCACCACAGTGACGCGCAACTCAGGAAGTACGCAGGCTCCGTTTCCGCGCCATTTTGAGCTGTTGTAAACAACAGCCTAGCTTGGCTAACTGAAGCAATGAGTAGCTTGCAAAGCTAGTAGCATTGAAGGCTAGCATTTTGTAGCTGTGGGTTTGAATGCGTGTGTGTTTGCAGTGTGTTTTTGAAGTGCTGATACGTTAACCCTTCACAGCCGAACTTTAACTCACACTAAAACTGTTGACATCAGTTCCTTCTCTCTTTTGAATTCACTCAAGGACTTTAACAATACAAATTTAAATAAACCTTTAATGTGCAAGGCAGCTGATTTCATAGGAAATGAGACCAGCGATGTCACAGATGGGTTTAAAGTAGTTGCGTTTAGGTTGTTTTGTTTCGTTTCATATTTAGCAGATATTAGTTTCATAACTATTGGGTTTATTATAAATTAACGCTGGGTCTTAGCCTCATTGCTTTGATAGGAAGATAATTAATTTAATTATGATTGCGCTCTCATGATTTTAAGAATCTCATTGGATGAATTGCTATGAAATATTTGAAATTGATAATTTAATTCCATAACTAATCCCAGATGTGAAATTAAATTAATTTCATTAAAATAATTTCATTTCCCGATTCCACATAGACTGATTGAGATAATTATGTGTGCTCTGATAATTTAACAGTAACATTAAGATCTTAATTATTAACTATCAAAGTGTTTGATCGTCTGGCCCAGGAAAATTTTTAAATTTCCTTTATAGTTGAGACGATACGGATTAATTTGTTCTAATGATTTGAATAACACAAGGAATTAGTAATTGGTCAGGCTTAGGGATACAAAATTAGGGATGTGGAATTTGTAATTTAATTTAATAATTAATTACGAATTTGAAAGTTCTAATTTAATTTAATAATTAATTACAGTTCCTGTTCCCCTATGTCAACACTATTGGCTGATCAATGAAATGTAATCACCTGTAATGCTAATGAAAAATATCATTAAGATTTTAATCCATGACTGCCAATAAGGCTCTGAAATTTTAATTTCATCTGCAACTCATTAGAGCTTGTATTACCCTGCTTTAATACTTAAGGATTATTATAATCACAGGTGTCTTCTAATATTAATGACAAACATCGTTAAATTAGAGTTTTAACTATAAATCATTGCTCTGAAATTTTAATTCCAGCATTGGCTAATAAGGATCCTACCTCAAGGATACCCTATTAATTAATTTAATCCTAATCAAGCCTATCAAATTTAAATGATAATAACATCATAAAATTGGAATTAGGAACTACCATTTCTAATTTGAAATTCTAATTTCAGTTGCAACTGAGTTTTGGTTCAAACCTGTTTGGTCTCTCTCCGTCTGTAATTAAATTAACTTTTATAGGTTTCACTTTTCTTAGGCCTGATAGGAGATAGGGCTCCCCCTAGTGCTTGGTTAGTGAAGTGAAATTGCCTCCAGTGTGAGTTACAGCAAGCGGAGTCACCCGTTCGGACTGTACCTGGTGCAGGCTGAAGGGAAACCTGAATATTTCCGTCCTAGTGTTGCAAAGTGACGGCCCGCAGCAGGCTAGCAATCGGGTATCGGAGGAGGAGTCAACGGCTGACTGGGCGAAGGTGCGGATATACCATTCCGGCCAATCTATTGACGAAGTACGCCGAACTTCGGGTTCGCACTGACGGATAGACACCGGGACTTAGCCCCGCCCCTCTTCAGGCCAGCAGTCGTTTGACATAACTCACCCGAGTCCCAGCCCGGTTGTGCCAAAAGCCACAGCTGTCTGAGAGGCTCACAGCAATACGGTGGGGGCGGAGTGTTCGGCAAAACCCTTACAGGAGCTCACCTGGTGCGCTCGGGCGGTGGGCCTTGCTGCTGAACACCACTGGAGCGATTTACATTCATCACAAAGCCTAGAGTATAATAACTTTCTAATTAGGAAAACCCTTCTAAGTAAGCAAACCTCCAAAAGAAAGAAAAAATTAAGGTTTCCTTAACACTTAGGCCAGTGTGTTTATCCTACTAAAATTAGCAAAGCAAAACCCCTAGGTGCATCAACTCAACAGCGCCTCAGCGCTGCCACCTTTGTTACTAATCCTAAATCCTACTCTCATCTTTCTCTCTCTTCTTCCTGCTGCTATCTTCTAATTTGACTACTGCTGCTGTTGCTGAGATTTTTTGCCTGTGTGAAGATCACAAGTGGAGAACTTTAGCAATCAAAACAGGTATTTGTGGAACTTGAGAACATGTCAAAATTGTTTTCCATTTACCTTCCTCTTCTGTGAAATCCTCCCCGCCAGGTTAAAGCAGGTCCACAGAAGAAAGGCGCCGGAAAACTTCAAGCACGCGAACACTCTAATTAGCTTGTGGTGTCAATTTTGGCCATTAACGGGACCAGTGCTGTCATTGTTATTGTTTTCCTTCACACCGGAGAAAACCAATTGCAATCACAGACTTACAAAAAAATTGTCATTTACAAATCCTCTGATTAGAAGAAACCTTCTTCGTCTTCTTCTCTTTACCTGTTCTCTAGCTGTGCTACCTGTGTGTGTGTGTGCTCAATTTTCCCCCCACAGAGGCTGCAAATTAGAAGCACGCCCCCAGAGGATCACAGTCACAGAGAACCACACCCACCTGTTTTACACAGTCAACACTAGTACACATTCTATATTGCACATCTACACCCCTTGTTTGTTGATTTGTTCTGTTTTGGTTTGTTTGTTTTGTTTTTGTTTTGTTTTTTCTTTTCAAGGTCTGTGTCAGTCGCGGTTCGAGATCCCACTCACCACGCCCAAACATGTCTCACACAACAGGACATGTCGGTCACTGGGAGGATTTGGAAACATGGCTAAGCATTGCAACAAACAGCCTCCTCCCTAAGGCTGCTGAAACACTAAAACATCAGACACAAGACCAGCTGGATGACAACATAACAAGCCTCATGACACAAGACCCAAGTCACAGCTACAATCACAAAGAATTAGCCAAGATCACCGGCTCCTTAAGCCACACACTCATCGCCACCCTCAAGTTGAGCGACAAGCACGCTGCACAACGCCAGCAGGAGCTGACACGCGCACAACGACGCATAGAGCAGCTGGAACTTGAAGCTCAGGAACGACGGGAAGGGTCGGATGAGGCGGAACAAGGCACTGAGGAGGAGATCAACCAGCTAAAAGAAACCCTAGCAGCTACTAGCCAAGAATTGGAACAGGTCAAGGCAGACTATGATGATCGGTCCAAAAAGCTACAGTATGCTGAACAGCTTCTGGAGAAAGCAAAGGCCGACTTCAGAGATAAAAACGGCAGAATCAAAGCCCTTGAAGCTCACCTGGGTGAGTCACGAAACGAGGTTAGTCGTCTAACACGACAGCTTGACTACGTCAAAGAGGAATCTGACAGTCTCCAAGAGGAACTCAAGCATGCTTACAAACTGCGCCGTGAGCCACCAAGGACACGACGCGCATCGACCTCACCCCTGCCGAGCAGGACTGGGTCACCTGTTTCTGGACTGACACGTGAGAAAAAGACGGAGGGGGTGGTGTTGAAACATTCACCAACTCACTCTGGAGAACTTTACCTCACTTTACCTCAGCCAAAAGAATCTGCTGCAGCCAGTCACAGATCATCGCACGGCTTGGACCTAAAAGACCTCGACAAGCTCGCCAGGAACATTGGCAAATTCATCCCGAGCGTGCCAAATAGCCCAAATGTCCAAGCGTATCTCCAAGATATCGATTTCCATCTGGAAATGCGACCTAACGTTACGGACAAAGATAGACTATATTTACTTCGAACGACATCCAGTTCTGAAGTTCGCAGCTTCCTGGACAGGCAGCCTGCTCACACAAAAAACGATTACCAACTGCTCCGAGAAGCCCTCATTAAAGAGTTCTCCGACCCTGAGTCCGAACAAGGCCTCGTGGCTGCCCTGGAGACGAGACAAGGACGTCACGAACCTCCTCAAGCCTACTACAGCCGACTCAGACGGGCATACTTTGGAACTCGCAACGAACCTGACATGGAGGATGAACTGAACTTTAAAACTCTCTTTCTACGAAACCTTCATCCCGGCGTAAGCCACCATCTTGGCGTTCTCGCATGTCCACGGACAATGAATGCTCAGCAGTTACGAGACTTGGCGCAGAAAGCCTACGGCAAACAAAAGATGGCCTCAGAAAAGAATGCCAGAACCCCAGCCGTTCTTGACTTCAACACTCAAAGTCAAGGGCTGGCGCTAGAGGGCGCTCAACGCCAAAACAATGTCAAGTCACCACCCAGGGAGTGGAATGCACCCTCGTCCAACAAAGAACGAGACTTCCACGCTGGTACCCGATCTAAACAGAGGTACGAACGCTGGGATGGACCACGTGGACGTCAACGCTCACCTGGACGACACTGGGAAAAGACATGGGACCAGTCAAGGCCACACGAAAGTCATTGGGAGAGATCGTGGAACCAGCCAAGCTCATTTGGAAACTCAAGAGGGAAAAACTCATGGGAATCCAATGGAAACTCCAAGGGAAGACGACAAACTCACCCTGGAGCAACCAGCCCAAGGAATCGACGAAAGAATTCGCAAAGATTCCAAGCTGACCGAGCTCAAACTGAACCCATGCAGGAACAAGAGACACCACCGTGTATCGACTCACAAGAACTGATGAAAATGATGATGAAAGAATTCTTCCAACGGAAGGAGGAAGATCGGAAATGGGAAAAGAAAGAGAAACCAGATTCAGCCTGACTAGCGGCCGGACGAGATGGCAGCGACCAGTTGACACAACCAGCCAAGGAGAACAGCACTCCTTCACCTCACTCTCAGAGAACCGTAATCACACTAACTTCAGATGGACACGAAACCCCACCTGAAAACCCAGCAACAGAGTTAGACACTAACTCAACACCTAATGCTCCAAATTACAGCAGCGTCCAACAAACACCTGCTGACGAAACCCCTCAAGTTCCTGAAAGTGCTGTCTTGGTCATCTGCCACTCCTCCGAAGAAAGCCACATCAGCCCTGATATCCTAACTGTTTCCTCCCAAACTCCAGTCCCTCAACTCCTAGGCGATCTCATCGAGAAAGGTATAGCCAGAAAATTCTACCTCTCCATCATCATCGAACGACACATCAGAGTCGAAGCCCTCCTCGATACAGGAGCCGACATTACTCTAATGTCTACAGAACTCCTGGAGGAAATCCAAGAAAGATCAAAGAGGACTAACAGAACCCTCAAACTCCAAAAGTGTGAACTAAACCTTCAAGCATACTCCCACACGGGCCTACAACTAAAACATGTGGCCCCAATTCACCTAACAGTGGGATCGATGGACCTCGTCCATCCCGTATACGTTTCATCACTTAAAACGTATCCACTCCTCATTGGGAAAGATCTGCTTAATCGCTTCGAACCTCTAATAGACTTCAAGCACCTAAAGATGTGGACACAAGTCCGTGAACCTCTGCCTTGCCAGGCGTTAGACTCCAACGAGTCGCAGTGTCAAGTCACAGACACCGTCCCTAAGTCACTGATCGATGATGCAGTAGCAAAGCCAGGATCTGGACCAAGCACAAACAGCAAGGACAAGGACCCTCTCCTCTGCTCACTGCAGGAGCCCGAATCAAACGCAGGCCCCCTTCGAATCATGACAGCAATAGATGTCCAAGGCACATCAGTGTCCGACACGGCACTAGCCCTGTGGGCAGAGAACTCAGCCATCAGCCTGAAGCTATTCAAAACATTGAAGCAAAGACATCAGTGTCTACCACATGTCGCTAAGCACAGCCGCTTCCCTCTCAGTCCCTGGTCGACAACCATGGCCACCTCCAAGATCATCTGCGCTCTGGACATACGATGGAACAACAGACAGCTAACTCACTACTTCCTCGTTGTCTCAGACCTGCCGCATGACATCTACATTGGAGCGGATATCCTGGTCCGGCTCAATGCTTGCATTGATACCGTAAACGACATCATATGGGCTCCCCTGTCACACCAACTGACAACGTCAGTCAACCTCAAGAGTCTCCAATCCGGTCAAACCATGCCAGACGCATGTGCTATGATCACGGAGCAAGAAGCCACAATACCTGCCTACAGCAAGAGTGTCAGCGTCCGCCTCAACATGCGACCTGGCCAAATGCTCAACAGTAAGTTAGGTTTCTTCCAACCTTCCAGGACCTGCCTAAAACTCGGACTGACTCTGGAAGCCACACCTCTCATTGAAGTGTCATCTCGTGCTGTGTATGTGTTGTTCAACAACTGTACGGCCCAAGACATCCACGTTCCCAAAGCCAATCACCTGGGATGGCTCATCAGCCAGGCATTCCACGACTTTGAACTGATGGTACCTGTCATAGGCCCTATACCCACACAGCTAATGTCAGATGAATACGACGACACAGTAACGTTTACAAAACCGCATGAAGTCATTGCCATCACGTCCATTCTGCCGGTGTCCAGAGAAAGCGTCTGCCGGTCAGAACTAACAGATGACACTCATCTCGCTGTCTATGCGGTCTCAACACAGCCTGCGACAGAATCACCTACACAGGTGACCATCGGGGACCAAAGCCCCTCAAATGACCTCACTGCGGAAGAACCCTACGCAGGGTTCAACGCACAAGTTCAACAGATCCTGAGTGAGGCAGATGCCCTCCACAATGAAGCGGATCGCCAAGGACTCAAAGAGGTTCTGCACAAATACAAGGACTCCTTCGCAAAGGATTCCCTGGATTGTGGACTGACAAACATCCACACTGTGCGCATCCCGACAAACCCAAATGCGCCACCCACATTTGTGCGACAGTACAAGATTCCAATAGCGTCATACGAGCCAGTGCAAGAGATTGTTGACTCCATGCTGGAAAAGGGGGTCATCCGGCCCTGTAACAGCACATACTCTGCCCCGATATGGCCAGTCCTAAAACCAAACGGCAAATGGCGGCCCACCATCGACTATCGCAAGTTGAATCAGCAAGTTCCATTGTCACGATGGCCTATGACCAAGTTGGATCAAGAAATTCCAAAAATCAAAGGCTCGACGATCCTTTCCACACTGGACGTCGCCTCCGGGTTCTGGACAATCCCCGTCCATCCCGATGACCAACACAAGCTGGCATTCACCTTTGGCAATCGACAGTACACCTTCACACGGTGCCCCTTCGGCTATGCCAACTCACCAGCAGAATTCAACATCTTCCTGAACAAAGCATGCCCTGACGCCAGAGCCAGAGGCAACCTTGTCTATGTAGATGACGTTTTGATGAAAAGCTCAAGTGTGGAAGACCACCTCAAAGAGATCAATCACGTCCTAAACCAGCTGACAACGGCAGGAGCCAAGATCGCCCTTCACAAAGGACAGTGGTGCAAAACCAAGGTGAACTATGTCGGATTGCTTGTCGGAAGAAATGGCATCGAGCCACAGTCTAACCGCACCCAAGCAATCCAAAGCATAAAGCCGCCGACTAACATCTCTGAGCTGCGAAGCTTTCTGGGAGTGTGCAATTATTCACGACAGTTCATCGAAAACTACGCTGACATCGCACGACCACTAACTTCCCTCCTGAAAAAGGATGAACCCTTCGTTTGGACGGAAACACAGGACACAGCAATGGGCCAGCTCAAACAGCGCCTGTGCTCTGCTCCGTGCCTTGCCTACCCAGACCCAGGAAAAGAATTCTATCTGGACGCTGGATTCTCCAATCAGTGCCTCAGCGCAGGCCTATACCAGCTCCATGACAAAGACAAACGAGTGGTCGCTTATGCCAGCAAAACGCTGCTTCCCCCAGAATGCAAGTACTCAAACTGCGAAAAGGCTTTGCTTTGCACTGTGTGGGCTATCCAGCGTTTCTCTAATTACATCGGCGCACAGAAAGTCATCATCGAGACTTGTCATCAGCCGGTCACCTTCCTAAACAGTCAACGCATCAGAGATGGCGTGGTGACCAACGCACGCATAGCTACCTGGCTAATGACACTCCAAGGACGAGACGTCGAGGCAAGATATGCCCAAAACTACAAATCCTCACTTGGAAACGGGCTAGCGGCCTGTCAAAACTGTTCAACGGACACGCTGCATACTCCAGCGGAACCTAAAGAACCGCCACAACCTCAACTGACGAATCACAGGTACTTCGAGGAGAATGTATGTGAAGGAATGCCCACAGCATATGTCGACGGCTCCTCTTACAACCACAAGGGCAATTTACAAGCTGGAGCGGGAGTGGTCTGGCTCAACAACGACCCCTGCCCACCGCAGCAATTCAACTTAGGCCCTCGCTCAGCGCAATATGCTGAAATAGCAGCCATCCTCATCACACTTCAAATGGCGGCATCCCACAACATCAAAGAACTCCTCATCTGTACCGATTCGAACTACGCCCGTCTAAGCTTTACATGCCATTTAGCTGGATGGAAACAGAATGGATTCAAGACAGCTAACAACAAGCCTGTCAAACACCAGGAACTCTTCCAAGCATGCGATGCCATTGTCACTGAACATGACATTATCGTTTATTGGAAAAAGGTTCGAGGTCATTCACGTCAACCAGGACAAGACAAAGACTTCAATGACCAAACCGATGCCCTCGCCAAAGCAGGTGCATTACACGGAGAGTCCTGGACATTTCAAGCCCTCCCTCCCAACCCTTCAGTAGCGGCCATAACCCGCCGCCAACACGCCACTGGCGTACAAAACCCCACCTCCTCCCACATTGCCATTTCACCTCAGTTCGCTGCTAACGATCTCCTCACACTTCAAAATGCGGATCAAACACTGCGAACTATGGCAACTCACATTTCCGACCCCTTAACTCATCCTATTTCCACCTCCGACCTAGCTGCTTCCTCCGAGCTCCGCACGCTCCACTCAATCAAGCACATGCTGCATCTAAGAGACGGTGTGCTCACGTATGTCCCTGAGCCCCTAACTACGCCAAAGCTCGTAGTCCCTCACGGCCAAAGGGGGATGATGCTGACACACGCCCACGATGCACCATGCGCAGGACACCACGGCGCCAAGGCCACCTATGAAACACTCAAACAAGTAGCATACTGGCCTGGCATGCAGCAAGACGTGGCGGAATACGTAAAAGGATGCCTGGTGTGTTGCCAGTTTCAACCGGCAAACCCAAACCACCGAGCCCCACTGCAAAGGAAAGGAGTGACTTTCCCCTGGTCGGACCTCCAAATAGACTGGGTAGGACCCCTGCCACGGTCAACGCGAGGTAACAAATACTTCCTCACCGTGGTCTGCGAATTCACGAAGTGGATAGAGTGCCTCCCAGCTCCCAATGATACAGCAGAAACAACAGCCTGCCTGTTAATGAACCACATCTTCTCAAGATTTGGACTGCCTTTAAGGGTCAACTCTGACCGCGGAACCCACTTCACCGCCGACATCATGCAGGAAGTGTGGAAACTCCTCAGTGTACAGGCCAAGCTCCATATAAGCCATCACCCAATTTCCTCGGGTCAAGTTGAACGGGCCAATAAAACAGTGGTCAGCATGTTGAAGAAGTATGTGTCTGCCAATCAAAAAGATTGGGATATTAAACTTCCGCTGGTACTGATGGCTGCTCGAGCCACCCCTCACCAGTCTACCGGCGTACCCCCATTCACATTGATGACAGGGAGAAACATGACGCTACCGCTACACCTGCTGTACCAACCTGGTGACCTGAACCTCGTCACTGCCTATACCACTCACCAATACCTGGAAGAGTTGCATCAGCACCTGAGAACGACTTTCGCCTTCGCTCAACAGCAACTACAACGAAGCGCGGAAGGTCGTAAAGCCTACTATGACCAAAAGGCCTCTCATCATGAGTTCAATGTCGGAGACAAAGTGTGGTACTACAGCTTCGCCCGACCAAGGCAGAACGCTCCCCATCGCCTGTCAAAGAAGTTCCTACCTCACTGGACAGGACCCCACGCGATTGTAGACAAGCTCTCACCTGTCGCCTACCGAATCAAAATCGGACAAGGGCGCAGCGAGCCAGTCCTTCGATGGGTCCATCGAAACCAGATAAAGAGGCACCAGAGCTCCAGCCGACTGGAAAAGGGGGAAGATCAAACCCACTGACACAGACCGACAATCATATGCTCTACACCACACTAACATAATTTCTGTTGTTAGGAAAACATATAGCGACCTTGTTGAAACACAACACTTACACTCTCTCCTCAGCTGCACTGCTAGAGCCAGCCTCTAGTAGAGAGGAGATACTCCACACATGTGACACTCGTTTGCTGCCTAACCTCATTCGGTGTCCTTGTGCCGCCGTTTCTCGTGTTGTTGTTTCCTTTCACCTGTGTCTCTCTTTGTTTTTGTTTTTTTTTTCTTCTTCCTCTTTCACTATAATTCCCTCTCCCCTCTAGTCCCCTCATCAGGGAACTTCCTTTACCAATTATTTAAATCCAGGTCCCAAAATTAAGATTGACTCCCTTCAATAAAGTCGTTGTAACTCGTTGTGAGAACCGTTATCAACCGATCGAGGCGACCCACCAAATCATGACCTACATGCTACGTGAAGTAAGTCCTCAATTGATAACTTAGCCATGGGTAGGATTGCACACTACTTGATACCTCTTGGACCTTGTCCAAAATATCCTAACTTCGGCCACCGCGGGCCATGCTAGTCCCATCCAAACCCATCTCGCCTTTTCCCTGGGTATCGCTATTCCCTTGTACGTAGACCCGGAAGCAGGCGACTTGGCCTTTCTCCTCAGTTTGCCCATTATCGACTCGAATAACATTTACCGGCTCAAAGACGTTGTGAATGTGGGATTTTGGCAAGGGAACACCTATGTCAAAATCCACACTCCTGAAGTCGTTGCGTATCACGATAGCAACGAACAGTTGTACTTGGTCCCAAACCTGAGGATGTGTACGCGCACGAAGGACATTCACTTCCTTTGCCCGAGTAAACCTTTCGTACGCGATAATACTGAGGGCATCTGCGGCCTAGAATCCATTAGACACGACATTAGCTGCCCCGCCGAAGCGACACCACGTTCTCAAGTTGAGGTAACGCAAGCCGAAATCATCGGAAACCGATGGCTGGTCAACACCCCAGCACAAACAGCTACCCTCACATACGATCAACACGACACAGCCACACGCATTACCTTGCCCAACCAAACTTTATGGATCACTGTCCCTAAGGGCTCGATCCTCCATATTGACGAGTTAGCATTGTATCACCTTACTGACGACGAGTATCAGGCTGAAATCGAAATCTCGCCCTTCTTCAAACGGCACTCCTTCGTCCTTGATCCAGAATTGGAAGAAAGGATCAAGGAGGAAGGAACGCAACTTATTGACTTGACTCCTGTTGATACAGCTTTAGAAGCTATCGCTCGCCTTCCACCCGCTGGCGCGCCTATTATTCGGTCTTGGTCTGCCGCTGACACAGCGCTTTGCATCTCTACTATTGTAGGGTAAGTTGTGACATTGACACTGGCCTTCCTCCTACACAAGCGAGTGAACGCCGTTCAAGAGTCTTTTAACAAATGCACGTCAGGCGTCCCACGCATTTTCCGACGTGATAAAACCGACCAAGAACCCGAACCTGAGAACTCAACCAACCTGCTTGAGATCACGCCTATACCGCCTCGTCGAACCCCTGACAATTAAACCAATCGGAATGACTCAATTGCCGGTAATCCTAAAGAATGCACCCCTACATCTTCTCAAGTTCCTAACCTGTCCTTTCCCAAATTACCCTACACCAGGATTCAGTCAGTGATGGAGATGTTGTTTGTGTCTTGTGTGTGTGTGCCTGTTCTCCCTGCTTCTTGTTCCAGTGCCCGCCGACGTTCGCAATGGGAACCTCACCGAGCAAAAGGGGGATGTGTAGGACCTGTGTGGAGGAAAGAACGCACACACACACACTAAGTGCAACCACAAAATTCCTCAGGCTTAAAGAAACTTTCATCTCTATCTGCAAAGTCATAAAATTGACAGAGGAAGAGCACCTCACCCAACTGGCTGGCCAATTTCCTGCCATGCCTTTGGGTTATCATCGTAAAGAAACCTCTCAAAATAGGAGAGCTTTGAGGTAAACATCTGGCAATGGACAAAACGACAAACTTTATGGACTCCCTGATCATGTAACGCCTAAATTTATGATTTAACCAACAAACAAGACAGATATATGTTAAGGCAGACGTTCAACAGACCTAAACAACATAATGCTCAGCACCTCTCATCTTCATTCCCCCTCCGAAGGAATGCACTCTCTTTTGCCCTTCTTGGTCAAGGAACAGAACCTTCCAGCTTGTTTCTGTTTATTGACTTTGCTAAAAAGACTCAAAGACTTTTATAAAGTGTTCCAAAAGGACAATTGATAGTAGTCACTACTGCTATTCAAGCTATGTTATCAAAAGCAATATATACAATATATTTTACAAAATATATCAATGTGTATTTTATGTCATTTATAAGCTGACTGTGTCATTGTAATCAATGGTATGTTTTTATAATCTTTTGAGGTATAACTTTCTCCTGTAAAGTGAGGACTACACTTATAATATCGTATATGCAGGATGTGTTATTTCTAATCTTTAAATAGAATCCTTCTAAGTTAGTTTTAGCATGAAAGCTATTAATGTATGTCGAATACCTTATGTTTGGTTTCATATTAACGGTCAGGACAAATGCAAGAATTTGGTGTGCATGGGAAGTTAATATTGAGTATAATAATGTGTGATTAGAACATGTTAAAAGATATTTTCTTCATGTGACTAAATAACTAAGCAGACAAATTAGCTGTGTGGAAAATGAGCCGTGTAGGTGGAGCTCCATCCAGAGGGACAATCTGGTTGGTGGAAGCCTCTGGGGGTTGAACGGAAGGCCTCTGACGTCAGTCCCTTTTAAAAAGCGGATCCCCGCTCTCCAACGCTCTCTCGTTCTGCTCGGAAATCGCGCGCTTCTTTGAAACTCGGAGCCTTTAACACCTGGCCGAGTTTTGAAGACTAAACCAACACTTCGTCAAAACTCTGAAGAAACTCTTGAAAGTCTGAAGCTACGCGAAAGGAACTTCAACATCTAAAGCCATAAGAAATCGAAACAGACTTCCTTGAAGCATTAAGCAACGCAGAGCAACCAAACCAGCAACAACAGAAGGGCATCCCCAAGAGTGACGCAACGACACGCGGGGTTTCCCAACATCTGGGAAACGCGGGGTTTCCTCGATCAGCACCATTTCAACTTAAAAGCAAGGTATCGAACAACCTTTATTCTGCTGAACTGGTCGTATCTATCTCTAAGGTAAAATTAAGATAGTTCTCCATTTGCTGATCGACACGGGTAAAATCGTGTGGAAATAGAACAGTGCTAGATTGTAATCATTCTCAATTAAATTCATCGCGTGTGTGTATGTATGTATGTATTTTGTTTTATGTTATTTAGCTTAGTTCATGTATTGTAGTAAGATAGCAAATAAACTCTTGTTTGATTTATAGAGAAGTGTTCTGTATTCTGTGTGTAATATTCAAATCAAATCCTGCTCAGATCAAGTTACCTATATGCTCATAACTGTCATACAGTTATTTAAATAATTCTGTATTATATTGTGGCCACAAGAATAAACAGAATTTATCAGATATACTGACAACTCGCTGGACGAGTGTTAAATAAGGACGTTTTGATTAATATCAATTGATCATATCAAATCGTAAGATCCCCTAAAGCTAAAATAAAGCTTAAATAAAAGAGCTAAATTAAACAACAATGTAAGTGATTAATTCGCTACATCAGATTGTGCTATGAAATAAGTCTCCTTACAATTTTCCCCCAAGTGCTTCTATTACTTCTAAAACATACTTTCCTGAATAATTTTGACATTCTTCTTTGATAACTGATCAATCAGGCTTTCTGGAATATCATATCTCCAAATAACCCTATTATGTCTTTTAAGTAAAGAGTAATTGCTGAATTAAAGTTCAGCAATTATATATAGTTTTAGCATGTTAATTGATATGATAATGTTAATATCCTATATAATGCTTACTGCAGAGCAAGCACTACTGCCAATAGATACACAGCAATGCTGCTATAAGGGAAGGGGAAGTGAAGGGAAGTGGTGTGTGGCCAAGTATGGTGACCCATACTCGGAATTTGTTCTCTGCATTTAACACATCCAAGTGCACACACACAGTAGTGAACACACACACACACACACACACACACACACACACACACACAGTAATGAACACACACACAGTAGTGAACATACACCTGGAGCAGTGGGCAGCCAATGCTGCGGCGCCCGGGGAGCAGTTGGGGGTTCGGTGCCTTGCTCAAGGGTCTCACCTCAGTGCTGGTTATTCACTCCCCCCACCAACAATCCCTGCCGGACCTGAGACTCGAACCCACGACTTTCGGATTACAAGACCGACTCTCTATCCATTAGGCCACGACTGCCCTTATAAGCTTGTATATATGCTGTTGTTTGCTGAATAGCATACATAAATCCCATATTGTATCATACACATAGACAGGTGGAGCTGGGGGAGGTGGGGGGTTTGGCCTAATGGTTAGAGAGTCGGACTTGTAACCCGAAGGTTGTGGGTTCGAGTCGCAGGTCCGGCAGGGATTGTAGGTGGGGGGAGTGAATGGCCATACGTCACGTCCATTCCTTTCAGAAGTGCTCTGATATCCACTTACAGCCAACACTGAACCAGGCTATTTAAATGTTGAGTAAACAATATCAATAGCTGCAGTATCAGCGGAGGCCAGGCAGTATGTGGGCTGGGGAAAAGCATGTTCATTTGGATTGTTTAATGCCAAATTTCCATTTTTCCATCTCCTGTAGCTAGAATTATACGATCTCCCCTGGTCCCACAAATCACACTACTTCCACACATACCCTATGATCGACCGCCATCAGCCACATGTGGGACACCCAACCATTGTGGTGTCTGTCTGGCAGCTTGATTGATCCTATCAGTAAGCTTAAGTGTGTGTAAGTGCACACAGCCGATACAGTCAAAATGAATGTGTCAAATATGGTTCAAAGTGAAAAAAAGTGAACACAGCTTACATGCAGACAGAGTAATGACAGACAGCGAAAGTTGTTTGTGTATTTAGGCCATGCCCTACTGAAGAAAAAGCATGTGAGAGTGGTGTAAATGAACATGGGTTGACATGAAAAAAATAGCACTTTTACCATTAAAGTAAGGAAGTGAAGTCTGCTGTGTTTCACTGACACAGCTAGCACTGTGACTGTCAGCTCTGCGTAAAATAAAGACTAAAGCACTGTTCATGCTCGAAAGCAATGTTGTAACGAAGAACAGACCTCTTAAGTAGGCCTTAAGATGCAGATATGATTCCCCTAAGTAAACCTAAAAAGATTGTTGAAAAGTTCAGAGCCTCATAATGTATGGCGGATGTGTTAATTATTCTTATTACATGGCTCTCTGAAATGCTTGATTCTGATTGGTCAGTCACGAAGGACAAGTCTCTAGTATTTAAAGCACAACTAGTACCATCTTGCATCTCACTTATGGACTGTATTAAAACTGAAATCAGAGGACTTCAGTATTATTAGTACTGTGATATTGTAGTGTTGATCTTGTTGCCTGTTGTAAGTGACACACTATAATCAGCCTCACTGTGCAAACATCACTCAATGGATGCAGAAGATATGAAACAATTCCTGTTTCTCTTTTCTCACCATAAATTTATTGCCATGCCATGGCAAAACCATTGGAGATATTAAAAAAATCCTTTCGTGATTTATCATCTTCTGTGTCTTGGCATATATGTTGACCAAGTTTAGTGAAGTATTTTAAAGTTAACTGCATGCACTTTTCACAAAATCTTACAAAAAAATGACTTCAGGTATTACCTAATTTTGCCACCTGTTTGTGCATTGTACACTGAAACACTGACAATACATTTTGAAACATAAAAGGTGGGACTACAACTTCTGTTAATCAGATAGGGTTGTTTCGTGATGCCTATAATCTCAAAGTGGCCAAATATTGTCTTTTTCATGATGATGTAATTTTGTAGGCCATCCCGTAAGTGAGCATCACCGTGGTTCCCTGACAAAAACCCAATAGGACTTTCCCATTGGTTTTTGGTTTACTGCAGAAAAAAGTTATGTGGCCAACAAAATTGCATCATTCTAACACAAATTTGGTTATGATGATGAAATTTAAAACCTAAATACAATCGGCAGAAGTAAAAAGCTAAACGTAGACTATAAACAAACTATTAAGCAACTGTTCCAGTCTTTATTTAAGAGACATTTTCCCTGAAAGTTTGAGTTAGAATAGTTTTGAAGAGCAAGATGAGGCCTTTAAAGCGTGCTAGTGAGTAGATGAGTTGACCTGTTCGATGTGATGATGTTTAAAGTCTTTGACAACCGCTGTAGTCTCATTTAACTGCTTTTTCAAGACAAATAAAAGCTTTAAAAACACCAGGGGGCATTGCTGATGTATTTTATGACAGAGAATAAATCGTGAAGATATCGTGAGCTTGTGTTCACCACAGACCTTATGTCAGGCATTTAACCAAAACCCCATTGACTTTGGGAGGAGGGAACTGAAAGTGATAAAAAGCAGCTTGTTTCTGGGTTTTGGTTTACAAAAATACATCATACCTGCTTCACTGTATTGACCAGACAATATACAGTATCACCATCTCACTGCTGTACATGCAGCTTTCATTACACTGAGTGTAAGGGACTGGTGTAGAATATTACAACTACTTCCATCTACTCTCTGATATATAAAAATACATCTGGACTCAAATAAACCCTGACAGTGTAAGTGAGCCAAAATGCAGATGTGTTACACTCTTAAAAATAAAGGTGCTTCACGATGCCATAGAAGAACCTTTTTTTGTCTAAATGCATCTTTAACATCTGAAGAACCTTTCTGTTTCACAAAAGCTTCTTTGTGGCGAAAGAAGGTTGTTCAGATTATAAAAAGGTAAGAAAGAGATGGTTCTTTAAAGAACCTTTGACTCAATGGTTCTTTGTGGAACCAAAAATGTTTCTTCTGTGGCATCGCTGTGAAGCACCTTTATTTTTAAGAGTGTCCATGCACTTTTGATATATGTGATTTGTACGTGAAAAGCGGTCTTTATGGCTGTCATTGTGGCTCTCCATCTGTCTCTGCTGCTGAAGTCACATGTCAGTGCAGGTCTACTTCCCCTCAACCACGTGCTCCGTCTGACAGGTTTCACTTGCTCTCAGGAAAGTTCTGCTTCTCTCACTAAAGTCGACTCTCCGTGGCCTCTGCATATCAGCGCGTGCGTGCGGACCCGTGCATAATTATGAGTTTTAGGAGTAAAATCACGTTTCGGAAGAAGATAAAAAGCAGACGGGTGCGGTCAGACTGCAATCGAGTGAGCTGTGTATGTATTTCATCTTTCTGAATCTAATATTTCATCTCTGCTTTGTGATTGCGCTCCTGTGTTGCATTTTGAAGTTATTGAACGTTTGTTAACTTAATTCAACATCTGATGCTCTCGTACAGTTTAGATTCGATACATGTGTTTGTTGATTTCACTGCAGATTATTATTTGTTTGCTTTTGAGAAATGTCTGTCCTCTGGCAGTTCCCTTTATTTCTTTTATAAAACATGTGAATGCTGTTGGTTCTTCTTTTAGTCAGTGTTTGAACTGAACTGAGGATAATTGGTGAATTATAGATGAGCCTTGTGTTGATTGTTTCGTTAACATACATGTCGTTGGCTGATGGACAATAATATTTGTTGCCATGGAGAAGGACTTTCCTCTGTTATGTTACTAGTAGTGATTGTTTCTTGTTCTCCAAAGCTTCAAGCCTTGATGACGATGATTATGATATTATTTTTGTGGATATCGTTCCTAAGCAAACACTAGCCTCTTTCATCCTGAGGTGTGCACACAAATCTGACTAATTTGCAAAATTAATTTATGAGTTATTATGTACTCTGATATTAGTGTCACAATCTAAATATACTGTAAAAAAAATAAAGTGTCAAATTAATTTAATGTAGATAATTCCAGTGGAGATAATACTGGTAATTATCAGTTTATTTGTTCTTATAAATTTCATATAATGATATATTGAAATAAAATTTCTCATGAATGTTAAAAAACTAAAATTCTTGCATAACAAAATTTCAAAGAATCTCAATTTGTTAGTTTTTTTTAATTAATAAAAAGGGGGTAAATGTATAACATAGTAAACCATGGTAACATTCAAAACTTTGACATTTTTGCAAATTGATTCATTAATGAGAAGTTACTGATCTGATATTATATGGTTTTAGGTAAAAACAAATAACAAACAAAAAAGATGACTGTTTTATAAGCTCATGTTTTGCCGGGTTATAAATGACCCAGGAATGCAAAAGGTGTATACTTATATATATATATATATATATATATATATATATATATATATATGTATCATTTATTTAAAATGAACATTTTGTTAGAATACAGTCAAAATATTTAGGCTAGTTAGTTATTAATTAGGGAATTATTGATTTCTACCATATCAACTGGATGACTGAACAAGTACTATAGATGTATATGCCAAATTTTGTGTAAACTGACTCACAGAACAGGTTTAAAAATGTAGGTTTTCTATATAATTCAAAATGAAAAATATCCCAGACGTTGATAGGTTCATGGACATCTTGAGATTACAGTTCTGTTATTGCACACGTGTCAGACTGTGTTGTCAGTGCTGTTGGATTTCTCCTGTTTAAAGCTGATTTAGTATCTGAAGACGCTGATATTAGCATCAGATCTGTGACACAGGAAGCTGTTGTCAGTGTCTGATGTGTGTATGCTGGTTTATTTGGGAAAATGACTAATGTCTCAGTGTTCGGTTGCGATTCCTCGCAATATATTCCTTGTATAAATTTCTCTTTTTAAACTGTACTTATGAGCAGGGTTGAGGATAGTATTGGATACTGACAGGACAGATCTTGGTGTTTTGTGTTCTCTGGAGCAAAGTGCAAAATAAATGAAAGACAAAGCACTGTGATGTGTTTTCTACAGATTATATCAGATGTGGTCATTATCAGTGATGCATGCATAGTATATTCAATCAATCAATCAAACTTTTATTACAGACTCAAGGTCCAGATTTAAAAAAGACAATAAACAACATATACAACTAGGGATGGGTACCGAGACTCGGTATTTAATCGGTCTCGGGGCTAAATTATGAAAGACCGGAGTATCGATAAGCTCTGACGTTATCGGTTCTGCTGTCGGTACTGGAGAAATTATGAAAACACACATTTATTGTTGCTACATATACACATTATCTTGCAAATTCTATCTCACCAGAGTTGCCAGCTGTTTCATATGCAATAATATTCAAACATTTGTCTATGATGCATTTTTGCTATTCGTAATTCAGAAGCAAGATCGCGCTCACGTGGAGGAGCTTCAGCACGCGCAACATGAAAGCCCTGTTTAATTATGATAGAGTAGAGAACTAACTATTAAAACATATGCACTTTATGCCTGTGGCTGTTATATTAAGCTATGTTTATTTATTTATTTTTGATTTTGGCTTCTAAGGATTATAGCCGCGTTTCTTCTAGCACAACTTCCATCCCTTCACAGCGGCGCGCATTCGTTCCTCCCTAAACAAAACTTAACTCAGCTCAATCGGTGATTGTTGTAAAATGCCGTCTTTACTGTTGCTAAATTGCGGGACATGTTTGATAATAAAACGTTGAAAGCACAATCCGCACAAGAGCCGCTGCTCCCCAGGCTGAAATGTGTGTGCGTGCGTGCCTGCGCAGCGCGCTCCAAAACGGACAAGCAGATTACACTTTGAGCTTCGGGCGCGTCCAAACGATCAAATACACACAAAAATATGTCACAATGGCCAGCTACGAGAGTATTCACTTAAACAGTTTGTCTTAAGTGGACCAGAACTGTTCGAAGAAAATCCGATGTGTGTCAATATATTGCCTTAAAGTGACAGACTGGCACTTCAATGTTAATCAAAGAAAAAAATGCCCCACAGCTCTTAATCTGAATAACGTTATAGCTTTAATAAGCATTAATCTATCTATACATACAGTGAAAACTATGCAGTGTGCATTTACATTTGATTACTTTTAGATTTCTTTTGTAGCTATTACTTGCCTGAACAGTAATGTTAGTAGACCTTCATGGAAAAATTAAAGCACTGTTTATTTCATTTCATTTGTATATTTGTTTTATTGTATTTGTCAGTTTGTTTTTACTTTGTTTCTTTGTTAATATTCTTACTGTATCTTATGTATATAAAACACTAAAAATGCCTGCACACTGGTGCATTTACAAATTGATGTTTTATATTAATTTAATTAAATATTTATTTTACATTTCAGAATATAAAGTAATGTTAATTCAGCTCCTAATTTGTTATAATATATATATATATATATATATATATATACAGTATATATATATGTACAGTATAACAAAAAGTACCGTTAAAGTACCGTTAAGAATACCGTTAAAGTACCGGACCGATAAGCAGTATCGATAAGAGTAGTAATACCGTTAAAACCTTAACGATACCCATCCCTATATACAACCCATAGGATCCATCGCAACCATAAGAGTTACAAAATACAGCAGTACCAGTGTCTCCACAGCTTTGACTGATACCGGGCAGTACTAACCCTTATATTTGATAAACCCACAATAATTTCATTTTTAGAAGCATTAAGCTGACAGATAAATCTATGCATAAGATTTCGTAACAGTGCTTTAAAAGTGATTACTCTTACACTCACAAACATTTCACTTGCACTATGCCATCTAGGTCTTCTTAGTAAGATTGTCATTGCATCATTATAAGCTATTTGCAGCTTCTGTAAACTAGATGCTCTGTTACACCACAGATGGGCAGTATAAAGTGTTGTACAATATGCTTTAAAAAGTGACACCTTCACCTCATCTGAACAGAAACTAAACTTACGTAAAAGTATATTTGCCTGCATATACATCATACGGCGTTGCCTTTCAATATCCTCATCATCTGTCATGCGTTCAGTGATAATATGTCCAAGGTATTTTACTTTCGCACACACAGTGAGACTCTTCTTAGACAACTTAAAAACTGGAAAATTTATACTTTTATCCTCCTTAGTTCTGCAAATATTATTTAATGTATTGTTTATGTTAAATATCCTCTTCATGGGGATGTGGAGGTGAAATACATACTTCAGTAAAAAGGAGAGCACACACAAAAGGTCAAGGATTATTATTTTTCTGCTCACACTTTATTTTAAGGTCTGGTTCTCACTATTAACAAACCATTAACTATGACTTTTGCCTCAATAAACTCCTAATTTGCTGCTTATTAATAGTTAGTAAGGTAGTTGTTAAATTCAGGTATTGGGCAGGATTAAGGATCATGCAGAATATGTGCTTTATAAGCACTAATAAACAGCCAATATGCTAATAATATGCATGCTAATAAGCAACTAGTTAATAGTGAGAGTTGGTCCCTAAGTGTTACTAAGTTGTTTTCTTATGATCATGACTTAATTTTCTTGTGATCTCGACATAAATGTTGTTTCTGTGATGTCCAATCGATTATCCATCAGCAACACTAACTGTAAACTAACCAAATTAATTAATAAAACAATAAAATACACAAGCATTTCTGTTTCTGAAAAAATAAAGGGTAACAGTTTGGTTAAGGGACCAATTCTAACTATTACCTAGCTGCTTATTAGCATGCCTATTATTAACATATTGACTGTTTATTAGTAATTATAAAGCACATATTCTGCATGACCATATTCTACATCCATAATCTTACCCAATACCTAAATTTAACAACTACCTTACTAACTATTAATAAGCAGCGGATTAGGAGTTTATTGAGGCAAAATTAATGGTTTGTTAATAGCAAGAATTGGAGCTTAAAATAAAGTGTGAGCAAATAAAGCAGTAATGATCACCAGAAATCACGAGTCTGTTTTGGTCAGAAGCTGTCAGTCAGATAGCCTATCCTACATGACAAGTAAAAATCATAAACAAGTCATTTAATTTCCTTTTATTTCAAATGCATGAGGAGTTACTTTATGTTTCTGGGAGTTAGCATCAGAGAGGACCTCTTCTGGTCCTGACAAAGCACAACAACACCTTTCTGAGAAGACTAAGGAGAGCTAACCTTCCTCAGAAGTGGATGGTCATCTTTCACAGATGTGCTATAAAGAGCATCTTATCTGACTGCATGACAGACTTTTACCAAAGCTGCCAAACAAGCCCTTCAGCAGGTTGTAAAAACAGCACAGGACTGAACTGCCATCTCTTGAACAGTTTCACACGACTCTCTTTATGAGAAGCACCAAAAGCATCATTAAGGACTTCACTCATAACTAGTTTAAGATCCTCCCATCAGGCAGGTGCTTTAGATCAATTCATAGATGCACAAATATACTGAAAAATTACTTTTCCCAACCTGTTTACTTCTCATTTAACACGTACAATATGCTATGTTAGTGACATGCAATATACTGTTTACTACTATATGCATTGTGTAAGGAATAATTGACGACGGGCCGTTGAATTATTAGAAAAATAATGCACACCCGAGCATTATTTTTCTAATAATTCAACAGCCCGAAGTCAATTATTCCGCTTATACTACGGTTGCCACACCTCAAGACATCGATCAGATGATATATTTCAAGGCATTCGTCTGGTTTTTCTACTTAAATCGTTATTGTGAGTAGGATTATTTCTTCAGCATCTCATCCAACGACTCCCTTGCTAATTCCTAAACGTCATTTTAAACCGTAACGGAGGCTTGAGCCGTTGATAGTAGACTAATGTAGTTAATACAGTTAATAACTAAGTTATGAGAGAGAGAGAGAGAGAGAGAGAGAGATTACCTCTGTGAGTCTCTCAGAAGTGTTTGACAGCAATGTCTCTAGTTATAGTGAAACTTAAAGTTAATTTTCTTCACAAACAGCGCCGTTGTTGTTACCTCACTTGTGAGAAGTCATGTACAGTTAGTTTTTAAATTGTTAAACTGTTACTGATCAAATCGTCAGAGTAGCGCTAACAACATTAGCACGTATGTTAATGTGTGTGCAAACTGTCTGTGAGGGAGAGAGAGAGTATGTGCTTTCCATACATAATAAAGCATAATTTTGTGGCAAAAACATGGATATGATCTGTCGTGTTTATCCTTTTGTTTACTATATTTATTTGTTTGGCCAGTGTCGTTGTGGGTTTTGGTTCTTTTGCTGTTTTAGGCTGTAAGGACCTTTGAAATAACGCAAATCATGTGGTGAAGTGATATGGACATGTAATGCGGTGCCTGGAACTACGTTCGCCGTGCGTTTCCCTGAAAATAATTGCACACCATAGAACGTTCGTCAGCCAATCAGATTCAAGCATTCAACGACCCCGTAGTATAAGCAATAATAATCCATGCTGCTGTTCACCTGTGCAATAATAATCTGTGCTGGTCACTTTAACACTTAACACTGTAGAGCAGGGGTGCCCAACCCTGTTCCTGGCGATCGACTGTCCTGCAAAGTTTAGCTCCAAATCTTTAAAAATGAAAGGCAGGTGTGTTTGATTAGAGTTGGAGCTACACTTTGCAGGACAGTCGATCACCAGGAACAGGGTTGGACACCCCTGCTTTAGAGTATATGGCATTTCGTCATGTCGAGATCACAAGAAAAGTTGTTTGTGTTAAAATTAGTATATTATACATCAGAAAATGTGTTTATTATACATCAGAGATAATGAGAAAACAACTTTTATTAAGTTGATATTATGTGAAAATTAGGTTGTGATCACAAAAAATGTAAGAAAGAAAAATAACCATATCCCAAGGCCTCTTAGAACTTCTGCAACCATGAGATCTGAAGTTTTTTCATTTTTTCATTTTTCTTATTGTTTATTGTGCTTATATATATATTTCTGTTTAAGCCATCAGTCTTTGTTATTTGATTTTAATTAAAAAAAATACATGTTTAACTGTGCAATTCCTGATGAAGAACAGAGAAAAATCCAGAAGTCAGTTGTGTCAAACCTGGATAGGCTCGTCTTAAGTGTCATTTCTGCTTTTTCAGTTCATCTTCCTGCTCACCGGTCCAGTTTTAAAAGAACAAACTCCTCAACTGAGACAGAGGCAAAGTTCTCCGTCTGCTTCGATTAGTTTTCTGTTATTTGCCACACATATTCCTGTCAGATTGGTGTCATACTATCGGCACACAGAGAACCGTTTGCGTTTGAACTTGCGTGACATGCTCTCTTTCACGTCCAAGTTCCCAAACCACCACCGCTGGGTTACTGATTATGAACCATTATAAACCCAAATTGGGTCAAATCAACCCAGCTTCCTCACCCAACAGTCTCAACTCAGTGTACGGGTTGAAAAAATAACCAGTGCTTTTTAGAGCATAGTTACGGTACCTCATTCAACTGCTCCAGACATTTCAGATGCTGCTCATCACTCACACTAACCAACCAATGATAAAACATGGGGGGGACTTGGTTTTGTCCATCAGGAATTGTTTGCATGATTGCTCTTGATCATTGTTGTAATTGCTGCAGTAATTTAATGTGAGTGACCGGTCGCTTTAGAGGACAGATTGAACTAGTCTGGCTATTTGACTGCTTTATTGCCAAGCCCTCATACATCAGAGAAGTGGCATGTTAATGTTTTGATTAAAGATTTGGAGGGCACATGTGTTTTTTTGTTTGTTTTTTGTACAACTGTTGAAAATATAGTTTTAGCTAACAGTTGGAGTTTCCATCTGCCGTATTGAGCCTTACAGTTTCTCCCATTGGTTATTTATATAATGAGTCTTTTGTAATTCTGGCTCATTGATCATCAGTCTTTGTGTTTCATTATGTTTGTGATTAAAATGGCTACACTTCTGAGTCTGATGATCTTATATATTTTTTTACCACAAAGGAAAGGGGGAAAAAACTGATTATTCATAATGTTGGAAACCGGGTTGTGAAATAGCTTCAGTTTTTGAGCTTGACCAAAACAGGTGGGTGTTAAGAAGTGGTTACAAGTGACCAGAAGTGAAATCAGATTAGACACTTCCTTCCAAAACTCTTCATTTGAATGTCACGGCACATTTTGAATGTCTCCTTTGTCTCACAAACCAGTTTCAGGTCTTGGATTCTCAACTAACGAGCTGATGAGTTGAATCATGTGTTTGATTAAGGTGACATGCAAAATGTGCGGTGTTGGGGGGGCTCCAGGGACAGGCTTAAAAACCACTGCTTTTTTTCCCACATATCTCTGCACTTCATACCCTCATAATTGTGACATCCTTGTGATTTGTTTTTAAAGAAAACACTGAAATGTCACATTAATGTAAGTATTCAGAACCTTTACTATGACACTTGAAGTTTTCTTCAGGTGTTTGCTATTTCTATAGACCAAGAGTGCTCAATCCTGCTCCAGGAGGGCCAACATCCCACAGATTTTAGCTCCAACAGACTTGCCTTTGGCTGCATTTTCACTGCAAGTCTTAATGCACAGATTTACATTCACTTTAGACACAACTGGTATCCGATATCTGTGTTTACATTCATTCGCATTTACATTCATTATGTAGCTTTTAATAGCGATAAGAACTGAAAGCTGGTTTTCAACCCTTGCCCCGTGAATTTTATAAATACATAAAGTTCCCGCCTCAATAAAATGCAAGCGCATACAGCACACCGGCATTTAAACGCTGTCTTTATGTGCAAACAGGTTGCTCTCACATCGTAGGGGCTCAGACTTCTGAGGGGACTTTTGAAATGTTTTACTTTACATGCAATGAATCTAAAATATATGGATTGATTTCTGTTTTTGCTGTACTTTGGATCAAATAAATGCATGCTTGCTGAGCAGAAGAGAATTCTTTAAAAAACAAAAATCTTACTGTTCACAAACTTTTCACTGGTAGTGTATGTTAGCATATAGTTTGAAGTTAAATATATTAATATTAATAAGGTGAGTCTGAGATGTTTATTTGACAGTGATTTCACATTTCTTGCTTGTATGAAGGCTAAATACAAATAAAAGGTGAACATTAATTTATTTGTGCTGTTTTTCCCCCTAAAATATTATATAGTTTTATAGGAGGAGTTCATAGACTTGGCAAATTATTTTTCATAAGTTTGTAGGTACAGACATCTGTTGTGGGCATTCTTGTCAGTTTTTATGAGGCTTTTTTTAATAGTGTTCATATCGATATCAGAATTATATCGTGATATAAATTTTGCCCATATCGTCCAGCCCTACTTTAGACACAACTGGTAGCTGATATCTGTGTTAACATTCATTCGTGCCCATCTGTGATCTCTTTACTATGCATATGGTAGTAGGTCATCAGGTTTTGAATGGCCATGCTATTAAAATTATTTATATAATTCACGTTGAATGGACATTATTATTTCCCACCATGGACAACAGCTGTCATGGATGTTTTGCAGCACAAAATCTGACTGAACAGATAAAGGCCAGAAAATAACGGTAATTTTCATTTGTTATTTTATCTACAGCTCGTTAGATGTAGAGTTCTGAAGTGAAATAAAGTAGCGCTGTAAGATTATATTTATTTGAATAAATCTGAATGAATTACCAAGAAAGAGAGAACGCGTGAGTGAGTAGCCTAATAGTGAAGCTTGTTGGTTTAATTACAAAAACAGTTATCACCTCATTGCTGAGAAATATTATGTAGCTTTTAATAGCGACGCTATTGTATTTATAAAATTCACGGGGCAAGAGTTGAAAACCAGCTTCTGAATATTGTGCAATTTCTTATATATAAAGTTCCCGCCTCAATAAAATGCAAGCGCATACAGCTCGCCGGCATTTAAACGCTGTCTTTATGTGCAAACAGGTTGCTCTCACATCGTAGGGGCTCAGAGTTCTGTGGAGAATTGGATATGTGTGTTTAGACGCAGGTCGGATGTCCAGATCCCGGATATGTATCCGATTAAAATCCACATTTGGAGGTGGCCCAGATCAGATGCGAAAAAACGGATCTCGTGCAGATTTTTATGTTCACACGTGTGCAACAAATTCTGATCTGTGTCAGATGTGAGCAAAAAATCTGATTTTTTTGTGCCAGTGTAAATGCAGCCAAAGATTCTAGTGATCCTGAAGATCTTCATTAGCTGGTTCAGGTGTGTTTAATAAAGGTTGGAGTTCCAGTGATCCTCCAGGAACAGGTTTGGAATGTTTTGGTCTTTCTTCGATTCAGTGGAAAGAGACAGTAGAGATGTGACAGGGAATAGCAGGGGAGAAGAGTCGAGGATTGGCAGCAGAAAAGGACCTCACAATTTTACATTTACGCATTTAGCAGACGCTTTTATCCAAAGCGACTTACATTGCAT
The DNA here is from genome assembly GCA_023376895.1 of Aspiorhynchus laticeps. Classification (NCBI taxonomy): domain Eukaryota; kingdom Metazoa; phylum Chordata; class Actinopteri; order Cypriniformes; family Cyprinidae; genus Aspiorhynchus; species Aspiorhynchus laticeps. The sequence goes on along the minus strand of CM041814.1, from coordinate 32,366,789 downwards.
TCAAGTTACAGTTTTACATTTTATCAGCTCTTGCTTTCCCTGGGAACTGAACCCATGATCTTGGCGTTGCTAGCGCCATGCTCTACCATTTGAGCTACAGGAAAGCCTGGGATCAAACTCAGGTCAATAGCATACATGTCATGAGCATAGACCAGGGGTCTTCAATCCTGCTCCAGCAAACCCACTGTCCAGCAGAGTTAGCTCCAGCCCTAATTAAACACACCTGAACCAGCTAATCAAGCTCTTCAGGATTGCTTGAAAAATCACAGGAAGGTGCATTGAAGCAGGTTGGAAACAAACTTTGCAGGACAGTGTGTCTCCAGGAGCAGGGTTGAAGACCTAAGGCATAGACTACTGGGCCACAGCTCTGACATATTTCTACACTTTGACTGGAGTCTACCTGTGACAACTTCAGTCAATTGAATATGATATCTTTATGTGTCTATTAAATAACTTAAGATGTATTTGAGAGCAAAAATGAAGTCAAACGAGCTACCTGCAGATCTCACATGTGAGATTGTTTCGATGCACAGATCTGAAGAAGACTACAAAAAATTTGCTGTATTAAAATTTAGTGGTTCCAAACCCGTAAGACCCTTCGTTCATCTTCAGGACACAAATTAAGATATTTTTGATCAAATCCAAGAGCTTTCTGACCCTGCATACACAGCAAGGGTACTACCACAATCAAGGCCCAGAAACATAGTAAGGACATCATTAAAATAGTCCTGAATGAAGCTACAAGAATACTTTTTGTGCGTCATGGTACTGTTGTGAACACGCAGCGAAGACTGATACGGAAGAGAAGACATTTTTGAATAAAGCCATTATTTTTGTTTTCTTTGCGCACAAAAATGTATTCTGGAAGCTTCGTAAAATTACGGTTGAACCACATGTCACATGGACTATTTTACCAATGTCCTTACAACAGTACGTGTATGTGCCTTGACCGTGGTAGTTCTCTCATATTTCACCAAAGATATCTTAATTTGTGTTCCAAAGGGTTTGGAATGACATGAGGGTGAGTAATTAATGACAGAATTGTCTTTTTTGGGTCAGCTATCCCTTTAAGGCTTTCCAATAGCACAGTGATTTTTTTTTCTATATCTAGCCGCCCAACTGAGCAGCCGGGAAAGCAGGATCCTGTGGTTTGATGAACCTCAACTCCAAGCATCATGTTTAGAGGAACCCAAGCACTGCTTATCATCTGCGCAATAGCTTTCTGCTGGGGAAGGATGGTGGTTTTCAGAGACTGGGTAGAAGGAAATATCCTTAAAGAAAACATGATTCAGAGATGACCTCAGACTGGGCAGAAGGTTCATTAAGCACACAGATGAGACAAACCAAGAGTAGTTTAGGGTCGACTCTGTGAGTGTCCTTGAGTGGCCAGACTTGAACCCAATCAAACATCTCTGGAGTGACCTGAAAATATCTGTCTGTTCAACCTGACACAGCAGAAGAGGATCTGATACGAAGCATGACAGAAAATCCCCAAATCAGCGTGTCATCTGGGTACTTTCTGAAAGGACAATATGATTACCCTTTACAGGACACACAAAACCTTACAGTTGAGTTTGTTTGCACAAAGGTTTATCTGTTTACAGTTTTTTTGCTGATATTTTTTGTTGAGAAGCATCGCCCATGTCCTTTTATCAGTCAATCTATTGGATCTTAACACTCATAAACATTGTTGCTCAGGTTCATATTTGGCTGAGAAATCCACCTGATGTGAAGGATGTTTCCATGCTTGTAGCTTTATTCTGAAGTGGATTTGATTCCACTTAAAGCTTCACCATCAGAAGTTTTGTGAAGTATAGCAGCCTTCAGAGTCAGAGACCTCCCCCTCCAATTTATTTTTCATCTGTATTGTTATTTATTTATTTATTTCATTACTTTTGATCATTGGTCGCATTGTTGTCAGTAATAGTCTGATGCAAAGGGACCAGTAATGCGTTGCCGGTTACCCTAATTTACACTCAACATCATCAAAGATGATGCAAGCTCATACAGAGATACATTTAAAGGGGTCATATGACGTTCCTAAAAATCACATTATTTTGTGTATTTGGTGTAATGCAAAGTTTACGTGATTTAAGGTTCAAAAAAACACATTATTTTCCACATATCGTACATTATTGTTGCTCCCCTCTGCCTCACCTTTCTGAAACGCGGCGATTTTTACAAAGCTCTTCGTTCTGAAAAGCGCAGTGTGCTCTGATTGGCCAGCTATCCAGTGCGTTGTGATTGGCCGAATACCTCAAGCATGTTTACTGAAATGTTATGCCCCTTACCATATTTGGAAACACACAGTGTCTCCACGACAACAATACTACAGCAAGAATAAAAGTTACGTCTTCTTTCTTTGCGTATACATTTGGGCGGTGTTATGCAGATCTTCCCACACAGTGACGTAGATTTGTGGGGTGTGTTTGAATGAGGTGTTTTAGGAATGCGTGGACAAGTCTTAACTTTTATGAAGAATATCTCTTTGGGTTTGAGACTTTAGTCTTTGCAACTTCAGGGATCTTATCTATGCACAAAGAGCTTGTAACGCTCTAAAGAGAAAGAAAAACTTGAAATCGCTTCATATGACCCCTTTAAGCAGTTTTAACACTCACTACAAATTTAAAATGTGTACTGTCCTTGTATTCTGATATTGTTGGTGATATGTTTTTCTTTGTATCTCCCAGCAGGAGAAGCCCAAACTGATCGATCCTCTGGACTATGAGGCAGTGATTTCAGAGCTTGAACCTGAGCTCAGAGAAGATCCTCTTCAAGATCTCCTGCTATTCCCAGACCTCGACTTCACCGTGAGTGCTTCGCTCTCTCTCTGTGTGCGAGTGTTTGCTTGTGCGTATCAGTGGCGTTCATGCATTTACATCCCGTGATGATAGGACTGTTTTTGACATTTTGAAAATGCTCTAAAAAGGGTCTTTTTTGATAGGTGTGGAAAATGACAAAAAGTCATGAAGTAGGTGTTGAATGACTGTGTGCATGCTTGCGTATGTGTTAAACTTCTCCCTGTGTGCAGCACTGAAAACAGCCAAGGCCTTTCCGACCACATCCTCTTTCACACGTAGATCTGGGCTTTACATGGCACAAATATAAACACGGCTTGTGTGACTATTCTCAGTGAGCACACACAAACATCACACCTCATATTGCTGTGTTCATGATGAAAATGGAGAGCTTAAAACCAGAAAGGCAGCGCCAACAAATCCAAATCAGCAATCAAGCTGAGTACTCCAGAGAAACCGGCCGTAGGGCAGCGCTGGGCACAGTGAATATATACACACAGCGTTAATGAATTCCAGATGAATCCACGTCAGATGTGATTGGGACCTCTACCGGTGGATGGTGGAACTGTCTGTTATGAGTAGATTTTGCTGTGGATATTACAACTTATGTTATATTTTTGGAGACTGACAGATGTGGTCACTATAAACAGTCATCCTGTGGAAAGTACTACGTAATTTTTCCAAAATAAAAGCACATCTTCCCCAACCGCATATCTTCATTAAATCAGAGTCTCTAAGGTTGGCAAAAAAAATAAAATTAAATTGTTGCGGTACACTGGGGAGGAGATGAGAGATGCTTTTTAAAAAAGGATGTCAATGGAGGAGAGGCTTCAATACGCTGAATAAACAATCAGATTATGTTCAAGATAAACTTTTTTTTTGTCTTTTTTTGGAGTGCTGTTTTATAAGAGAAGTCACAGACAATTCTGAGTCAGGTGAAATTCAGTTTATAGCACTTCATTTCTGTGATATCCGCAAACAGCAGGCTCATTTGAGATGAGCAATGTTGCTCTGATGTCATGCTGATGTATGCAAACACTGGAGAGACGGCTGAGACAGATGGTGCAGTTGCTTTCCTCCGACTGCACTAACTATAGGTGCGATAGGAAATGACTTGCTGATGACACACAGCTTAAAGGGACAGTACAAGTTTTCTGTTTCTTCCTTCTTAAGGTCCAGGTAATCAAAGTCCAAAAACATCATAAAGGTGTCATAAATGAATCCATATGAATACAGCAGTTTACTGGAGATATGATTGCATTATATGATGAACAGATTTAATTCAGGCTTTTATTTACATATATCCATCTCTGATTTAACTACTGGCTTGAAAATGGGCCTCACTTTGGCTCTGGCGAGCAATGTCAGAATAAAGGCAAATAATGGATGAATAAAACAAAAGATTGATGAATATGATGTCTCATATTAGAGAGAGGTGTGAAATGCTTGCAGAGTGAGAACAAATTAGTATGAGACCTCAATCACATAAAAGCACAAATGGACGTGGAAAGTTCTGTGGGTGTTTTACTGACAATGTGCAAATTAAAGAATACAGATGCAGATCAAATCCATAATGACCAATGCAATCCACCAAGAGCAGCTCAAATCAGCATAGAGCTGATAATCAGGTGCATGTCATCTGCTAACAGCACAGGTGCAAAATGGCTTAAAACATGCTTTTTTGGGGGGACACTTAGTAATGGCACAAATACTGACTACTGCAAACCATGGTACAGTAAATCGCTTTGCATGATTTATTTAAACACTCTCCTCTCATAAATGTTCCATCTGAAAGGGAAACTAAAAATGCATATGCATTAAAGGGGTCATCGGATGTCCATTTTCCACAAGCTGATATGATTCTTTAGGGTCTTAATGAAAAGTATATAACATACTTTGGTTAAAATTTCTCAATGGTAGTGTAAAACACCTTCTTTACCCTGTCAATATCAGCTCTGTTTTCAGCGAGCCGTTTTAGTCCATGTTGCTTTAAATGCTAATGAGCTCTGCTGTCTCCGCCCCTCTCTTCCGTGGGGTGACGAGCAGTACTGTTTACTTCAGCTGCAGAACTGGCTAACGAGCACGTTATTAGAAAAGGTGATTTGCAAAGATTCATAAAAGAACTTTGCACTGAGTTCCTGCGCTGCGTTTTCTCCTCAGCATTTTATGCAAACCATCAACGTGCTCAGAAACATGGGACGTTTAATGAAAGTTAATGAAACAGCCGGGGAGAGATAACACAATAAATGTATTAAACATTCCTTTATTAGAAAATATACAGCAGACAGTTGTGCTGAGCAGCAAAGTTAACAGCACAAGACTAAAAATATGCTTTGCAAGCAAATGAAACAAGCTTACTAAACAAGCTTGTGTAATTTATGTTTCACAATGATTCAATAAAAACGAGGGATATGTTACTAAAATATAACTAAGAAACCTTTTAATAGTATATTTAGTGTTCAGGAGAGTTAGACATATTTTGTTTGTTATGCATCATGTGCCTTTCTGTTTTATGAAAAAATAATTTCAGGTTCATTATACAAAAGCAAAGGATTATGAAGGTAGATATAAATATTATATTATATAGATAGATAGACAAATACCTTTCTTAACATAAGCTTTAAGCATTTAAGTAAAGATTTTTTACCATCAGTGACACACATTAACCACAAATGTTCCATTAAGGAGAAAAAATCATTAAAAAAAGTATCTTTTCTCAAATTCTTAAATGTAATCAAGTCCAATTATACAGATAAATCAAATAAGAATAACAAGACACTATCACACATGCACCAATCAAATGAAACCAATATCAACTTTTACACAGACTGTTTTATTGCAGCTCAGGTGCAATTACGACTGCATAAATAATTCTCTGAAATTAATGTTTTAAAAATTAAATTTAAAAATAGCAATTTGAAATTACTAAAAAGTGATATTTTCAAATATGAAACTAAATTAAAACTGCCAGTAACCACCACATTCCTGCTTGTGTGATATTGCAGAACTATATTATAAGTATATAAAAAAAAACAAGAACTAATATTGCTTGTAATCTGTTGACACAATTTTATTGAGCAAATAAAGTGTATAATTTTTTACAGTGTAGATTTATTTGACTTGACCCCTGGAAAACATTATTTTTAAGCTCTTCTTGTGAAGAACAAACTGTGATGAACAATGGTGCAAGAAAGAATAAATCATATGAGGAGTGTGTTCATTGAGAGAGGCGTACTGAGAGAGTTCAACTGTTCTGGCTTCATAAGGGACTTTTCCTCTAAGGTTTACTCCGTCTGGACACTTCTTCAGTTTACTGAATTAGTCAGTTCAAAGGAGCACTGAAAAAAACAATAAGTAAGATTTACTTCATTTTTATTTTGCAAGTTTTTGCACACATACATTTTATGTAAAATGTAAGTATTGAATTAAGTAAAATCTACTTAACTAAGTTAGTTAAAATTAGCAAAGGAAATAAGTAAATTTAACATGGCCAGTTGGAATTTAATGAGTAATTTTGACTTCATTATTTTAAGTTAAATCTGCAATACTTAAGTACATTTCACTCAATCAACGTAGCACTGAGAAACAACCATGCTATTAAAGTATGTGATTCACTCACAAACATGTAAGTAAACAGCTTGTTATTCTTTTAAGATAATATGTCCACTCAAAATAATTAGCACCCAACTGAACACAGAGACCTCAACACTTGGTACACCATACACAATGACGGTAACAATCAGTGGATAGTGTTAGTGAGTATGAATGGGTCATTCTGAGTAGAAAATCAACTACTACCAGTGAAAAAGGTATCATGACTCCCAGCAGCATGCTGCATTTGATTTGACTCCAGCAGCTTCTTGTTGAACCCAGACTCAGTTCTGACTGTTTGTGTGCCTCCAGGTGTCCACTCTTCCTGTGGAGCGGAGAACGCTGAAGTCCACTGTGCCAGAGGGAGCCGACACACACGCTGAATGTCTGCTGGTCAGACGGGTGAGTTCAGATCTGGAGGTCATGGGAGATGTTCACCTTCACTTTCAGAGCACTGATTCCACCTTCACACTCTGCTCTTACTGATGCAGCGTGAAATCAGTGACGTTTGACCCTATTATATATTATTATATATATAATAGGGCCTATACAGTATATAATATATAGGGCCAGTTTTACAAATCAGGGAAAATTAGTGCAAGAGCGCAATTACAAAACCGCGCCGATTGTGTAAATTTCTGCGGGTGATTTACTAACAATGCACAAATTAAAGAACACAGACACAACATCTCATTAACATATCAACCAACGCAATATACCAAGCGCAGCACAGCACAAATTAGCGTAGTTGCAAATAAAGAATAAAGAAATAAAGAAGCCACAGTACATTGAAAAGAACCGGAGGCCAAAAAATGAAGGTTTGCTAGAAGTTTTGATGGAGCTGGTATTGTGTGACTCCTAGAGGAGGGTTCAAAGACGTCTTTTATTTCCTGAAGCAAATTAAAAATAACATGGCTTGCAAACGATATGTTCAGATAATGTGTTCTTCTGGCATTCAATATAAATTAATACATGTAGAAAAATCCTCTCCCTTCTACCCTTCTCTCTGTTCTCTGTATGACTCCTCTAGCAACAATAATTGCTGCCATTTCAAGCGAAAAATAGTTTAAGACATGATAAAATATTTTTGGGCATTAAATAATGGCGCAAATGCCAGTAATTTGACGAGTGCAAACGTTAGTAAATCTCGTTGCTTGATTCATTTGAATACTAATTCTTCACTGCGCATCTTTAGTAAAACCTGGCAGTACTATTTTAACAGCAATAGACGGTTTGCGCTGGTGCAAACTGATAGTAAAACTGGCCCATAGTATAGTAATGCTATATGTGACCCTGGACCACAAAACCAGTCATAAGGGTCACATTTTGAAAGTGAGATTTATACATTTGTTAGGATAGGACAATATTTAGCTGAGATATAACTGTTTGTAAATCTGGAATCTGAGGGTGCAAAAAAATCTAAATATTGAGAAAATCACCTTTAAAGTTGTTCAAATGAAGTTCTTAGCAATGCATATTACTAATCAAAAATTAAGTTTTGATATATTTACAGTAGGAAATTTACAAAATATCTTCATGGAACATGATCTTTATTTAATATCCTAATGATTTTTGGCATAAAATAATTTTGACCCATATATTTGGCTTTTGCTACAAATATACCCGTGCTACTTATGACTGCTTTTGTGATCCAGGGTCACACATAAAGCATGTTTATGACTTGTGACCGTATGGAATAATTTTTTTATTTTTTGTGAATTCCCTAGATATTTGTAGGTTGTCTATGACTGTGGGAAGCCAGAAACCGTAAACTAATCCAAATATTGCCACATTAAAATGACACCTCATTCTGTTTCCTCTGAGTCTGACCATGTTTTTAGTACTGCCCTGAATAAGCTGACAGATGTTTACATGTAGTCCACAAGACTAAATAATAGCTGAAGTTACAGAACGTGACCTAGTTGATACTATGTTATTACCAGCATGAACTGTTTTCATATGATTTCTTAATTAGCATCAATCTTCACAGTACATACCATAACATATAGCAAAGCCAAAAAATATTTATTATGAATTTGGAAAAGTGTTAAAAATGGAACATCACATTGACATAAATATTCAGACCCTTAACACAGTACTTAGTTTTGTTTAAGAGAAACATCAGCCAGAAATGAAGACTGTCATCATTTACTCACCCTTGTCATCCAGATTTCTTACTAATACTTCAGTTAACATATAGAAGAATACCAGCGTAGATATTTTTAATATTCTCTCATCATTTTTATCATTCATTGAACCACCAAAAGTTTCATGTACGTTTGAGTATCCAGTGGTTCTGAACCTGACGGGACATTATGAGACCCAATACAGTACTAAAATAGAAAAATAATTTTGTGATGTGTTTTTGTTCATGGTTTGCACAAGCTTTTATAAAGGACCATGTTTGGGTGCAGAACCTCTAAACTGCTTAGAAGTATATTAAACATTAAAATACTGGCAGTAACAGAAAATTGTAAAAGTGTTTTATTTTTGCTTATCTGTTTGTTGTTTAGAAAATGTTTATCCTTTGAAATTTACATCAAACATACTGTATTTAATATTCAAGCAGTCATTATCACATAAACGACACATGTAACATTCTGAAAGGTCTTTTGAATTGCATGAATGCTTTTTGTCATTTAGCTCTTACAGTAGGATGAACCTCTGCCTGTTTTTTGTTTGTTTGTCTGTTTGATTCTATAGGCCTGTCAATTTTACAACTCCCAGCTGCATGTGATCCAGTATAAATATGAAGAGTATGCAGGGGACTACCGCACACTGCCCAGGTACAACGCCATTCACTGTTTCACAGATGAGGGTTTTAATGGGGATTTAATAATTCAAAAATAAGTGCCTTGCTTGACACAGACAAAACTGAGAATTGACCTCTTAGTTGTTGTATTAGCTTGGACAAGACTGGACTGGCCAGTGGTGGTTTGCAGACAGGCTGTTCTTTTATCTCTGATCCTTCAGAAGCTCGTCTTCCAACATTTATAGCCCTGTTCACACCGCCAGCAAAACACAGACAAAACGGCCTGATCCTATTCGTCTGAGAAGAGTATGTGGGCGTGTCCAGCTGCTTGAGAAAGTTGAGAAATGTTTAAGTTTATGCAAATGAGGAGCAAATTTCAGAAGCGATAACCAGTAGAAAACTCTATCCGTATGTATTTGTTGTATATATTTGTTGCTTCTTCTTCATATGCGAGTGTGATTTGAACCTGAATAACATCCAGTAGTCCAGGAACCATTGTTGGGGAGTAACTAGTTACATGTAACAAAATTACATAATTTGATTACAAAATAAGGTTACTCTTCATTTTAAGATGTCCTTGTTACAGTGTAATTATACATTTACTGAGTTAACTACATGTACTTACTATATGTGACCCTGTACCACAAAACCAGTCATAAGGGTCAGTTTTTCAAAATTGAGATTTATGCATCAGCTGAATAAATAATCTTTCCATTGATGTATGGTTTGTTATGATAGGATAATATTTGTCTGAGATACAACTATTTGAAAATCTGGAATCTGAGGGTGCAAAAAAAATCTAAATATTGAGAAAATCGCCTTTAAAGTTGTTCAAATGAAGTTCTTAGCAATGCATATTACTAATCAAAAATTAAGTTTTAATATATTTACGGTAGAAAATTTACAAAATATCTTCATGGAACATGATCTTTACTTAATATTCTGATTGTTTGCATAAAATAAAAATCTATAATTTTGACCCATACAATGTATTGTTGTCTATTGCTACAAATATACCTGTGTTACTTATGACTGCTTTTGTGCTCCAGGGTCGGATATGGTTAGGTTTAGGGTTTGGCTTAGGGTTACTTCGATGTAATTATGCATAATTAATTATAATTATAGTATTAAGTGCATGTAACGTGTAACAAGGACACCTATAAATAGAGTGTTACCCAAAATAAATGCAACTGTAATTTGTAAAAAAAATTACAGTTAACTGTAATTAATTTAAATATGTTATATAAAAATGTTAAAGATTATAAAGGGGGTTACATCTGAATATTTTCACACACATACAGATATGATTGATTTCTTTCCCAAATTGCATTAACCTCAGAATGACCTCAAAGTAAAAAAGGTGATAAAGTCTGATTTTGTGGTGCTGTGCTTTAAATTAAACTATTATAATCTTAATTGAAGTGAAGGATTGTGAGAGTCTGACAGTAATCAGTGTTGAGTTCTACTGTAAGGTTAATCCTGCCTGCTTTACATGTTTCAAAAATGATTAACAGTTTAGAAGAAATGTTGAAAAAAATCAAAATTTAGAAAAGTAATCAAAAGATAATCAAATGTAATCAGTTACATTATTTTAATAAAGTAACTGAAATACATTTACATTTAGTCATTTAGCAGACGCTTTTATCCAAAGTGACTTACAAATGAGGACAATAGAAGCAATCAAAACCAACAAAAGAGCAACAACATGCAAGTGCTGTGACACGTCTTGGTTAGCCTAACACAGTACATGTAGAAAGGGGTGTTTTTTTTAAAGAAAACGAGTAGATAGAAGTGAAAAAAAGAAAGCTAGTGTTAGTTTTTCAAGAAAAGCTAGCAGTTAGAGAATAAATATGCAATTGATAGAGGGTCAAATGTGTGTTGTTTTTTTTAAATAAAAAGAAGACAGATAGATAAAATAGAATTAGAATAGAGAGTCTTAGAGTTAGAGAGTCAAATAAAGATGGAAGAGATGTGTTTTTAGCCGATTCCTGAAGATGGGTAAGTAGTTGGCAGGTCATTCCATCAGGTGGGAACAGTTAATGAAAAAGTCTGTGAAAGTGATTTTGTGCCTCTTTGGTATGGTACAATAATGCGTTGTTCACTTGCAGAACGCAAGCTTCTAGAGGTACAAGTCTGAAGTAATGAATTTAGGTAAAGGGGTGCAGAGCCAGAGGTGGTTCTGTAGGCAAACATTAATGCCTTGAATTTAATGCGAGTAGCTATTGGTAGCCAGTGCAAATTGATGAACAGAGGTGTGACGTGCCTTCTTTTCGGCTCATTAAAGATTAATATTGCAGCAGCATTTTGGATTAATTGTAGAGGTTTGATGGAATTGGCTGGAAGACCTGCTATGAGAGCATTGCAATAGTCCAGTCTGGACAGAACAAGAGCTTGAACAAGGAGTTGTGAAGCATGTTCCAAGAGAAAGGGCCTGATCTTCCTAATAATGTATAAAGCAAATCTGCAGGACCAGGCAGTTTTAGCAATGTGGTCTGAGAAAGTCAGCTGATCATCAATCATAACTCCAAGGTTTCTGGCTGTTTTTGAAGGAGTTATGGGTGATGAGCCTAACTGGATGGTGAAATTGTGATTAAGTGATGGGTTTGCTGAAACTACAAGCAGTTCTGTCTTAGCTAGGTTGAGTTGAAGGTGATGGTCCTTCATCCAGCAAGAAATGTCTGTTAGACAAGCTGAGATGCGAGTAGCTATCATCAGATCATCAGGATAGAATGAGAGGTAGAGTTGAGTGTCATCAGCATAGCAGTGATATGAAAAGCCATGTTTCTGAATGACAGAACCTAGTGATGCCATGTAGACAGGGAATAGAAGTGGTCCAAGAACTGAGCCCTGAGGCACCCCAGTAGTTAGATGTTGCGACTTGGATACCTCACCCCTCCAAGATACCTTGAAGGACCTATCTGAGACTCAAACCACTGGAGTGCAGTTCCTGAGATGCCCTTTCTCAATAGGGTTGACAGGAGGATCTGGTGGTTGACCGTATCAAAAGCAGTGGACAGATCCAGCAAGATAAGTAATGAAGACTTGGAAGCCGCTCTTGCAAGTCTTAGGGCTTCAACAACTGAAGAGCAAGGCAGTTTCGGTCGAATGTCCACTGAATGTCCACAGTGAAAGGTAGAAGGGAAACCAGTCTATAGTTCCCTAAAAGAGTTGGGTTAAGAATGGGTTTCTTAAGAAGTGGGGTTATACGAGCCTGTTTAAATGCTGAGGGGAAAAGTCCAGTGTGAAGGGATGTGTTAACGATGTGAGTGAGTGCAGGTAAAACTGCAGGAGAAATGGCTTGAAGGAGATGAGATGGAATAGGATCAAGAGGACAAGTAGTAGGATGACTGGAAAGGATAAGTTTAGAGACTTCTGCCTCAGAGAGTGAAGAGAAGGATGTGAACGAGTGTATGTTTGCTGGTAAGATGTGTTTGACAGATTGTGGTTTAGAAATAGTTACAATACTTATTACATTTTAAATAGGGTAACTTGTAATCTGTAACCTTATGTTACTTTTCCAAAGTAATCTTCCCAACACTGCCAGTAACTTCATATTAGTTCAAGTTTATTAACAAAATTGGAAAATGCTACACAGTCAAAAACTGTATCACTTCAGTATTTCATGACAGAAACAGTCATTGCTGGAAATGACATCACCATCACTTTGCAATATTTTATTAAACATATTAAATTATTTTACAGAATTATTTAACAACAGTGCTTAATCTGTATAATTATATAATTATTTCTTACAAAGAGCCATATTTATTTGGCAGAGTGAGTTTAAATTGTGTATTGATAGATCGGTCGTCAGGTTTAATGCACTAACACTGCTCTAGTTTATAACACTTTCCAACAGCAGAAAGTTACTTTTTAGTGACAAGAAAACAAATTCCTTGTCAAATCAGAATGATATCTTAGTTTTACCTGCAATATATTAGCTGTGATTGCATTTGTATATGTCCAGATGTGCCGTCTAACAGTAACAACAACAGCCATGAGAGACTAGCGGCATGCAGGGACAACATCACTGCTGCTGTGAACATATAGTACATTGTTACAGAGCAGAGAGGGATGTAAGTCGACAGAACGTGTGTGTGTGTGTGTATTTGTGCTGGATAAACTGCACACTGTCTCTGGCACACAGGACAGACACAAAGAGCTCTGCTTTACACGAGCACTGAGGCAGACAACCTGTGTGTGGGGTCCTGTCAGAATAAAACTCACTGAAAGGACTGAAAACACATGATGTGGAGAATACGACCTCTTTGAATAGGAGAGCAGGATTTATTGGCACGCTGATGCTTGAGGGGTTTTTCTACTTTCTTTCTTTTTTGAAGTGTTTTAGACTGGCTTGTGTGTAATGTTTTCGATATGTCCTTGTTACTGATTCTTTTGTTTTTGTGGATGAATGGAAGTAGTGATTTATGAAACAACTCTTTTGAAATATGTATAATAATATTCAAAAGAAATATGATATATGATATACTGTATATTTATAATAAAATATATGCCCTCCTGAAAATGTTAGAAGGTGACAATATTATCACGAACTGTTGTACAAGTAATTTTCTTTGCTGTTAATAAAACATACAAATGAATATTATTTATTAAACATACTAATGCTAAATCAGCAGAAGCACATATGCAAACCCCAGCTGCTGGTGGAAGTGAAGATGTTTCTCGTTCCTGCTCTTCTCTTTCTGATCGTAGCAGATGACAGTGATTCTTTTCTCTCTCTCCATCATTCTTCTGCCTGATAGGAAGCTATATAAATCAGAGAAGTTGCCCTCGCACTCCTTTGAGATCGACAATGAAGATGTGGACAAAGATGAGGTCAGTACGACACATCAAGCTGAACTTACAGAAAGATTCATATGACCTTCTGTCCATAAAAATGTTGAAAATTATGTAAATGTGAAAGTAAAGGAGTGTGTTCAATTCCTAAATGCACTTTTACATTTTTCTTTATAATTCGTTCTAACATTTCTTTATTTATTTATATTTTGTGTAGGACACAACTTCTCTGTCCTCATCTAAAGGTGGAGGAGGTGGAGCAGGTAGTGGAGGTGCAGGGGGAATCGGGGTTTTTAAGTCCGGCTGGCTCTATAAAGGCAACTTTAACAGCACGGTGAACAACAGTATCACTGTCCGGGTAAGAGTGCACGTCTTTCACACACCGTCTCACATGTCTGCATGTAACAGGTGCCGTTATTAAACATCTCATCAAAGTTTACATATAATGTGCTAACACACTGACTAGTAATTTGTGAATGTGTGATCATTTTATGTGTATGTCAGAAGGAAAAAAAAAATACTAGATTAGGGGGTCACTTAAAAGAATGGTTTATCCAAAAATTAAAATTTGCTGAAAATGTGCTCACCCTCAGGTCATCCAAGATGTAGATGAGTTTGTTTCTTCATCGGATTTGGAGAAATGTAGCATTGCATCAGTGTCTCAGCAATGGATGCTCTGCAGTGAATGGGTGCCGTCAGAATGAGAGTCCAAACAGCTGATAAAAACATCACAATAATCCACAAGTAATCCACACCACTCCAGTCCATCAGTTAACATCTGGAGAGAGAAACAAATCCATCATTAAGACATTTTTAACTAAAATGCAAGTCCATAATCCATAATAATGCTTCTTCCAGTGAAAAAGTGTTCTGGTCTGAATCAGGAGAGAAATCTGCCAAAACAGCTCTAAACAAATATGTGTCTGGATTTTGATGTGAGAGACAACAGGAGATGCACTTTTTCACTGGAGGAAGCATTATTATGGATTATGGACTCGGATTTTAGCCAGAAGCAATGGTTTGATGTTAAAAACGTCTTAATGCTGGATATGTTTCAGCTTTTGTCTTCTCCAGATGTTAACTGATGGACTGGAGTGGTGTGGATTACTTGTGGATTATTGTGATGTTTTTATCAGCTGTTTGGACTCTCATTCTGACGGCACCCATTCACTGCAGAACATCCATTGCTGAGACACTGATACAGTGACACATTTCTCCAAATCTGTTGAAGAAACAAACTCCTCTACATGTTGGATGGCCAGAGTACTTACATAGTTGCACTGATGCTTTCATTCTCAGACTGTGTTTTCTAGAATGGTAGACTTCTCTCTTCTCTAAGTGCATCTACTTTTCCTTCATTTTTTTATTTTTTTTTTACAAATTCTATATTATCACAAACACTACATGAGTGAAAAATATTGCTGATTGCCTGTTGCTTGTTTTTGACTTTATTGACACTTGTACTTCTCCAGTCCTTCAAGCGAAGATATTTTCAGCTGACTCAGCTAACTGACAACTCTTACATCATGAACTTCTATAAAGATGAGAAAATATCAAAGGAACCTAAAGGCTGTATATTTCTGGACTCGTGCACCGGGGTGGTTCAGGTCAGTAAATATGTTTTTAAAGCGGTTCAGCAAACATTATCATTGAGGTGACCAGTGACTGATATTTATTATGGTTTCTGGGTTCACACAGAATAACCGCTTGAGGAAACACGCCTTTGAGTTGAAAATGAACGAAGTGACATATTTTGTCCTGGCTGCCGAGAACGAGCAAGACATGGATGATTGGATCAACACTCTCACACGCATCCTGCAGATCAGCCCTCCGGACGGCCCGGCTCTGGATCGCAAGAGCACGGACCTGAGCGACAGCAAACAAGGTGAGTGCTTACAAAGCATGAAGTACAGAAGCAATGATGTGCATTATTTTGTATGTGTGTCAATGTTGCGTTTGCAAGAAAGGTTAGTGACGATTAAAAGTGGTCTAACGCTGTTTCACACATGATCTGTTTGCAGTACGTATGCATTATGGATTTTTTTCCGTGCACACATATGCGACGCAGAAAATGCATTGCAGGATCATTTCTGCACCGAGTCTGTTTTTGCTGTTCTGCACGTATTTAATTAAAGTGAGCGCATTGTTCATGCTCAAAATAAGCATGAATTGACATGAAAATGTAGTCATTTTTCCATAAATGCATATAGTTATTCACAATAATCCTATTACTTTAAGCCCATGATAAAGTAAAGAAAACTACAAAAACTGTAAACAGATAAACCTTTGTGCAAACAAACTCAACTGTAAGGTTTTGTGTGTCCTGTAAAGGGTAATCATATTGTCCTTTCAGAAAGTACCCAGATGACACGCTGATTTGGGGATTTTCTGTCATGCTTCGTATCAGATCCTCTTCTGTTGTGTCAGGTTGAACAGACACAGATATTTTCAGGTCACTCCAGAGATGTTTGATTGGGTTCAAGTCTGGCCACTCAAGGACACTCACAGAGTCGACCCTAAACTACTCTTGGTTTGTCTCATCTGTGTGCTTAATGAACCTTCTGCCCAGTCTGAGGTCATCTCTGAATCATGTTTTCATTAAGGATATTTCCTTCTACCCAGTCCCAGTCTCTGAAAACCACCATCCTTCCCCAGCAGAAAGCTATTGCGCAGATGATAAGCAGTGCTTGGGTTCCTCCAAACATGATGCTTGGAGTTGAGGTTCATCAAACCACAGGATCCTGCTTTCCCGGCTGCTCAGTTGGGCGGCTAGATATAGAAAAAAAAATCACTGTGCTATTGGAAAGCCTTAAAGGGATAGCTGACCCAAAAAAGACAATTCTGTCATTAATTACTCACCCTCATGTCATTCCAAACCCTTTGGAACACAAATTAAGATATCTTTGGTGAAATATGAGAGAACTACCACGGTCAAGGCACATACACATACTGTAGTAAGGACATTGGTAAAATAGTTCATGTGACATGTGGTTCAACCGTAATTTTACGAAGCTTCCAGAATACATTTTTGTGCGCAAAGAAAACAAAAATAATGGCTTTATTCAAAAATGTCTTCTCTTCCGTATCAGTCTTCGCTGCGTGTTCACAACAGTACCATGACGCACAAAAAGTATTCTTGTAGCTTCATTCAGGACTATTTTAATGATGTCCTTACTATGTTTCTGGGCCTTGATTGTGGTAGTACCCTTGCTGTGTATGCAGGGTCAGAAAGCTCTTGGATTTGAGCAAAAATATCTTAATTTGTGTCCTGAAGATGAACGAAGGGTCTTACGGGTTTGGAACCACTAAATTTTAATACAGCAAATTTTTTGTAGTCTTCTTCAGATCTGTGCATCGAAACAATCTCACCTCTGAGATCTGCAGGTAGCTCGTTTGACTTCATTTTTGCTCTCAAATACATCTTAAGTTATTTAATAGACACATAAAGATATCATATTCAATTGACTGAAGTTGTCACAGGTAGACATTTACATTTAGCAGACGCTTTTATCCAAAGCGACTTACAGTGCATTCAGGCTATACATGTTTTATCACTATGTGTGTTCCCTGGGAATCGAACCCACAACCTTTTGCGCTGCTAACGCAATGCTCTACCACTGAGCCACAGGAACACTGTCAAAGACTCCAGTCAAAGTGTAGAAATATGTCAGAGCTGTGGCCCAGTAGTCTATGCCTTAGGTCTTCAACCCTGCTCCTGGAGACACACTGTCCTGCAAAGTTTGTTTCCAACCTGCTTCAATGCACCTTCCTGTGATTTTTCAAGCAATCCTGAAGAGCTTGATTAGCTGGTTCAGGTGTGTTTAATTAGGGCTGGAGCTAACTCTGCTGGACAGTGGGTTTGCTGGAGCAGGATTGAAGACCCCTGGTCTATGCTCATGACATGTATGCTATTGACCTGAGTTTGATCCCAGGCTTTCCTGTAGTTCAAATGGTAGAGCATGGCGCTAGCAACGCCAAGATCATGGGTTCGATTCCCAGGGAAAGCAAGAGCTGATAAAATGTAAAACTGTAACTTGAATGCAATGTAAGTCGCTTTGGATAAAAGCGTCTGCTAAATGCGTAAATGTAAAATTGTGAGGTCCTTTTCTGCTGCCAATCCTCGACTCTTCTCCCCTGCTATTCCCTGTCACATCTCTACTGTCTCTTTCCAGTGAATCGAAGAAAGACCAAAACATTCCAAACCTGTTCCTGGAGGATCACTGGAACTCCAACCTTAATTAAACACACCTGAACCAGCTAATGAAGATCTTCAGGATCACTAGAAACTTTGGCTGCATTTACACTGGCACAAAAAATCTGATTTTTTGCTCACATCTGACACAGATCAGAATTTGTTGCACACGTGTGAACACAAAAATCTGCACAAGATCCGTTTTTTCGCATCTGATCTGGGCCACTTCCAAATGTGGATTTTAATCGGATACATATCCGGGATCTGGACATCCGACCTGCGTCTAAACACACATATCCAATTGACAATGTGAGCGCAACCTGTTTGCACATAAAGACAGCGTTTAAATGCCGGCGAGCTGTATGCGCTTGCATTTTATTGAGGCGGGAACTTTATATATAAGAAATTGCACAATATTCAGAAGCTGGTTTTCAACTCTTGCCCCGTGAATTTTATAAATACAATAGCGTCGCTATTAAAAGCTACATAATATTTCTCAGCAATGAGGTGATAACTGTTTTTGTAATTAAACCAACAAGCTTCACTATTAGGCTACTCACTCACGCGTTCTCTCTTTCTTGGTAATTCGTTCAGATTTATTCAAATAAATATAATCTTACAGCGCTACTTTATTTCACTTCAGAACTCTACATCTAACGAGCTGTAGATAAAATAACAAATGAAAATTACCGTTATTTTCTGGCCTTTATCTGTTCAGTCAGATTTTGTGCTGCAAAACATCCATGACAGATGTTGTCCATGGTGGGAAATAATAATGTCCATTCAACGTGAATTATATAAATAATTTTAATAGCACGGCCATTCAAAACCTGACGGCCTACTACCATATGCATAGTAAAGAGATCACAGATGGGCACGAATGAATGTTAACACAGATATCAGCTACCAGTTGTGTCTAAAGTAGGGCTGGACGATATGGGCAAAATTTATATCACGATATATTTCTTAATTTCGGTCGATACGATATAATTCTGATATCGATATGAACACTATTAAAAAAAGCCTCATAAAAACTGACAAGAATGCCCACAACAGATGTCTGTACCTACAAACTTATGAAAAATAATTTGCCAAATCTATGAACGCCTCCATATATTTTAGATTCATTGCATGTAAAGTAAAACATTTCAAAAGTCCCCTCAGAAGTCTGAGCCCCTACGATGTGAGAGCAACCTGTTTGCACATAAAGACAGCGTTTAAATGCCGGTGTGCTGTATGTGCTTGCATTTTATTGAGGCGGGAACTTTATGTATTTATTAAAATTCACGGGGCAAGGGTTGAAAACCAGCTTTCAGTTTCTTATCGCTATTAAAAGCTACATAATGAATGTAAATGCGAATGAATGTAAACACAGATATCGGATAGCAGTTGTGTCTAAAGTGAATGTAAATCTGTGCATTAAGACTTGCAGTGAAAATGCAGCCAAAGGCAAGTCTGTTGGAGCTAAAATCTGTGGGATGTTGGCCCTCCTGGAGCAGGATTGAGCACTCTTGGTCTATAGAAATAGCAAACACCTGAAGAAAATTTCAAGTGTCATAGTAAAGGTTCTGAATACTTACATTAATTTGACATTTCAGTGTTTTCTTTAAAAACAAATCACAAGGATGTCACAATTATGAGGGTATGAAGTGCAGAGATATGTGGGAAAAAAAGCAGTGGTTTTTAAGCCTGTTCCTGGAGCCCCCCCAACACCGCACATTTTGCATGTCACCTTAATCAAACACACGATTCAACTCATCAACTCGTTAGTTGAGAATCCAAGACCTGAAACTGGTTTGTGAGACAAAGGAGACATTCAAAATGTGCCGTGACATTCAAATGAAGAGTTTTGGAAGGAAGTGTCTAATCTGATTTCACTTCTGGTCACTTGTAACCACTTCTTAACACCCACCTGTTTTGGTCAAGCTCAAAAACTGAAGCCATTTCACAACCCGGTTTCCAACATTATGAATAATCAGTTTTTTCCCCCTTTCCTTTGTGGTAAAAAAATATATAAGATCATCAGACTCAGAAGTGTAGCCATTTTAATCACAAACATAATGAAACACAAAGACTGATGATCAATGAGCCAGAATTACAAAAGACTCATTATATAAATAACCAATGGGAGAAACTGTAAGGCTCAATACGGCAGATGGAAACTCTAACTGTTAGCTAAAACTATATTTTCAACAATTGTACAAAAAACAAACAAAAAAACACATGTGCCCTCCAAATCTTTAATCAAAACATTAACATGCCACTTCTCTGATGTATGAGGGTTGGGCAATAAAGCAGTCAAATAGCCAGACTAGTTCAATCTGTCCTCTAAAGCGACCGGTCACTCACATTAAATTACTGCAGCAATTACAACAATGATCAAGAGCAATCATGCAAACAATTCCTGATGGACAAAACCAAGTCCCCCCCATGTTTTATCATTGGTTGGTTAGTGTGAGTGATGAGCAGCATCTGAAATGTCTGGAGCAGTTGAATGAGGTACCGTAACTATGCTCTAAAAAGCACTGGTTATTTTTTCAACCCGTACACTGAGTTGAGACTGTTGGGTGAGGAAGCTGGGTTGATTTGACCCAATTTGGGTTTATAATGGTTCATAATCAGTAACCCAGCGGTGGTGGTTTGGGAACTTGGACGTGAAAGAGAGCATGTCACGCAAGTTCAAACGCAAACGGTTCTCTGTGTGCCGATAGTATGACACCAATCTGACAGGAATATGTGTGGCAAATAACAGAAAACTAATCGAAGCAGACGGAGAACTTTGCCTCTGTCTCAGTTGAGGAGTTTGTTCTTTTAAAACTGGACCGGTGAGCAGGAAGATGAACTGAAGAAGCAGAAATGACACTTAAAGACGAGCCTATCCAGGTTTGACACAACTGACTTCTGGATTTTTCTCTGTTCTTCATCAGGAACTGCACTGTTAAACATGTATTTTTTAATTAAAATCAAATAACAAAGACTGATGGCTTAAACAGAAATATATATATAAGCACAATAAACAATAAGAAAAATGAAAAAATGAAAAAACTTCAGATCTCATGGTTGCAGAAGCTCTAAGAGGCCTTGGGATATGGTTATTTTTCTTTCTTACATTTTTTGTGATCACAACCTAATTTTCACATAATATCAACTTAATAAAAGTTGTTTTCTCATTATCTCTGATGTATAATAAACTAATTTTAACACAAACAACTTTTCTTGTGATCTCGACATGACGAAATGCCATATACTCTAAAGCAGGGGTGTCCAACCCTGTTCCTGGCGATCGACTGTCCTGCAAAGTGTAGCTCCAACTCTAATCAAACACACCTGCCTTTCATTTTTAAAGATTTGGAGCTAAACTTTGCAGGACAGTCGATCGCCAGGAACAGGGTTGGGCACCCCTGCTCTACAGTGTTAAGTGTTAAAGTGACCAGCACAGATTATTATTGCACAGGTGAACAGCAGCATGGATTATTATTGCTTATACTACGGGGTCGTTGAATGCTTGAATCTGATTGGCTGACGAACGTTCTATGGTGTGCAATTATTTTCAGGGAAACGCACGGCGAACGTAGTTCCAGGCACCGCATTACATGTCCATATCACTTCACCACATGATTTGCGTTATTTCAAAGGTCCTTACAGCCTAAAACAGCAAAAGAACCAAAACCCACAACGACACTGGCCAAACAAATAAATATAGTAAACAAAGGGATAAAAACGACAGATCATATCCATGTTTTTGCCACAAAATTACGTTTTATTATGTACGGAAAGCACATACTCTCTCTCTCCCTCACAGACAGTTTGCACACACATTAACATACGTGCTAATGTTGTTAGCGCTACTCTGATGATTTGATCAGATTTAAAACTATCTGTACATGACTTCTCACAAGTGAGGTAACAACAACGGCGCTGTTTGTGAAGAAAATGAACTTTAAGTTTCACTATAACTAGAGACATTGCTGCCAAACACTTCTGAGAGACTCACAGAGGTAATCTCTCTCTCTCTCTCTCTCTCTCTCTCTCTCTCTCATAACTTAGTTATTAACTGTATTAACTGCATTAGTCTGCTATCAACGGCTCAAGCCTCCGTTACGGTTTAAAATGACGTTTAGGAATTAGCAACGGAGGCGTTGGATGAGATGCAGAAGAAATAATCCTACTCACAATAACGATTTAAGTAGAAAAACCGGACGAATGCCTTGAAATATATCATCTGATCGATGTCTTGAGGTGTGGCAACCGTAGTATAAGCGGAATAATTGACTTCGGGCTGTTGAATTATTAGAAAAATAATGCTCGGGTGTGCATTATTTTTCTAATAATTCAACGGCCCGTCGTCAATTATTCCTTACACAATGCATATAGTAGTAAACAGTATATTGCATGTCACTAACATAGCATATTGTACGTGTTAAATGAGAAGTAAACAGGTTGGGAAAAGTAATTTTTCAGTATATTTGTGCATCTATGAATTGATCTAAAGCACCTGCCTGATGGGAGGATCTTAAACTAGTTATGAGTGAAGTCCTTAATGATGCTTTTGGTGCTTCTCATAAAACGAGTCGTGTGAAACTGTTCAAGAGATGGCAGTTCAGTCCTGTGCTGTTTTTACAACCTGCTGAAGGGCTTGTTTGGCAGCTTTGGTAAAAGTCTGTCATGCAGTCAGATAAGATGCTCTTTATAGCACATCTGTGAAAGATGACCAACCACTTCTGAGGAAGGTTAGCTCTCCTTAGTCTTCTCAGAAAGGTGTTGTTGTGCTTTGTCAGGACCAGAAGAGGTCCTCTCTGATGCTAACTCCCAGAAACATAAAGTAACTCCTCATGCATTTGAAATAAAAGGAAATTAAATGACTTGTTTATGATTTTTATTTGTCATGTAGGATAGGCTATCTGACTGACAGCTTCTGACCAAAACAGACTCGTGATTTCTGGTGATCATTACTGCTTTATTTGCTCACACTTTATTTTAAGGTCCAATTCTTGCTATTAACAAACCATTAACTTTTGCCTCAATAAACTCCTAATCGGCTGTTTATTAATAGTTAGTAAGGCAGTTGTTAAAGGGATGGTTGACTTTGAGATTAAAATGTGGTATCTATCAGCTTACCCCAAGGGCATCCAAGATGTAGGTGTCTTTTTTTCTTCAGTAGATCCAATTTTGATGTTTTTAGGTCAAACCGTTCTAGTCTGTCAGTCATATAATGGCAGGTATAGGTCACTGTCTCTATAAGAGGGAAAAAGAACATGCACAGAGAAATCCAAATTAAACAATTCCCCATCGTAACTACACATTGATGGCCTAAGACACGAAACGAGCGGTTTGTGTGAGAAAACGAACAGTATTTATATCGTTTTTTACCTCTTGTACACAACCATGTCCAAGTGATCTGAGTGCACACACACATCCATCAATGTGTAGTTACGATGGGGAATTGTTTAATTTGGATTTCTCTGTGCATGAGCTTTGACTTTACATCGCATGCGATCTGCTCTTACAGTGTTGGTACCTTGATGAAATCACACAGTGTATGCCCGGCCTAGGTCTAAACGTGTTCACTGGGCTATTCCACCACTGAATAAAAAATAAAAAAAAGGTTATTGCGACTTTTTATCTCACAATTCTGACTTTTATTCACAGAATTGTGAGATATAAATTCACAATTCTGAGGAAAAAAGTCAGTAGTATAAAGTTTAAAGTAGTAGTAGACAAGTAGTATAAAAAAGTATATCACGCAATTCTGACTTTATTTCTCAGAATTGCGAGTTTATATCTCACAATTATGACTTTTTAACTCGCAATTGCAAGTTTATATCATGCAATAATGAGAATTGTGAGATAAGACACATGTAAACCTGGTTTTGTCATCATTACTGCGAATTGATTGGTCTGTTAACCCAAGTTTGTGTCTTCTTAATGATGATTCTGGCCTCTGTATTAGTTCAATGCAAAAGAGAATGTTGTTTGCTGGTTTTACAGCTGCGAAGAAGACAATAATACAGAACTGGTTTACACCATGTTATGTGTGGAGAAACATATTGGATCCGTAGCCTCCTGCAAATAGTGACGTGTGAATGTACGACGGCGCGAGTTGGTGGAGCCAGGCCTTCGACCGTTGATGCTTGGCAGTGTTTTTTGTTGGACATACGTGATTGTATAAAAGAGTGACTTTTGTGTTCTTGCTGTCCTTCCCTCTCTCCCTCCCTTTTGATTGGACCTTGAGATGTTGAGTATGTGTCTGTTGTTTTGTTTTGTTGTATTTTGGATATTGTGTTGTGTTGTGTGTGAAAAAATAAAAAATTGTTGATAAAAAAAGAATTGTGAGATAAAAAGTTGCAATTACATTTTTAACTTTTTATTCAGTGGCGGAAACGGGCTTCCATACTGGACACAGTTCTGTGATGTAACACACCAACAAGTGGCTCACTGCAAATAAGTGCTCCATTGCATGATATGCCGGGTATCTTCTTAATATTATGAGGTGTAATATTGTGAGGTGTAATATTGTGACAGATCTAATATTGAGACAGGTGTAATATTGAGACAGGTGTAATATTATGAGGTGTAATATTGTGACAGGTGTAATATTGAGACAGGTGTAATATTGTGACAATATTATGAGGTGTAATATTGTGACAGGTGTAATATTGTGAGGTGTAATATTTGTTAACATGTTATTTCCTCCCTACCCTGTTCGCTTGAAATAAGGTTCCTCCGGGTTAAAAATGAGGTTAGCGCATGCGCTGGTTCAAAGGTGAGCACGCGCTGTGTGAGGGGCGGGGTTCTGAAGGAAGTGAGTGTAGAACGGTGTTGCGGAGGTGAAGGTGGAGGCAATGGAGGGAATAAAGTGTGTTAGCTGAATAAACGTCGTGTTTTATTTGAATTTAACAATATTGTGACAGGTGTAATATTGTGAGGTGTAATATTGTGACAGGTGTAATATTGTGACAGGTGTAATATTGTGAGGTGTAATATTGTGACAGGTGTAATATTGTGACAGGTGTAATATTGTGAGGTGTAATATTGTGACAGGTGTAATATTGTGACAGGTGTAATATTGTGAGGTGTAATATTGTGACAGGTGTAATATTGTGACAGGTGTAATATTGTGAGGTGTAATATTGTGACAGGTGTAATATTGTGACAGGTGTAATATTGTGAGGTGTAATATTGTGACAGGTGTAATATTGTGACAGGTGTAATATTGAGACAGGTGTAACATTATGAGGTGTAATATTGAGACAGGTGTAATATTGAGACAGGTGTAATATTATGAGGTGTAATATTGTGATAGGTGTAATATTGTGACAGGTGTAATATTGTGAGGTGTAATATTGTGACAGGTGTAATATTGAGACAGGTGTAATATTGTGACAGGTGTAATATTGTGACAGGTGTAATATTGAGAGAGGTGTAATATTGAGACAGGTGTAATATTGAGACAGGTGTAATATTATGAGGTGTAATATTGTGACAGGTGTAATATTGAGACAGGTGTAAAATTGAGACAGGTGTAATATTGAGACAGGTGTAAAATTGAGACAGGTGTAAAATTGAGACAGGTGTAATATTATGAGGTGTAATATTGTGAGGTGTAATATTGTGACAGGTGTAATATTGAGACAGGTGTAAAATTGAGACAGGTGTAATATTATGAGGTGTAATATTGTGACAGGTGTAATATTGAGACAGGTGTAAAATTGAGACAGGTGTAATATTGTGAGGTGTAATATTGTGAGGTGTAATATTGAGACAGGTGTAATATTGTGAGGTGTAATATTGTGAGGTGTAATATTGAGACAGGTGTAATATTGTGAGGGTAATATTGTGATAGGTGTAATATTGTGACAGGTGTAAAATTGAGACAGGTGTAATATTGAGACAGGTGTAATATTGACAGGTGTAATATTGAGACAGGTGTAATATTGAGACAGGTGTAATATTGTGAGGTGTAATATTGTGACAGGTGTAATATTTAGACAGGTGTAATATTGTGAGGTGTAATATTGAGACAGGTGTAATATTGTGAGGGTAATATTGTGCTATTTTCTCCAGCTGTAGCACAAGGATTTTGGAAAGCAACTTAAGATCTATGTCCAACAAGGAAATTGTCCTACAAGATCCACAGTTCTCTCGGTCTTTTGCCCTTTTTCAAAACAAGAGCTTTCCCCAAAAAACTGAGGCCACATATTTTAAGGATTTAAATTTAAAGATGATGAAGGTGTGATTCTATAATCAAATAGAAAATCTTCAAATGATTCTTTATTACTTTCAATTAGGGCTGTGCAATTAATCGAAATTCAGTTTCGATTTCGATCTCCAACGATTATGAAAATACAATAATCGAGATAAAACGATTATGGCGCCCCATTCCGCCCCCTTTCCAGCAGTGCGCTTTCACTCCTCCATAAAAGCCCATTTTCACATGTAAATCAGTAAAATCATGTAACGTGACTTTTGCAAAATACACGTGCTTGAGTTATTAAAGTTGATTAGATTTATTAATGTTTTAAAGAGAGCTTGCGCTGTTCCTCAGGAGGATATTTGTGTGTGCGCTCAGAGACGGAGCAGAGCACAGACATGTAAAGTCATCTTTAGCTGAACGTATGCGCCTAAACGCTCAAATACACGCAAAAAATGTGTCAAAATGCGGCGCTTAGTGATTATTCACGTAAACCCTCGTCGGTTATGTAATAAATGAATGTAAAGAGATGATACTGAACATACGTGTGTAACAGTAAATTGTATCCGTTCGGCTCTTAAAGTGACAGTGCACTATATTCCTGCTCCGACTGTGTGCTTTATATTAATCAAACAACAAAAGACAAAGACAAAATCACTCACTGCTCTTCACAGAAGGTCTTTTGTAGTTTTAATAAGAAACAAAGGAAGTTTAATTCTTACAGTGAAGACTACGCTGTTTTATTTTACATTCGATTATTCAATTTCTATAGTAGGCTGTCAACTGAATACTTTAGATTTGCATTAAAAAATGTTTGGTTATATGGCCCGCTAATAATCGTGTTAAATAATCGTGATTACAATATTGACCAAAATAATCGTGATTATGATTTTTGTCATAATCGAGCAGCCCTACTTTCAATAAGTTACTTTAAAAATGCATAGGAAAATACAAAAAAAAATAAAAAATACATTAAACAAATTCTTTAGACAAATCTGTCTCGTCAGAACTTTATTCATTTATACATTCATTCATTTATTTATTGTATATTGTTTCTCCTGAGACCTGTTTGAACCACCAAATTTAATTTAGTAAGATATATATGCAACTGATGCATATTAATCAAACTGTAAAATGATTAAGTGTTCATAAGGTCTACATTGTCTGCTAAGGAACTGAAAAAGCTCTTAATAGGCTCTACAAGTGATCTCACGAATCCTTCAGATAGGTCAGCTGATAATCTCCATAATTCACATCATTTTCTTTTAGATCCCTCTCATACTTATCTGGTGCCCTGAGCTGAAAGCATGAAGGATCATCTGACACAGAATCCACTGTACAATTAGTGGAATGTGTGACGATCACTATATGTTTGCATTGTGTGTTTGTTTATTGCATGTTCAGCTAAAATGTTTCTTTGTTGTTGTTCAGAGATCATTGATGCATCATTGAATGATGTTCCTGTTCAAACAAATGAGGAAACTACTGAAAACGGTATCCCCCCTGAGCTGGCCAAGGTAATTCATGCTGTGTAATTCTGTCTTGATACTTCCTGGAGACACAATCATTACATCCTCTTTCTGAAAACAAAGGAAATGGGCCTTTATTCACTCACCTTTGAATAGAGTTATTAAATCAGAGGGTTAAAATCAGGGTAGAAAAAGAAAAAATCCTGCTAACATTATAAGCACACATTCACATGCAGCAAAAAATATATTTTTAATTCAAAATATACAAAAAACATATTCGCTAAAATTTGTTTTATAATATATTTCCGCAAATATATTTTCAACTACTATATATTTGGCCCTTTTTTGTATATTTTTGAAAATATATTTTAAATGTTTAAATATATATTTTTAAAAGCATTAAAAAATATACAGTATATTTTGCCCTCTGTATATTTCAGTCCAAGAAAATGCATTCGTATATTTGATTAATCATTATTAATCTACTTTTGATCTCTAGTAGACCATCCACATTTGTATTTAGTTGAAATAAAGGCTACTGAAATGTATTTACAAATATATTTTGGTATATGGTTGAAACTAAATATATTTTCAGTGTCAAAAATGTATTTCATTGAGCTTCACCGTTTGCAACATATATTTAGCATATAATTGAAATACATCTTGGCCACAATATATTTATATATTAGTGCTGCCAAATGATTAATCGTGATTAATCGCATCCAAAATAAAAGTTTTTGTTTACTCAATATATGTGTGTTTACTGTGTTTATTTATTATGTATATATAAATACAAACACATGCATGCATATATTTAAGAAAAATATGTAATGTTTATATATTAAATATATTTACATAATATAAATACATAATATAAATACATAAATATATACATGTAAATACATTTAAATATTTTCAAAATATACTGTATACTGTATGTGTGTATTTATATATACATAATAAATATACAAAGAATACACACATATATTGAGTAAACAAAAACTTTTATTTTGGATGCGATTAATCATTTGACAGCACTGAATATTATATATATATAAATGCAGTTCATGATCCTTTCAGTGAGTGTCTCTCTTTTATTGTTTAGAATCTTAAAAACACCTCAAGACAAACATTTAAAGACATAAACGTGTAATTAGTGGTATGTGACAGGAGCACTGCAGACGATTAACACTGATGCTGTGGTGTTTCAGTATATTTCAGAGACAGAGGAATCAGCGAGAGCTGCCAGAGGAGAGGAAAGACTGAACCTGTTCTCTCTGGATCCTGATATTCCTGTATGTATTGTGTAAGGGGGTTTTGTGCAGGGAATTGACCGTGGTTGTTAGTTTGCTGTGTGAGAAACACATGCTTTGTGTTGAAGGTTTTGAGGAGTCCCAGGCAGGAGTTTGGAGAGTCTGCTTCTGTCCAGCCGTTCGATGTGAAGCTCGGGAAGAGACTGATGATCTCCTGCCGCTCGCTCAACCTCACGCTGCAGGGCTGCATCAACGAGACCGACACTGAGCCAGTGACTAATGTACGATCTCATGTCTCTATCATCACAGAACATTCATATTTCATTCATATTCAAGTCCTTTATTCACATACAGATAAAAATGAAGTTTGCAGTTGAGTGCATTTGCTTACATACCTCTTGCAGAATCTTTATCATTCAAAAGAACAGATATCATTAAAAAAATGTATTTTGTTTTTAATTTAGGACTTATTAATTTATTAAAAATAATGTTCTTTCTTAGCATTTAATTTAGTTTTTCTGTTAAATATATAAACAATCTTAAATCATGATCTTACTTGACATTATTATGACGTTTACTTGAGAAGCAAAATTAAGTATTTTTTTTAATATTTGAAAATTAAGTGAGTCAATGCTTAAAAAAAGAAAAAGATTTGAAATCCTGCTTTTCTCATCTAAAGCAATTGAGGGACTCAACTTTACAACACGTGCATTCATTTGTTACTCAAGAAGGATACAAGAGGATGCAAACTTTTGTAAACAAAGATCAGAATAAATTATTATTATTATTCTGTCTTCTGGGAAATACTTAAATATCTTTTATAGAGTGATATGTATGTACATTATTATAAATTTTGCAAAAGGATTTATAAACTTAGGAGACAAATAGGGTGTGCAAACATATAGAGTCAGCGGTATATAGTGTATGACTTATTAATCTGCTTATATGTGTCCCTGGAGCACAAAAGCAGTCATAAGTAACACAGGTATATTTGTAGCAATAGACAACAATACATTGTATGGGTCAAAATTATCCATTTTTCTTTTATGACAAAAATCATTAGGATATTGAGTAAAGATCATGTTCCATGAAGATGTTTTGTAAATTTACTACCGTAAATTAATCAAAACTTAATTTTTGATTAGTAATATGCATTGCTAAGAACTTCATTTGAACAACTTTAAAGGTGATTTTCTCAGTATTTAGATTTTTTTTGCACCCTCAGATTCCAGATTTTCAAATAGTTGTATCTCAGCCAAATATTGTCCTATCATAACAAACCATACATCAATGGAAAGATTATTTATTCAGCTTATACATCTCAGTTTCCAAAAATTGGCCCTTCTGACTGGTTTTGTGATCCAGGGTCACATATGTGTGCTGATTGACTGCTGTCTCTCCTCAGATCGAGCCTTTCTTCGTGTCGGTTTCTCTGCTGGACATACGTGAGGGCAGGAAGGTTTCCGCTGACTTCCATGTGGACTTGAACCACGAGGTTGTGCGGCAGATGCTCAGCAGCTCTGCTGGTGCAGGAGATCAAGGGTCGGACGGTGCTCCGCAGGAAAACGGCCTGAGCTCGTCTGTGGAGAAGAAGACAGAGGACTGTCAGCTGAGCTCGGAGCTGGAGAACTGGCTGTGCTTCCCCAAACAGGTAACAGCACAGGAGCCCTTGGATACGGAGCTGGACCTTCACAGAGGATAGATCTGTGTTCATGTGTTTATGTGCTTCATCATTCCTGCAGGCGATCTTTTCCATTACCAACCCACATACAGACATCGTGATGGTGGCACGGGTGGAGAAAGTGTTGATGGGAAATATTTCCAGTGGTGCAGAGCCCTACATTAAAAACACAGATTCCAGCAAGGTATGTCATTTAAATGAATTTACATCATAAGTGCTTTGAATAAAAGTGTCTGCTACATGCATAAAGGTAATGTAATGTGTGTGTATGTATATATTTATATACTATATGGACAAAAGTATTGGGACACCTGACCATTACACCAATGGCATCGCTCTTAAGAGCTAAGAGAGAATGTTCTCACAACTTTCACTAATGATTTTTAAAAGTTATATAAATGTTATGTTCTTTAATGTTCTTAAAGTACTGTTTATGGAACGTTCTTATCACTTTATTAATATCTGATATAATGTTAAGAGAAAACATTCTTAGAACAACTTTCTTTGAACGTCCACATACCGTTATTTTTGCTTAATAAATGTCCTCAAAATGTTAAGAGATCAATATTCTCAGAACGTACTTATGCTGCTATTTGTACTTAATGAATGTTCTTAATGTTGGGAGAAATCATTTTTAGAATATTAAAAGTAAACGTTAAAATTATGTTATATTTTGGGTAAAAATAAAATGACCAGAACATTGTAAGAAATGTTTTAGTAACCTTTAAATAATGCTCTAATCATGACAAGAAATCTGGACATTTGAATGTTCTTAGAATATTAAAAATAAGTGTTTAAATAATGTTTTAGGTGAAAATAAAATTATTAGAATGTTATGAGAAATGTTTTTGTAACCCTTATTTAACATTCTAATCATGATTTAAAAAAAGCATTTTAACATTTTTAGAATATTAAAAATAAGCATTCAAATGTTATATTATGTGAAAATACAGTTATTAAAACATATTTTGTAACCTTTAAATAATGTTCTAATTACGACATGAAAACATTTTAATGTTCTTGGAATATTAAAAAATTCACATTCAAATAATGTTACATCTCGGGTGAAAATAAAGTTAGTAAAATGATGTAAGAAACTATTTTGTAACCTTTAAATAATGTTATAATCATATCAAGAAAACTGTTTAAAACATCTCAAAACAATGTTCCCACGATGTTTTTGTAACCTAAATGTGTTACCTGGGATGACAGATTTCGCTCCTCTGGGATTGCGGAGTGTTTCTGTCTGTTTGTCCAGTAGAGTATTTGTGAGGTCAGACACTGATGTTGGATGATCTCAGTCCAGTTCATCTCAAAGGGTTTTGATGGAGTTTAGATCAGGGTTCTGTGTGGCCAGTCAAGCTCTTCCTCACCAGACTCATCCAATCATGTTTATATGGACTTTGCTTTGTGCATTTGTTTGCAAATGTTCCTTGGTTGTCACTAAATGTCACTAATGCAATGGCATATAGACATTTTTATATGTGCCATAAGGATAAATACACAGAATATAGATTTAAAGAGATAGTTCACTTTGAAATTAAAATTTGGTATCTTATCAGCTTACCCCAAGGGCATCCAAGATGTAGGTGTCTTTTTTTCTTCAGTAGATCCAATTTTGATGTTTTTAGGTCAAACCGTTCTAGTCTGTCAGTCATATAATGGCAGGTATAGGTCACTGTCTCTATAAGAGGGAAAAAGAACATGCACAGAGAAATCCAAATTAAACAATTCCCCATCGTAACTACACATTGATGGCCTAAGGCATGAAACGAGCGGTTTGTGTGAGAAAACGAACAGTATTTATATCGTTTTTTACCTCTTGTACACAACCATGTCCAAGTGATCTGAGTGCGCACACACATCCGGTGTGTGACGTGTGTGCGCGCACTCTGGCTCACGCTGCATTCACACGGGGCGTCGGCGTCAACGCTTGACGGAGGGCGTGTCTGAAGCGTGGTGCTGTATACACCGGATGTGTGTGCGCACTCAGATCACTTGGACATGGTTGTGTACAAGAGGTAAAAACGATATAAATACTGTTCGTTTTCTCACACAAACCGCTCGTTTCGTGTCTTAGGCCATCAATGTGTAGTTACGATGGGGAATTGTTTCATTTGGATTTCTCTGTGCATGTTCTTTTTCCCTCTTATAGAGACAGTGACCTATACCTGCCATTATATGACTGACAGACTAGAACGGTTTGACCTAAAAACATCAAAATTGGATCTACTGAAGAAAAAAGACACCTACATCTTGGATGCCCTTGGGGTAAGCTGATAGATACCAAATTTTAATTTCAAAGTGAACTATCCCTTTAAGCACTAGTGTGATCTAAGATATCACAGGGTGTGTTCCTGTGGCTCAGTGGTAGAGCATTGCGTTAGCAGCGCAAAAGGTCGTGGGTTCAATTCCCAGGGAACACACATACTGAGAAAAATAAATGTATAGGCTGAATGCACTGTAAGTCGCTTTGGATAAAAGCGTCTGCTAAATGCATAAATGTAAGATATGTAGTAAGTGGAGATTTATTTTGCTCCCTCAGATACACTGAAATCTAATTTCTCTTCTCGTTCCAGACTGTCCAAAAGATGTTGAAATCCAATAAGCAATTCTGTAGCAAACTTGGAAAGTACCGCATGCCTTTTGCCTGGTCTGTAAGGTAAGGGAATCCACATCTCTGGTGCTTCAGCTTTGCCAGAACAAATGCTCAACAAAAAAAGCTCTCGCACTATTAACAGTGTATTTAAATTCAATCATACATGTCTTCCGTCTGTGTATTCCAGGTCAGTATTTAAGGACAACCAGGGCACAGTGGACAGGGAAAGCCGCTTCTCTCCGCTCTTCAAACAGGAGAGCAACAAGATTTCCTCAGAAGACCTCATCAAGCTGATCACAGAGTACAGGAGGTACAGACTCGACAATCACGCTCACAAATGTGACCCTGGACCATGAAACCAGTCACAAGGGTCAATTTTGTTCAGTTGAGATTTATACATCATCTGAAAGCTCAATAAATAAGCTTTCATTGATGTATGGTTTGTTAGGATTTGGCCGAGATACAACTATTTGTAAATCTGGAATCTGAGGGTGCAAAAAAATCTAAATATTGAGAAAATCACCTTTAAAGTTGTTCAAATGAAGTTCTTAGCAATGCATATTACTAATCAAAAATTAAGTTTTGATATATTTACAGTAGGAAATTTACAAAATATCTTCATGGAACATGATCTTTACTTAATATCCTAATAATTTTTGGCATAAAAGAAAAATTTATAATTTTGACCCATAAAATGTATTGTTGGCTATTGCTACAAATATACCCCAGCGACTTAAGACTGGTTTAGTGCTCCAGGGTCACAAATCACACATCTTCATAAATGACCTCAGTAAAATCAAGTGTTTTTTACAGGGCAGAGAAGGCCAGCAAACTCCAGATCATCCCTGGAAACCTTGAAATAAACGTGGACTGTGTTCCCATGGAATGTCCCAGTACGTCCAGCTAATACCACAAACATCCTCACATTTGAGGCCCAACTGAAGCAACATGCAATTTTTCTCATACACTCTAACGAATGCTGGGTTAAAAACAACCCAACTTGGGTTATTTGGCAACCCAGCGCTGGGTAGATATTGAACAGAACACATGCTGGGTTATTTTTTTTTACCCAACATGCTGGGTTGTTTTATTTAAGTCAACTATAGTTTAAAAATGTATATATTGCTGGCTTAAAATGGGCTGGAAATTAAAAATCACACACAATTACTAGAGGCAACAGTGATAATCAAAAGATGATCATTTATTAATAAGCAAGAACAAATGGACAAAATACAAGCCAAATTGAATTTATTTGGGTGAATACAGCATTGTTTACAATATTACATACATTTAAACTCGTTTAACAAGCATTTTAGAAATAAAACGCTTAATAATACACTTTTCACTCGTAGCTGAAAGATGCTGCGACTGACTCCAAAACCTGCCCATAAACAAACACTACTGAGATTAGAGAACATATTTTAACATCAAATTAAATTAAACTCAGTACTATAATGAATAAAATCCATTTATGTTATGCAAGGCAAAAGGTGTTTCCATCATCAGCAACTTACAGTTACAGAAAAACTAACCAGCACCTGGGTAAAAATATTAAAAATAATCCAATAAAATGACCCAACAAGCTGAACCCAGCATTTCTTAGAGTGTAAATGTTCAGTTTTCTGTTGTGTGGCCACACACTCATCCACATACACCATGTTCCTCAGACTGTGTGACCTCCTCGTATGTGTCTCTGAGGCCCTTCGAGGACTGCGGTCTTCACGCTCCCACGGTGGAGGTGGACGAGTTCCTGCAGGACTCCTCTAGGTTTGCCCAGCCTTACAGAGTCTACAAGAATCACATCTACATCTACCCCAAACACCTCAAGTATGACAGCCAGAAGAGCTTCGCAAAGGTGAGGAAGTCACATTCACACCGGACCTTTAGAGTCACAAATCTGAATGAATTGAAATGACATAAACTTGACCATGTGAGACCAACACAGTGCTCCAAAGGCTGTCCCAACTACACGAACAAGGCTGTCTGAAGGATTTAAGTAGCACTTTAGTTTAAGGGCCAATGCTCACTATTAACTAGTTGCTTATTAGCATATTACTAGCATATTGCCTGTTCTTTAGTGCTTATAAAGCACATATTAATGTCGTATTCTGCATGACCTTATTCTAGATCTCTTAATCCACTCCATGCCTAAATTTAACAACTACCTTACTAACTATTAATAAGCAGTAATTAGGAGTTTATTGAGGCAAAAGTCACAGTTAATAGTGAGAATTGGTGACCAGAATGTCAAATGTATTGCACAATATTACATAAATGTTAGGGATTTGTGAGTTCCCAGCATGCATTACAGCATGAATAAATGATGTGGTTGCTGTTATAGGATTATTATTTTACTATTTGAACTTCTGTTGTTGTTTTGTCATTATTGTTGGTTATTTGTTATGTTGTGATGTTAAAGGAGCACTAAGTGATTTTTGCCAAACAATGGTGATATTTGAAAGCACCAAAACAAACACGCCCATAGCCCAACAGTACCTCGCCCCTATTTTGATATCTCCGCCCCACGCGTACGTACACATCCATGGCAACGACGATCGTGGAAACAAGTGAAGATGACACACAAGCATATTCAAACAAAAGCCAACACTGATAAGTTGGGCGAAACGAAGCAAAATCAACGTTACTCATTTATCAAGAAGAAAAACAACGCAACCTCGGCGTCCGATTCCTGCTCCTTAAGTTCTCTCCACCGCTGGAAAGCTGCTCCGATATTTACGCGGGTCCTACTTCTTGCCTGATCGTAACCCTTCTTTTTAATGTTTTGTTTCTCTGATATTTTCCTCTTTTTTTATCTGTCATCTCTCTCTATCTATAGTGGATCTGCTAATATCCGTCCTGTGCACTCAAATTGAGCACTCTCTTCTGTCTATCATTTCAAGACACGCCCCCTCACTGCTGATTGGCTACAAGTGTGTTTTGGGACTCGGGCCGAAGCTGTGGACAAAAGCGTTTTTCAAAAATCACTTAGTGCACCTTTAAGAGCTCATCTTTGTACATTTGTTGACTGTGAGCGTTCTTGAGGTTTGTGTGTCAAGGTCTATGGTACAAGCTTATAAACATACATCCTCACTTTGTCAGGTGATTGTTCCTTTGGAAACTAAGATAGCGTATGAGGTGTCTTATAAAATATGGCTAACAAACTGATAGATCAGATTATTTTGTTACTAATTGAAAATAAGCTGAATAAGAAAATACTCATTCAGTATTTTATTGGCTGAATGAGATATTTTATATTTAGTGAACGATTCAATCTGACTAAGTACTGTTACTTGTGACAGTTTTTAGGAGTTATAGTTGAGAGAACCTAAAAATCTTAAAGCATCATGCTGTGTTGAATTGTAAAGTTTTCTCAACCAGTGTCATTGAAATGTCATTTCAAAAATGTCTGTGTATTCACGTAGAAATCTAAGATTAATCCATCAAAAAAACAAACCTAAGCCATTGTAGCACTGCTGCTTGCATTAGCAGCATATTATACAATATATAATATTACTAATACAATATGATATAATATGCAATTAGGTGTATTATTCGGCCAGGGGAAGTGCTGCGTTTAGATTGATTAGATCACTAAAACATCAATTTTTCCCATAATGTTCTCCGAGAACAAATGTTTCAATCTCAGCAACATAACTGATTAATAAATGGAAGTATGTCAGAAAAACAAAAGCATGAGGTCATGAATAAAAACATGAATCTAATCAGTCTACTGATTAAAAAAATATATTCATTGAATTTACTACTTTTTTTAAGGTAAGTGGTTGCAATCAATTAATTTGAACTACATTTAAATAAACAAATTTAGTTGACTAACTTTCAACATTTTTTATTTATTTAAATGTAGCTCAAATAAATTGTTTTCAACCACTTATGTTTTAAAAAAAAAATAGTATATTTTTTTTCAGTGTATTTTATTGCAACTCAGAGGTTTCTGAAAATATTTAGCTTATACATAGTTATGCTAAAACCAGTTTTTATTGGTGCAGTACTGGCTTAAATATCTGACCGGTGGCTGTGAAGTGACTGATCATGCTGAAGTTGCTTGAGGTCTAATGAAGGATTCAGATGTGCTCAGTTTAGATTGTTCTGGTCTTTGTTCATTATCATGCAGTGTACACTCATGCCGTGTCTGTTCTTGGTTTATTTGATAGGCTCGAAACATCGCTGTTCACGTGGAGTTCAGAAGCTCTGATGAAGAACATGCCAAGCCACTCAAGGTAACATAGCACAAGTTTCCATCAGTTTCCATCAATATCTGCTTTAGAATTTGACTCGTGAATATAAATGCTGTAAATCTATTTCAACAGTGCATCTACGGAAAGCCAGGAGGTCCAGTTTTTACCACGACTGCCTGCTCCACAGTTCTGCATCACTCACAGAACCCAGACTTTTATGATGAGGTTTGCAAAATGTTCTTTTCAAGTGCTTTAGCAGCTTTTGTAATTACGTTCAGATGAAAGTTATGGGTCTTTTACTGTTTGTTGTGATATGCTTGATCAGGTGAAGATCGAGCTGCCCACACATCTCCACGAGAAACACCATTTACTCTTCTCCTTCTACCATGTGACCTGTGACATCAATGCCAAGACCACCTCTAAGAAGAAAGAGGCTCTTGAGACTCCAGGTATCTGTGAGTGTGTGTGTGTGTGTGTGTGTGTGTGTGTGTTGATGTGCTGTATAGTGCTCTGACAGTGTGTGTGTGTGTGTGTGTGTGTGTGTGTGAGAGTGTGAGTGTGAGTGTGTGTGTGTTGATGTGCTGTATAGTGCTCTGACAGTGTGTGTGTGTGTGTGTGTGTGTGTGTGTGTGTGTATATGTGTATGTGTGTGTGTGTGTGTGTGTGTGTGTGTTGATGTGCTGTATAGTGCTCTGACAGTGTGTGTGTGTGTGTGTGTGTGTGTGAGAGTGTGAGTGTGAGTGTGTGTGTGTTGATGTGCTGTATAGTGCTCTGACAGTGTGTGTGTGTGTGTGTGTGTGTGTATATGCGTATGTGTGTGTGTGTGTGTGTGTGTGTGTGTGTGTGAGTGTGAGTGTGTGTGTGTGTGTGTGTGTGTTGATGTGCTGTATAGTGCTCCTCTGACAGTGTGTGTGTGTGTGTTGCTGTGCTGTATAGTGCTCCTCTGAGTGTGTGTGTGTGTGTGTGTTTATGTGTGTGTGTGTGTGTTGCTGTGCTGTATAGTGCTCCTCTGACAGTGTGTGTGTGTGTGTGTGTTGCTGTGCTGCATAGTGCTCCTCTGACAGTGTGTGTGTGTGTGTGTGTGTTGCTGTGCTGTATAGTGCTCTGACAGTGTGTGTGTGTGTGTGTTGATGTGCTCTATAGTGCTCCTCTGACAGTGTGTGTGTGTGTGTGTGTGTGTTGCTGTGCTGTATAGTGCTCTGACAGTGTGTGTGTGTGTGTGTGTGTGTGTTGATGTGCTCTATAGTGCTCCTCTGACAGTGTGTGTGTGTGTGTGTGTGTGTGTTGATGTGCTGTATAGTGCTCCTCTGACAGTGTGTGTGTGTGTGTGTGTGTGTGTGTGTGTGTGTGTGTTGATGTGCTGTATAGTGCTCCTCTGACAGTGTGTGTGTGTGTGTGTGTGTGTGTGTGAGAGTGTGTGTGTGTGTGTGTGTTGCTGTGCTGTATAGAGCTCCTTTGACAGTGTGTGTGTGTGTGTGTGTGTGTGTGTGTGTGTGAGTGGGTGTGTGTGTGTGTGTGTGTGTGTGTGTGTGTGTGTGTGTGTGTGTGTGTGTGTGTGTGTTGATGTGCTGTACAGTGCTCTGACAGTGTGTGTGTGTGTGTGTGTGTGTGTGTGTGTGTGTGTGTGTGTGAGCGGGTGTGTGTGTGTGTGTGTGTGTTGCTGTGCTGTACAGTGCTCTGACAGTGTGTGTGTGTGTGTGTGTGTGTGTGTGTGTGTGTGTGAGTGTGTGTGTGTGTTGCTGTGCTGTATAGTGCTCCTCTGACAGTGTGTGTGTGTGTGTGTGTTACAGTGGGCTATGCATGGCTGTCTCTTCTGAAGGATGGACGTGTTTCCTCTCAGGATTTCAGTATTCCAGTCTCGTGCTCTTTGCCTGGTGGATATCTACAGATCAAAGAGTCTTCATCCACCAAAGTGAGTACAAGAATCCAGAAAAACATAGAAACAGACAGTTTAGAAAGAGAAAATAGATGAATACAGATATAAGTATGATGATGATTATGATGTAAAGTAAGGATGAAGACAGAGAAGTGATTTGAAGGCAGATAAACTAGAACTCAGAATTTCACAGACAGTGATGACAAGTTTCCACAGTTATTAGCATCTTAAATCTATGATACATGTATAACTCTGTACTTTGTGTTTAGCAACCTTGGCATTAAATTACAGAAAACTAATTTCTAATACAGCAACTGAAGGGAGTGATAGCATATTTGACATCTATCTCTCTTCTGGTCAATGTAATCAAACTTTCAATATTTTTTGGAAAGTTGTGTTTTGTTTTTTTTTTCTATTGGAGAAAATGAGAATGCAAAAATGATACTTGTTGTAGCCTCATATGCAAATGTAATATATGTATATATATTATACTTCCATATATGAAATATATTGTCATATGAAACCTATAAGAATTTGGAACACTTTCATATATTAACATATCTAGCTCATTCAAATAAGTATGTTTATGTATGTGTAATATAGTGGACATACATGTTGTGCACATGTATATCCATCCTAAAACATGTCAATGCATGTTGATATTATATAAGTAACTATAAAAGATGGTATTAAAAAAAAACAATGCAGAAACATATATATATAAAAAATTGTATTGTTTTAATAAAGTTTGCATATATAAATATAAATAATATATTGCCTTATAGGTAACACATATGGCAGATTAACTTTTTATATATGGCAATATATGTCATATATTACATTTCCATATGGGTTTTATGACAACTATGATGACCTCTGCTTCTGAGAATAACAGAAATATGAAAAAAGGGTATATATACACAAAAATGTTAATACAAAGAAGAGCAAAACAATAAACTGCATAGAAACAGATGATGAGAATCAGAGTCTGTAGAAACAAATGTAGTGAACC
The DNA here is from genome assembly GCA_023376895.1 of Aspiorhynchus laticeps. NCBI lineage: Eukaryota > Metazoa > Chordata > Actinopteri > Cypriniformes > Cyprinidae > Aspiorhynchus > Aspiorhynchus laticeps. The sequence goes on along the minus strand of CM041814.1, from coordinate 32,326,382 downwards.
AGGAAACAAAGACTATAAAAACATCCTGGAACATTTCAAAGCAGGAGTCCCAAAGACAAGTAATGATGATTCACATGTGATACATTATAGTAGTGTTTTCTGTGTTTGTGTGCAGAATGGCTCGGATGTGAAGTGGGTCGATGGGGGGAAGCCCATCTTCAAAGTGTCTACTTCAGTGCTTTCTACAGTTTATACTCAGGTTAAAAAGAGCCACAGTCTCAGATTAAAAGTTACAGTTATCTTGCTCATGTCTTGTGATTTCATAATTCCCGTGGTTTTCTTTGCAGGACCCCCATCTAAACCGCTTCTTCCAGCAGTGCCAAAAACGAGAGGCAGACCTCTCTCAACCTCCTACCTCAAACTTCCTCAACTGCCTTAAAGTAAGTGTATTCAGAGCCTTAACCAGAGGCTGAAAATATGTGAGGTCTGAACCAGAAGTGCACCTATAAATGAAAACCATTTTATACATATTCATAAATATATTATCTAGAGACAGACATGTAGCTGATTGCAAAAGATGTTTTACTTAAGATCAAGATTCACAAATTACAGACAGGGATCAAACTATTTACATGCTATTTGCTTAAATTTAGGCTTTCTTCTTTAGAAATGCGTAGTGGTAACACTTTATAATAGGGAACATTTATTCACTATTAACTATGACTTTTCCCTCAATAAATCTCCTAATTTGCTGCTTATTAATAGTTAGTGCAGTAGTTGTTAAATTTATGTATTGGGTGGATTAGGGATGTAGATTAAGGTCATGTAGAATAAGGCATTAATATGTGCTTAATTACTATAATAAATGGCTAATATTCTAGCAATATGCATGCTAATAAGCAACTAGTTAAGAGACCCTAAAATAAAGTGTTACCGATATAGTGTGTTTTGCCATTTTACACTGTTTGTGTGTTTCTCTCTCTCTCTCTCTTTCTCTCTCTTTTGTCTGTTTTCTACGAGAGATGAACATTGTTAAATTAGACCTGCATCAGAATATAGTTTATTATAGGCTAAGTGCAACAATACAACAATACTTGATAATAGTTGTCATATTAATAAGCATTGCTGCATGAATGCGCATCAAAATACATACTGCATGCTGTATAAGTGTATTTTGCTAGAGCTGCATCATTTTTTATTCATAACTGATTAATGAATGGCAAATGATTTTCATTATCAAACTGTAAACTAAGTTGAAAACGTTTCTAATCCAGTTCAGAAGACATTGTATTTAAAGCAGATTTTTTAATTTTCTGAAGTGAAATCAGAATACAAATTTTGGTAACACTTTATAATAACTGCACGCTATGAATCATTAGGTAAGCATTAGTAAATAGTCAATTCATCCTTTTCAAAGCATTGTCCCGACATTAATAGGCATTAGTAAGCAGTTTATAAATACAGCTATAAATGCCTTGTTCTTGAGCATATCTATAATGTTTAGTAATTGTATCTTCATACTTTATTAATGATCAATTTATTTCTAAATTAAGTGTTACGTTATTTACAAACCAGTTATTTAGGTGTTGTCAGTGGTTCATAAGATCATTTAGAAAGTTTAAGTAAATGATTAATAAACGATTTAAATGTACATTTATAAATAGTATTATTTAGACACATAATAGTTGCACAGTGTGTTAATAAATGCTTTATTAGCACATATTACTGCTGTAATTCATGATTAAGTCAGGTAGTTATAAAATATTTAGTAGTTGTCAGCCATCTGTTTTTGAGAGCTCATCTAAAGTGAGGACAGTTTATACATTATAAAACATTCACAAAGCAGATTTAAAGACTCATTTATCTTCTAAACAGAACAACTGAACACAACACACAGGGATACAGAACACAGAAATATTTTTTTTTTGAGATGCAAAAAATGAAACCGTACAACTGTACACTTGATAAAAAATGAAACATAAACCTCTGCAATGTCATAGAATTTTTTTTTAAGTGTACAGATGTACAATTTAATTTTTGCATCTTGAAATACATATTTCTGTGTTCTGTATCCTTCTGTGTTGTGTTTGTTCAATTTTTTCAGTTTGGAAGATAACTGAGACTTTAAATCTCCTTTGTAATAAATATGCTTATAAATCAAGAACAAGGCATTTATAGCTGAATTTATAAACTGCTTATTAATGACTATTAATGTCGGGACAATGCTTTGTAAAGGATGAACTGACTATTTACTAATGCTTGCCTAATGATTCATAGCGTTCAGTTATTATAAAGTGTTACCAAAATTTCTAAAGTTTCAAATCATGTGTAGCTATTGTTTAACTAATATTCATGTTTAAAATCTTCTTTTTTTGTCCTCTCAGGGCCTCTTGAGTATGGAGAGGATTCATATCATAATTCGCTTCCTTCCTGTTATCTTCAACCAGCTGTTTAAAGTGCTCACTGAAAACGACACTGATGAAGTGTCCACCAGCACCACCAGGTACAAAAGCCATCGCTCGCTCTTCTGAACACACTCAATCAACATGTCAAATTTAACATAACGTGAACCTCTTCCATCAGGGTCCTGGTGCACATCATAGCTAAGTGCCACGAGGAGAACCTGGGCCACTATTTGCACTCTTACATAAAGGTACATTATATGTTACAAGCTTAACTGTGTGATGTATCGATTCACTCGTGCATCGCTCAGTTGCTATGGTATGGTTGAAGCCAGATTTTTGATTTTAAAGCTTTAAAAAAAAATTGAGTGTTGAATTTAAAATCTAATTTCTTTTAAATGCACATTAAAATGTCTTTATTTTTAAAAACAGCTGTACAATGACTTGTCTATTGTTTGGCTACTTTATTAAGTGTATGAAAGATAGTGGATGAATATTTATTTATTGCATGGCTGTCTGAAATACTTGATTCTGATTGGTCAGTGGCAGCATTCAGCAGTCACATGATATTTGATAATCAATGTGTCTGTAAAATGCTGTAAAATACATGATGAAGTTCATCGTGTGCAGCAGTTCCTACTGTTTGAAGGTCATCGTAGTTTACAAACAGTGATTATAATGTGATCATATGATAATAACATAATATCACACTGTATAACTAGATTCACAAAAGTTATTTTATAACCAAACATATGTTTGAAGAAATGATAAATAATGCTAATAATAAAGATAATGAAAATCTAGCAGGGATAATAAAGTTGCTGGTGCAGAGACGGTTTATGTTTTTTGTTCTTGTGGAAGCATGTCGACACGATTGTGTTTCTCTTGTGTTTCTCCAGTTTGTCTTTAAGACTGAAGCTTGTGGCTTCAGAACGGTTCATGAAGAGTTGGCCAAGGGCATGACCTCTGACCTGAAGAGCAACGACCAGTCGGTCATACGTAATATCCTGAAGGTGAGCTAACACAAGCATCTCTCTCTTACAGAAGTGATGGACTGTTTTTAAGCCTGTCGACTGATATCTGTTCTGTTTTCTGCAGTTCTCCTGGTTCTTTCTAGAGATCATAGTGAAGTCGATGGCGCAGCATCTGCTGGACTCAAATAAGCTTAAGGTAAATATAGAGCCAGCAGACATGAATTCATGCTTAAATCATTTATTCATATTCATTTTTTATCATTTTAACAGTAATCAGTCAGCCTAAAATAATGACTATACACACTATAGTTTGAGGACCAATTCTCAGTTGCTTATTAGTATGCATATTACTAGCATATTGGCTGTTCATTAGTACTTATAAAGCACATATTAATGTCTTATTCTGCATGACCATATTTTAGATCTCTTAATCCACTCCATTCAATTCAATTCAATTCAAGTTTATTTGTATAGCGCTTTTTACGATACAATCGTTGCAAAGCAGCTTTACAGGAAATTAAGTTTCTACAATATATTTATATATTGTAGAAACTTCATATATTTAACTTATGGCAAAATTAGTTAATTCTGTTTATACTACGGGGCCGTTGAATGCTTGAATCTGATTGGCTGACGAATCCGCTTCGCGTCGTGACCACATCACCACCTCGGGTGTGCATTATTTTTCTAATAATTCAATGGACCATCGTCAATTATTCCTTACATGTTGTCTGAGGGGTTGGCATCATCTCTTCTCAGGTGTTTGGTCCATACCTAAACTTAACAACTACCACACTAACTATTAATAAGCCGCAAATTGGGTGATTATTGAGGCAAAAGTCATAGTTAATTGTTAGTTAATAGTGGAAATTGGTGCCAAAAGTAAAGTGTGACCATATTCAGAACTCTTAGTTTGAGTTTACTTTAAATTTTGACATGAACTTAAATGTAAAATTAAACCAAATACACAATTAGTAGAACTGTCCTGCTTTCTAATGATTTACATAAGCATTTACAAATAAAACTGGGTTTACTATAAATGTTTTGGAAGCTCAGTCGAGTCCTAAACTTAGAAACTCTGTATTGATGTAAATACTCAGACTTTACTTTCCAAAGATTTTCTTTCTCTCATATCTGTAATATTTGACCTATGTTCACAATTTTCTGCAGATGTGATCATCTTTTACCATTTTCCCTATATAACCAACAAATCTGAATAAAACCGAATAAATAAAAGCTAGGCTCACTGGAAATACATGCCTCTAAATACATTTCTGCAAAACTGAAAAAAATTACCTATACACATGTATCACTGCAGTTTCCAGAGGAAATAAACACTAGAGGCAGTAAACCTCCAACAACTTTTATTCCTTTTCACTCAAAACAGTTCAAACCTGCATATAAGGAAGTTCAAATGGCACGGTTGCATCAACAAATGTGTTTTTATACCAGTTTTGCATTTGTTAACACTATCGGGTTTGGTGTAGGGGATATTTCCAACACAATAGAGCATTAACTTTTAACGGCACTCCCCGGATATTTGAATTATAAACCACCGCAATACATACCTGAAGTAACGTAATAAAAACACAGCAATACGTGCCTATATCAATGTAACAAATACATGCCAGGGTCACGTATTGAACTTGTGTTTTAGTGCTACCCACTGGACGTTTCACTTTGAAACTGCCTCGAAACGTGCAGTAAGCTACGTAATAACGATGCTGCAGAAATGTATTTAGAGGTGCGTGTTTCCAACGAGCCTGGGTTGAATATAATGTTTTTCTACAGCCTCATCAACATCAAGTGACTAAAGCTTCTTGAGTGCATGCGACTGCTTCTGTGTCTTTCACGCTGTTAAACTAGTGTTTAATTAGAAATGTGTTTGCTCAGCTTCCTCGCCCGCAGCGATTTCCTGGCACTTTCCAAAGTCGATTGGAGACCCTGATCATGTCGATGTCCGATCACATCTTCTGGAAGAATAAAGAGCTGGCAGAGGAGGCACGCAGCGCTAATATGGCCATAGCGGCCTTTATGAAGGTCAGGAACCGCACACTACAACTGAGATCATTAAGACTTTTAAATGTTGTAAATTTGTGCATGAGTAAATAATTAAATTAGATGTGGAAAACTACATAAATAGGTTCATTTATTTTGTGATACTCAGTGTTGGGGAAAGTTACTTTTAAAAGCAATGCATTACAATATTGCGTTACTCCCTAAAAAAGTAACTAATTACGTTACTTAGCTACTTTTTATGGAAAGTAATGCGTTACGTTACTTTTGCATTACTTTTTAAATCTGGGCAGGGCTTGATTGTTTGTTTTTAATATAAAAAGTTATATTTAAAGCAAATGTAAAAGCCCTTTCACACCAAAAAGTGTAATGAATAAACCTCTGAAGGAAAATTAAAATAACGTCTGTACAGGAGAAGAAGGTTCAACACTCTTCAGCAATAAAAAAACAATGAAACACATTTGTTAGTTTATCTAAAGTCATTTTTGCTAGTTAGTTTATTTGTTAGTTTATGTAAAGTTATTAGTATGGTTGAACTGGATCATCAAAGGTCAGCAGCAAAGACATTGGTTAATAAAATGGGATTAGATACATTTGTGTTATTTAACATTTAATTATTGCAGGTTTGCGTCATATTCTGAGTTTGCATTTCACTGTTTTGATTCATTTTTTTGCGAGTGAGATGAATTAATGCACGTTCATATTTAGTCTAGATCTACAGTAACATCATGTTCACACAGCGAACACAACGCCTCTGTACTTCCGGACTACAGGAGACTTGTCAGTCAATAAATGGGATATTTAACTAAACAAAACTGGATATTTTCTTGTAAATTAAAAAGTAATGCATTACTTTACTAGTTACTTGAAAAAAGTAATCTGATTACGTAACTCGAGTTACTTGTAATGCGTTACCCCCAACACTGATGATACTGTACTGAAGATGCGTTTTGAAGTTGAACAGCCTGAATAGAGTCTACCTGATAATAATAATAATAATGTTGCTGCAATAAATCTTAATTGAAATATATGTATTTCCTGTCCTCAGCGGTGCTTCACATTCATGGACAGAGGTTTCACCTTCAAACTGATCAGCAACTACATAAACATGATCACAGCCAGTGACAATAAGGTACCTGAACTAAACTTTCTCACGTTTCTGTATCTCATAACACTAGACGTGAGTGTGTGTGAACGTGACCGATTGACCTCACAGATGAACACAAACAGCACAAACCTCAACACTGAAAACAGAAGCTCTAGAATGTGACATCATATCCTGTTCATTATAAGAAGATCATTTGCATGCTCAAAGTCTAGTGTTAACAAGGCTTTAGCGTTGAAACAAGGACAATACACATTAAAAGTTCCTGGTTATGATGAACTTTTGTTATGTATTGACTGATGTGTATTTATGTATCATTTATGTGTGTTTTTGTCTGACTGTTGAATTCATTGACTATCTCTGTGTTGCAAAGATTATCACTAAAGAACCTGTGTGTGTGTGTGTGCTGTGTGTGTGTGTCTGTGTGTGTGTGTGTGTGTCTGTGTCTGTGTCTGTGTGCTGTGTCTGTGTGTGTGTGTGTGTGTGTGTGTGTGTGTGTGCGTGCGTGCGTGCGTGCGTGCGTGCGTGCGTGTCTGTGTGTCTGTGTCGTGTGTCTGTGTGTGTTGTGTCTGTGTGTCTGTGTCTGTGTCTGTGTGCTGTGTGTGTGTGTCGTGTGCGTGCGTGCGTGTGTCTGTGTGTCTGTGTGTCTGTGTCTGTGTGTGTGTGTGTGTGTCGTGTGCGTGCGTGCGTGTGTCTGTGTGTCTGTGTCTGTGTGCTGTGTGTGTGTGTGTGTCGTGCGTGCGTGTCTGTGTGCGTGTCTGTGTGTGTCTGTGTGTGTGTGTGTGTGTGTGTGCGTGCGTGCGTGCGTGTGTCTGTGTGTCTGTGTCTGTGTGCGTGTGTGCGTGTGTGTGTGTGTTGTTTTTCCAGATGCTGTGTGAGCTGAAGTTTGAGTTCATAAGGGAAGTGTGTAACTATGAGCACTATGTCCCTCTGAGTCTTCCCATCCCGTCTGCACAAATCACAGGTCAGAGAGCACCACGAGCTCCACCTCTTTGTGTCTCATGCACAAAACTTCACGCTTGCATTGTAGTCCTAATTAGCATACTGTAGACCACACCCCCTGATATTCTCTCTGTCTCATTTCTCTGTCAGACAAGGCATCACCGGAAGCCCAAAGTGCTCAGGGTAACTATTAAGTGTTTTTTACTGAACTTATTTTACTTATTTGTAAAAGTTCTTCAAAGCTGTGGCACAGTTTTCTGTGGCAGTTTAATCAGGGTTCCTACGGGGTTTGGAAAAGTATGGAAAAAAGAAAAGTATTTGTGCTTCCAGACTTTTTTAATAATAGAAAATTAAGAATTTATTGAAAATGAATTTATTGTACGAGAAGTCAAAATGCAAAGTGCACTTTTTTATTATGCAAAATTGCAGGTTATAAGCATTTTGTGTTTCTTCTCACAATATTCTTAGCACCACATTACATAGCCTTAAGGACTTTTGCAAAAAAAAAAAAATATACAGACTTTTATGTGTGCATGAGAAACTTAGCATATAGGACAATGCACACTGATCCATCAGCACATTTCACGTGTGGTTTCATGGCCTCCACAAAGTATGTGTTAAAGAGACCTAAGGCCTTGAAATATGGCATACTGCCCTAACAAAAGCTAAATTTTAAACAATTTTATACAGTACCTGTCTTTTTTATAAACCCTTGAACTTGGCAAATTTTATGCCATCAGCCCAATTCTTGTCATGGTTTCTCCACCACCACAGAGGATGTGTTAAATTAGACATTAGGCCTTGATATTAGACGTACTACTATAAGAAAAGCCACATTTTGAGCAAATAGATATGTTAATTCATGTGCATCCATGCTCTTGTTTTATTCGTAGTAAGATGGCAGTGATGCACAAAGGAAGTAGGTTATATAAAACTAGACATTGTAATGTGTAAGCATGCAGAACATTCCCATGCACATGTGAATAGTTTCTCGAGGGCACAAAAAGTTTCTTGTGTACATGTAAAAGTCAGTTTTTTGGGTGTTTTTTTTTTTATTATTATTATTTTTTAGGGGCTCTGTATGTTGTCACTTAACGAAAATCCATGAAAAAAAGCCCTGATAAAATAAAAATATTTACAGATGACTGAACTATATACCAAATATAAAGCTGAAAATAATGCGCTATGAACCATTTATGTTAAATATGGTCTGAAAATCTACTGAGAGGTTTGGAAATTTGAGTCTGGAAAAGTATGGAATTTTGAAATTGAAAATGTTTAGGAACCCTGTTTAATGCAATTTTCAGTCTGATTGATAATAAACTTCAACCCTGGGAGTGAGAATTTAATTCACTTAATTTCTAGCGAATATCATCAATTTGATATCACAGATACTATTTAAACTATACTGAGCTAGACAATGACATCTCCGAATTCAATAATGAAATGCCCTTAACTGAAAATTGAGTGTTTAATCTTATTATTATACATTACTGACACTCTATCCTCCAACTTGATACTGTTAAGTGCTTTGACACAATCTGTATTGTTAAAAGCGCTATATACATAAAGGTGACTTGACTTGACTTGAGAATGGGTTGCAAAATCTCATATCAGTGGATGAAGTACAGATATCATGTACTTGAGTAAGAAGATCAGTTCACTGAGAAAAAAGAAAATTGTGTAACATGAACTAGAACTACAAATTAAAAGACTACATAAACCAAGAGCACAAAAACACAGGATCATGACAATAATTTCATTTGAGACAAAATTATAGTTTGTTTGTTTATGTTTGTATGTTATAGTATATGTTTGTTTTTTGTTACAAAGTGATTGTATTTGATTTGAGACAAACTGATCATATAGCTTCAGAAGACTTAAGAAGTCGTATGGATTACCTGTATGTTAACTTTCTGGAGCTTGACACTTTTTAACCCAATCGACTTTCAAAGTATGGACAGAAACATTCAGCATTTACATTTCTGGTGAACTATTCCTTTAAAGTACAGATGTCCAGTTAAAATATTGCTCCGGTTTCTCGAGTAAAAGTAAGGTACTGATCTATAAGGACAATCTTTTTCATGTTTGTGATTCAGTATCCTTCTACTGCTCTCGGTATCTATTTAAAGATGCACTCCTGCAGTATATTCCAAGTCTTTGTGTCAAACATTGAATTTGTGTTTACAGAAAATCTTCCCCTCCATTAGAGCTCTCAAGTTTCAATAACTTACAGCATATTCAGTAACGTATAGCAAGACTGCAGTCATATCAGCGGTCACATTGTGCTGCCATGATGAGGTTACCTGACAACTCAAATACATATCCTCTCTCAGTAAACATGTGCACTCACAAAATAAGTGCATTGTCAGTTGTCACACTGCGAATAGTGCATGGCGAAATTGCTTTTCCATGATGCTGTCTCCACAGCACCCAGTCCCTGTAACACAAGACCAGTTCAGGTGGCTAGCAGGGTCGTTTTTAAATTAGTTTGCACTAGGCATGTGTGCTACGACTAATTTCACTGCTGTCTAAATGGAGATTTTGTAACCAAATAGTAAGAAACCCTCAGAATACAGACAAAACATTGTGTGTATATGGGATCCATTTGAAATACTTAAACTATGAATCAAAGTGTCAAATAATCCTAGATATCTTATTATCTGAATTGATCTTATTTTCACTATTGACTAGTTGCTTATTAGCATGCCTATTATTAACATACTGGCCGTCTATTAGTGCTTATAAAGCACATATTCTGCATGATCATATTCTATATCCATAATCTTACCCAATATCTAAACTTAACAAATACCTTACTAACTATTAATAAGCAGCAAATTAGGTGATTATTGAGGCAAAAGTTGTAGTTAATGGTTTGGTAATAGTGAGAATTGGAGCTTAAAATAAAGTGTGCCCAAAAAAAGTCAGTTCCCTTTCATTCATAAGGTTTCCCACATTAAACTGAGAAATATGCTCCCACACCTCACTCGTCTTCCAGCCGGACATTTCTGAGTGACACGAAAAAAACACATGCATGCAAGGTCTGAGGTCAAATTAAATGATTTTGTTTTCTGCTCCAGATATCCACTTTTCAAAATAATGTAAACTAACATTTTGACTAGTATTCACACTGTGGACTAGCAGCTGCACTTCTGTTTAGTCACTAGTCTCACAGCAGTTTTACAGCAGGAGGAATTGGACAACTTCTACCAGCGTCCATCACCATAGTAAATGAACTTATGCTGCATGGATAACCTTTAGTGAATTAAAAACTAAGATATGTTTTACAGTTGAATGAAGTACAGGCAGAAGTATACTCGTTTACTATTTACCATCTTACTCTGGATTACACTCCAAATGTATTCTAAAGTATCAAGAACATGCAATGATCGTTTATGTGGTTTCTCTCTCGGTCTTATTTCTCAGTGGACTTTCCAGAGTATATTCTGACGGAAGAGTTCTGCAGGAAACATTTTCTCACAGGATTGTTGTTAAAAGAGCTGGGGCTGGCTTTGCAGGACGAGCAAGACCTGAGACACCTCGCTCTGGCCTGCCTGAAGAACCTCATGGCTAAACATTCACTGGACTCCCGTTATGCCATAAAGGTGAATTTTGACAGTGATAATAAAGTATATGTGACCCTGGACCACAAAACCAGTCTTAAGTCGCTGGGGCATATTTGTAGCAATAGCCAAAAATACATTGTATGGGTCAAAATTATACATTTTTCTTTTATGCCAAAAATCATTAGGATATTAAGATCATGTTCCATGAAGATATTTAGTAAATTTCCTACTGTAAATATATCAAAACTTAATTTTTGATTAGTAATATGCATTGCTAAGAACTTCATTTGAACAACTTTAAAGATGATTTTCTCAATATTTTGATTTTTTTGCATCCTCAGATTCCAGATTTTCAAATAGTTGTATCTCAGCCAAATATTGTCCTATCATAACAAACCATACATCAATGGAAATATTATTTATTCAGCTTTCAGATGGTGTATAAATCTCAATTTTGGAAAATGTACCCTTATGACTGGTTTTGTGGTCCAGGGTCACATATAGTTGTTGTGCATCATTTATGTTAGTCTGTGAGCTGATTTGAACTGTATTGTGTTTGTGTGTGTAGGAGAAACAGGCACGGATAGCCTCTCTGTACCTGCCACTTTATGGTCTGATCCTTGACAACATGCCTCGCTTTTTCCTCAGAGATCTGTTTCCAATCTATCTGACGGCCAGTGACCAGGTACACACATTTAACACCTGAAATCAAACGTAATGCAGAAGCTTTGTTCTTAGATTTTTATCAAGAACTCGCATCAGCTGAGCAAGATCTGACGTTTTAACAGGGGTGTAAAGTATTTCATTACTACACTTGAGTATTATTTATTATTATATTATTTATTTTTAACAATTCCACAATTGTTCAGTTAGAAGTATTCCCAAGAGCATTGTAAAGGCCCTTCAACACTTAAATGCAAAGCAAAAAAAGCCATACTGGAGCAAAATGTCTCCCACTCATCCAGGCCACCCCATATACCCACAACCAATTCTGAAACCACCAACATTACATTACATAAACATGCGACTTCTTACCTATTAAAGGAAGGTGTGTAAGAGCAGCACTGAGGCCCTGTAGTCTATCAACCAGAGCTTAAAAAATCGGTTCAGAATCTGTATTTTAACGTTTCTGTTCATGCGTTCCTCTGTATTATTACTGTTCCGAAACCGGTTTGAGTAGAAAAATACTGGTTAATAACGTTATTTTGAAAAAAATTCTAAGCCTTTAATAATAATATTGCGTTTAGTCTAGATTTTGGCAAAATGTATTAAACGAAAGAAATTGTCAACACTTTAAAGACATTAATGTATTTTTTCAAGATATTTAAAAATGTTTGCTGCATGGTTAAAAAACCCTACTCGTATAAAATGCATTTTGAGAGGAAAAAACATACGTCGCATTTTGTTATTACATTCAGAAATAATGTAGGCTAAAACTTACAAATTTACAAACATTATAAACACAACTAGGCTATTTTAGTTCCCTTCTCTACACAACAAAATACAGAAAGCAAAATAGCATCATCTGTTCTAGATTTTGACCAAATGTATTAAACGAAAGAAAAATCTGTCAATGCTTTAAAAACATTAAAGCATTTTTAAAGTATTTTTTAAAGCATGGATAAAAAACCGCGTATAAGCGTTTTGAGAGGGTAAAAACCCAGACTAAATTAGTAGGCTGTACGTCGCATTTTATTATTACATTCAGAAATAATGTAGGCTAAAATATCGGTAAATAAAGCAAAATGTTTACAAACATTAGTTCCCTTCTCTCCAAAACAAATCCTCTAAAGTTGTAGCCTATTTAGTATAAACCTCAAGCCAAAACGAATTAATTTAAAAGTGAAACTGAAGCCTACCTCTCTCATTCTGCACGAATCCAAATGTTTCCATATTCACGACGTATCTGGATGCTAAAATATGATTTATTATGTAAACTGTAGACTTTGTTCTTCACTCACAGTATCGACGTCAAGCATCATCCTTCACATAGGCTATAACAGCACAGTGAGGCGGTGGTCACGCTGAATGGTACAGAGACTGTACTACGGACTTGAGCAGTGTAACTTTTTATGTTTCTTTAACTGTATTTCATTTTGATAATGAACAGGCTGCGATGTCAAGTTAGCAAAAATATGCTGAATGTTCATGTGAGGCGCCGACGTGATCACTGCATTGTTTTCACAACTGTTACTCCGTAGCCTAATTTATGGTCATACCAACACTGCCGTCTCGGTTCCTTTCTGTGAACTTCAGAGTTACCATGATCCAAAACTCAGAACAATTTTTTCTTTTGATTTGTTAATCTGTTAATGATTTAAGTTAAATATATTTTGTGTATAGGCCTATTCCTTTTTTTATGTAGCCTATATAGTTTTATTGTGTTTTCTCTGTTGTTCACAGATGCATACTAACACATAATGGGGAATTGCCATTGCATTTTGTACAGATTTTATTTAGTTTTGGCAAGTATTTAATTATCTTGCCCAGAGAAAAACGTTGGCTTTTGCAACGACATGCAACACATTATCTCCATGCAGTTAATTAATAAAACATCAGTATCGACCCTTTTCATGCTATTTCTGATATGCCGATGGCTCTAAATTAATAAAAAATTGGCCGATAAATATCGGCGGCCGATACATCGGTGCATCCCTAATATATATATATATATATATAGTGAAAATATAATTAAAAATAATTATATATAGATAGATATATTAAAGCGGAATGACAGCTACATTCATTTTGAGTTTGCCAGGACAGCTATAAAGCCACAATAAGCCCGCGGAGCAAACTCGTCAATCCATCTTGATGAATGATGCAGAGGAACGTAAACAGGTGAACTCTGACCAATTAGAGGACAGCTTTACTCACATGTGACTTGCATAAACACAGTTTGGTACGCTTTGCAATGTTGCCTCGTGAAAGCAAACTGAACCAAGAAGAAAATGCAACATTGTAACAAATGAATCCCTGTTTCAGAACAAAGCAAACGATCTGCAGGTCTGAAAGCACCCTAAGAAAACTGTGATCAAACAGGATACTTTATAAAGTTTGTTCATTAAAACTACTTTGAGAGCGAAACCTGCACACAAATCCATATCCAAAATTCAAAATGCATCTGCACTTTCACAACCTCAAGGTTTAAAAAAAAAACAAAAAACATCCGCATTATTTTAGACTGAAATTACATCAACTTCTCTCCCATTACGCAAAAGAATGTTCCTATGGTGATTGTTAAATGTGTCATGAACTGAGAAATCACAATTCCCCTGATCTTTTGACACATAAGAGGTCATTGTTCTATAAAAACATCCTGTAAGTTTCAGAACTCAAAACTCTCTCATTAGTCTAAAAACAGCTTCTATTGAAGCCAGTCTGTCATAACGACAGCTTGTGGAATATATTCTATGATATAATACTGTGGATAAACAATCTGCCACGCCTATTCAAACAGAGCGTGCCAATGAGGGGAGTCAAAACAGGACAGAAAATAGCCTGTTACTTCTAAATTATGTTTTTTGATGTAAACATCTTGATAACATTATAAGTGGACCTCAGGGAACAGTACAAATCTAAAGCAGTTCATGAGCCCTTTAAGTAATAAGATTTCCTTCCCAGGGTTCCAGAGATGATCTCAGTGTCGGAGTAGGTTTAGCAGGTCAGGTGACACATGTTTTACGTCATGGGAACTCGATGGATGCGTCCTTCTCCAAGGAAGTGCTCAACTCCATCACAGGTATAGTGATGCTGGTTAGACTCTGTGGATGTGTTTCAAAGACTACTAGTCTGATCCTCACACAGATCTGACATGCTTTCAGAATATTTGGAATATAATATCACAATGAATGCTTTTATGGTGCATTATGGTCTTTTTTTTTTTTGGAGCTTGACAGACGTGTTCATCATAAACTGTCATTGTACAGAAGAAAACATCTTTTTTTAAAAATAAAAGTTCCTAAGAAAAATGTCTTTCACATATGTGACCCTGGACCACAAAACCAGTCATAAGGGTATTTTTGGCTGAGATACAACTATTTGAAAATCTGGAATCTGAGGGAGCAAAAAAATCTAAATATTGAGAAAATCACCTTTAAAGTTGTTCAAATTAAGTTCTTAGCAATGCATATTACTAATCAGAAATTAAGTTTTGATATATTTACAGTAGGATATTTACAAAATATCTTCATGGAACATGATCTTTACTTAATATCCTAATGATTTTTGGCATAAAAGAAAAATGGATAATTTTGACCCATACAATGTATTGTTGGCTATTGCTACAAATATACCTGTGTTACTTATGACTGCTTTTGTGCTCCAGGGTCACATATACTGATTTGCTTTTTTCCAGCCTTTTCTTCATTAGCCGTATCAACAGCTAACAATGCAGACTCCAGAGGTTCCCTCATCAGCATCGAGTCGAACCCCAGCAACTGTGACCGCAATAGTGAGAAGATCGATGCATGTGAAAAGGTGAGCAAGTACATGATTTTTTAACTGACTGACAGACAGATAGATAGAGCCAAAAACAGAATCTCAGAATGAAAGACAACAGACAAACAGAATGAATGAATGATTTTTCTCATATAACAAGATAATGAGTGCGATGACTGTATTCAGTTTGCCAGGCCACAGTCTCTCATTGGGTTTGGTTCACGCTTCGACAAACTGGATCAAGCGGAGACCAGAAGTCTGCTCATATGTTTCCTGCACATCATGAAGACCATTTCAGAGGGTGAGACTTTAAGAACGTCTATTGCACATATTCTCATCTCATAGCATGTGACCTGTAACAGCTAATATACTGTTGTGAGGATGCTTTGCTCTCTGTGTTACAGAGGTGCTGGTTTCATACTGGCATCGAGCGATTCACCAGGAGATCAGCGATTTCTTCAATATCCTGGAGTGAGTGACTCTGTTCAGAAACACCAATAAATAGTGGAATGAAAGAAAAAGAAAGAATCAGATCCTTGTGTGTTTTCATTATTTTGCATACTTCTTTTTTAAACAGACTCTGTCTTCAACACTTCCGGTTCCTTGGAAAGCGTCACATTGCCAGGTAAGATGTCTCCTCAGTTAGATGTGTTTTATGTGTGCTCTCCTCTCCTCTCCTCTCCTCTCCTCTCCTCTCCTCTCCTCTCCTCTCCTCTCCTCTCCGCTCCGCTCCTCTCCTCTCCTTCTCCTCTCCGCTCCTCTCCTCTCCTCTCCGCTCCGCTCCACTCCTCTCCTCTCCGCTCCGCTCCGCTCCTCTCCGCTCCTCTCCTCTCCTTCTCCTCTCCGCTCCGCTCCGCTCCTCTCCTCTCCTTCTCCGCTCCGCTCCGCTCCGCTCCTCTCCTCTCCTCTCCGCTCCGCTCCTCTCCTCTCCTCTCCTCTCCTCTCCTCTCCTCTCCTCTCCTCTCCGCTCCGCTCCTCTCCTCTCCTCTCCTCTCCTCTCCGCTCCGCTCCGCTCCTCTCCTCTCCGCTCCGCTCCTCTCCTCTCCTCTCCTCTCCGCTCCTCTCCTCTCCTCTCCTCTCCTCTCCGCTCCTCTCCTCTCCTCTCCTCTCCTCTCCTCTCCTCTCCGCTCCTCTCCTCTCCGCTCCTCTCCTCTCCTCTCCTCTCCGCTCCTCTCCTCTCCTCTCCGCTCCTCTCCTCTCCTCTCCGCTCCTCTCCTCTCCTCTCCTCTCCGCTCCTCTCCTCTCCTCTCCTCTCCTCTCCTCTCCTCTCCTCTCCTCTCCGCTCCTCTCCTCTCCTCTCCTCTCCGCTCCGCTCCTCTCCTCTCCTCTCCGCTCCGCTCCGCTCCTCTCCTCTCCTCTCCGCTCCGCTCCTCTCCTCTCCGCTCCTCTCCTCTCCTCTCCTCTCCTCTCCGCTCCTCTCCTCTCCTCTCCTCTCCTCTCCTCTCCGCTCCTCTCCTCTCCTCTCCTCTCCTCTCCGCTCCTCTCCTCTCCTCTCCGCTCCTCTCCTCTCCGCTCCTCTCCTCTCCTCTCCTCTCTGCTCCTCTCCTCTCCTCTCCTCTCCGCTCCTCTCCTCTCCGCTCCTCTCCTCTCCTCTCCTCTCCGCTCCTCTCCTCTCCTCTCCGCTCCTCTCCTCTTCTCTCCGCTCCTCTCCGCTCCTCTCCTCTCCGCTCCTCTCCTCTCCTCTCCTCTCCTCTCCTCTCCTCTCCGCTCCTCTCCTCTCCTCTCCTCGCTCCTCTCCTCTCTTCCTCTCCTCTCTGCTCCTCTCCTCTCCCGCTCCGCTCCTCTCCTCTCCTCTCCGCTCCTCTCCTCTCCTCTCCTCCTCCTCTCCTCTCCTCTCCTCTCCGCTCCTCTCCTCTCCTCTCCCGCTCCTCTCCTCTCTTCCTCTCCTCTCTGCTCCTCTCCTCTCCTCTCCGCTCCTCTCCTCTCTTCCTCTCCTCTCCGCTCCTCTCCTCTCCTCTCCGCTCCTCTCCGCTCCGCTCCTCTCCTCTCCGCTCCTCTCCGCTCCTCTCCTCTCCTCTCCGCTCCTCTCCTCTCCTCTCCTCTCCGCTCCTCTCCTCTCCTCTCCTCTCCTCTCCGCTCCTCTCCTCTCCTCTCCTCTCTGCTCCTCTCCTCTCCTCTCCTCTCCTCTCCGCTCGCTCCTCTCCTCTCCTCTCCGCTCCTCTCCTCTCCTCTCCTCTCATCTCATCTCATCTCCGCTCCGCTCCTCTCCTTCTCCTCTCCTCTCCGCTCCGCTCCGCTCCGCTCCTCTGCTCTTCTCTTCTCTTCTCTTCTCTTCTCTTCTCTTCTCTTCTCTTCTCTTCTCTTCTCTTCTTTCTGTCCCTGATCGTGTATTTGTGACCCTGGAGTACAAAAGCAGTCATAAGTAGCATGGGTATATCGGTAGCAATAGCCAACAATACATTGTATGGGTCAAAATTAGTAGGATATCATTAGGATATTAAGTAAAGATCACGTTCCATGAAGATATTTACAAAATTTTCTCAATATTTTGATTTTGTGCACCCTCAGATTCCAGATTTTCAAACAGTTATATAGCTTTCAGATGATGTATAAATCTCAATTTCAAAATATGTACCCTTATGACTGATTTTGTGGTTCAGGGTCACAAATGTGCTTGTAATAGAGAGAGAGAGAGAATGAATGTTAGAGAATAAGAGAATACACAAACCACATTTTCATTGAATTCCAGGGCTTTGAAATAAACATATCACAGAGAATAAAATTATAATGTATTATGTGTAATTTGGTAAAATTAAGAATTGTTTCTGATGGTTCTGGGGTGTTTTTGCCAGGCACTGCATTGTCTTTAACAAGCCAGTATTTTCAATTATACTCAGTTTAATAAATCAAGCCTGAAAATTATAGATCATTCCTGCTTTGGCAATAAATGTCAAATAAATGTTTTTCATTTCTGAAAAAGCCGCTCTCTTTAGCTTGTTTTTGTTTTCTACAATATTTTTTTTTGTTTTATCTATAAAAACTGCTTTTAGAAGTTTAATCACTTTGAATCCTGATGATTCATGTTTTCCTTTAATGTTGTAGCACATCACTGCCGTTGTGATTTGTGTGTGATGTTTAAGGACCCTGTATTCATATCAGAGATCTCAAACATACTAAAATCTCATTCATAGAGAGAACTTTTATTCTGAAAGCTAATATCAAGAAATACAGCAGAAATATACTGTAGAAATACAGTGTGGGATGTCAGCCCATTTGTTTGTGTAATGTGACTGAAGCAAAGTGGATATAACTTGCTTGATTCACAGTACTGCTGGGAGAAACAACTTTTTCAAAACCTTGAATCAATTGAACTAATTTGAAAAACAATTCAGTTTTGAAGCGTTTGAAATGCTGGTGATGCCTGCTGGTCAGAATGTGTAAATGCAACAAAAACATGCATAAAAACACCTTTTACAAACCAATTGCAAATGTTTTATTGAAAGTGAAATGTATGAAATACCATCAAATATGAAGTTTCTGTATAACATGTTACTCTATTAATTTGCAGGGCTTGTTTTGTTTGTTTTCTGGAGAGCTTGACTAAATAGGAGACTCTTAACTACAATTGTACCTTTTTATTACATAAATGTGTCATTAAAAATGTCTATGATTTCATGATATGAAACTGATCTGAGATGAGGTAAAAACCATAGCCACTGGTTCATGGGTTCACAGAGATCAACCCTATAGAGAACCAGTGACATTTCAAAACATTTAAAAAACACTTCTGACATTACAAAGCCTCGTTTACTGAAATCACATGACTTTGATACACGCTCAGCGGTTCGAAACAAAAGTTTTGCAAATGTTTCAAAGCTTTATGAAGCATTTCTTTGAAAGCGCCCACCACTAATTCACAGTCCTTGCAGTCCGTGGCAGGTTGCATGATGTAACTGTTTTTTGTGTGTTGGACAGGTCTGGTATAAGGACTGTTTTTGCTCAGGCGTCTGAAATGTCTACCACATAGATAAAGGCTTACTTAGCAAGAACTAAAACTAGAGGAACTATTGCTTACCAGTACTATATAATGAATGCATTAGCATATAGTAGCAGCCTGTAGTGTCATAAATGACCTCCTGTGTTATTCCCACATCATGTGTTGTCTTCGTATTGTGATGTGTGTTTAATCTTACATCTCTCCCTCATCACGCTCTCTGTTCCCACGTTCATGTTTTCCTCTGTCTGGCTTCCACACATGACTTCACATTCTCACAGCACTCTCTAAAGTTGACACCACCAGCATCTAACATTTGACATGTATTATCACAATGCAAACTTGACTTGTCCTGCTCTGAAACACTGCCCCAGAAGCTTGGCTGTCTGTAATGGCTGTGAGGATGAAGGTTGGCGTTAACCCTGCTCTAATTGGCTCATTGTGTGCGCAGGAAGCTAGCGGCCGCCATTAAGCTGGCTCAGGCCACACAGAACAATGGCACCCTGAAGGGGTCTAACGTGTCCTGCCAGTCTTCAGGGCTCCTACCCCAATGGTAAACACCTAACAGGTCCCAAAACCACTTACACTCCTAAAGATAAAGCTTCTGGATTGGCATCCGTGGTTCCACGAAGAACCCTTTCCATTGCACAGAGGGGTCTTTATGGTGGAAAATGGTTCTTTAGATGATTAAAATGTTCACATAGACCCAAATTGGCTGTGAAAAAAACCCTTTTGGAAGCTTTATTTCTAAGAGTGAAACACAAAGTGTGCAATGCATAGAATTAACTATTGCAATAAATGCATTTCTTAGCTAAATTATTTTTAACCCTGAATATAACGTTCTAAAACACACATGCACAAAACATTCGTCCCACTTTATATCAGGTGTCTTTAACTGTTATGTACTTGTGTAACACATTAATTGTCTGGTACAGTGTACTTATTGTGCTCATGTTGTATTGCAGAACACTTTTGCTGCTGTTGAGGTGGGATACGGTTAAGGTTAGGGAAGGGTTTGGTGGTAAGGTTAGGTTTAAGAGTGCATTAAGGGGTAGAAAAAAAGATCAACAGTGTAATAATATTGTATTAACTACAGAAATTAAGTGCATGCAGGTATTTTTAAAATGTAAGTATGATGCAAAAAATGTATGCACATTGTATTAAATGATTCATTTAAATGTTAGTACTTAAAGGCACTTCATATAAAGTGGGTCCGTCCTGTGTAAATATCATAGTTCATCATGTTACATCCATAGTGTGGGAACCATTTTTGTCTGTATCCAGCAAGCCCGTCTCATTCACCTCCTGATATAGTTTATACAGGCTTTCTGCAGGTCTTAAAAAGGTCTTAATTCATTCTTTCACAAAATAAGGCCTTAAAAAATCTTAAATTTATAAAGTATTAAATGTGACATGCACTGCAAAAAATTAATCTTCCTCAGTATTTTTGTCTTGTTTTCCAGTACAAACATCTAAACATTCCTAAAGGGTTAGTTCACCTAAAAATTTAAATTCTGTCATTAATTATGTCGTTCCAAACCCATAAGACCTCCGTTCATCTTCAGAACACAAATTAAGATATTTTTGATGAAATCTGAGAGCTCTCTGACTTTGCATAGACAGCAAGGTTACTACCACGATCAAGGCCCAGAAATGTAGCAAGGATCGTGGTAATATCCTTGCTGTTTATGGGAGGGGCAGAGAGCTCTCAGATTTGATCAAAAATATCTTAATTTGTGTTCTGAAGATGAACGGAGGTCTTATGGGTTTGGAACGACATGAGGGTGAGTAATTAATGACAGAAGTTTCATTTTTGGGTGAACTAACCCTTTAAATCAAGATTTACATTTATCTGAGATTCAAACTGAAGATGTAAAGTCTTGTTTCTGAAAAATGTAACAAAATTAAGTGAGTTTATGCCTAAAAGTCAAGTCAAGTCACCGTTATTTATATAGCACTTTTTACAATGCAGATTGTGTCAAAGCAGCTTTACAGTATCAAACAAGGAAATAGTGTGTCGAAATAGTGTGCTGTGCTCCTCTGGCCAGACGAAACCAGCAGTTTAATTCTAGGCTGCAGCAGAGTCAGATTGTGCAGAGGACTCGTCTGGTTCCTCTGGTCTTGTCCCGATGGTCGTCTAGGAGACAAGGTCTTCACTGGGGATCTGTCTCTGGGGCTCATCTAGTGGACATGGTCTCCGCTGACATTCATAAAACAAGAACTGTCTGTCAATGGGGTATTAAAACCTGTTTCCTCTTTTAATTAAGTTGATATTTCTGAGCCCATTGATAGATATTTGTTCTTGTTTTAATCACAAACTCACTTCATTTTGATAATTTTCTCATAAAACAAGACTTCGTTTCTCAAATGTAGTAATCTTGATTTTAAGAATATTTAGACATTTGCACTGAAAACAAGACAAAAATATCGATGAAGTGCATTAATTAATTAATTGCAATGTGATCAGAAGGTACATTAAAATTATTTCCATATTCTAGTGTTAGGGAGCAGAGCTATTCAAGCCATAAGGCCTTTTTTTATATAAAATTAATTAAAATTGGAAGTTGTATTTCAAACCTTGAAGTGTTGCCAATACAAGACATTTACAGTACATTTAGAAACATATTTACATAATGTGTTCCATTCAATTTATTCCTTAATTTTTCTTTACTTGGTCTTAAAAAGGTCTTAAAAGGTCTAACATTGACCTTCATAAAACCTGCAGAAACCCTGTTACATGTCTCTGTTGTTACAAAGAAAATAAAAGGTTATTTAGTTTAATTTGTAGTTCAAACCTAGTGTGCATTCACAGTTTAAGAGCCACATTTTCAAAGTACTGTTGACTTTCTGTAACACTGAAATCATTTCCAGCAGTCCCAACCAAGAGAGAGGAGAAATAGAGGGAGAAAATGTGGGGATTGAATCATTTTCTGTGCTATTGTCATGACATCTCAGGATTATGTTATTGCTGCTGTTCCCAGGATGCTCTCTGCTCAGGACGGGCACAGACACGCCCGCTCACAGACCATGCCCATCATCAGAGGGAAGAATGCCCTCACCAACCCCAAACTGCTGCACATGATGGAGACCACGGGTAGACATGCACTCAACTCAACCGCCTGTGAAAACCTGATACATACAGAAAAATTACATTACAAGCATGTGTATCATAACTGTAATGTGTGTGTGTGTGTCTCTCTCTCTCTCTCTCTCTCTGTTTGTGTGTGTGTGTGTGGTGTGTCTCTCTCTCTCTCTCTCTCTCTCTCTCTCTGTGTGTGTGTGTGTGTGTGTGTGTGTGTGTGTGTGTGTGTGCGTGTCTCTCTCTTTCTCTCTCTCTCTCTCTCTCTCTCTGTGTGTCTCTCTCTTTCTCTCTCTCTCTCTCTCTCTCTCTCTCTCTCTCACTCTCTCTCTCTCTTGTGTGTGTGTTAGATGGAAATGTGTCTGAAGGAGAAAGCGTCAGCCCTACAGATATTGAAGCCAATCTTTCTGCTGAAGTAGCACTGACCGTGTTAGATGTTCTGGATCTGTTTGTTCAGCATCACAAGGTAATATAGACACAGCTTTATGATGTGACAATATACAGTCTGATAATATTGTTTTTCCACTCCAAGAGAATGCGTAGTTTCCATACTCACTAGAAGTATATGAATTAGGATTAGAGTTTAGTGATATACAGTATCATAAGCCTGTTGCGGTACTCAATATCTTGATATTTATGCACAAACACGATGACTAGGAGAAATTATATTAAAATATTAAATTTAATTTAATAATACATTTTTTTCATATGGATCAATGACAAGGGTGTCTGAGATAATAAAAAGAACTACATCTTTTGAAAATAGTTTGAAAAACAGGGCTTAGTTTTTAGAAATATTTATATGAATGTTGTTTTTGTACATTTTTGGGAAAAAAAAGTTTTCTACAATTTGATTTTAAGACTAAAAAATGACAGATGATGTAACCATCTAATAAGAAATACTTTAATTGTACCTGAAGTGTGCATAATTAAGTCATTTTTTTAAATCAAAATTTTCAAAGATGATTATTTATTTATTTTCATTTTTTAGTCATGAGTATCAAGCAGTTTTCTCTGTTTGAGCTGAACAAAAATGTGCCAAAATATCTTATAATAATAATAATGACTGCACTTTGATTGGGTGGACAAAAGTATTTGAAATACTAGTAATAGTAATAATAGTAAATGCTTAAGAAATGTTTAAGAAAGAACGCAAGATCATGTCACACTACACATGCCAACATTATCTTAAGTTTAATGTCAATTTAGATATCAATCAATGATGACACTAAAAGATCTGAACACTGTTCTGTTTGTGAAAAAATGGATGGATTGCAAAAGTATTCTTTTGGTCAAAAATCCCTGCAGTATTCACAATCAATCTGTCTGTGACTATTCGATTGATTCTGATTGTAAGGAGGTTATTTTGCCATCTGGTGGACACATGGTGCATTTTCTTCAAGATGACTAACGCCTGCGATCTTCTCTTGTACTGCAGAAACGGTTGCAGCACGATGACGGGCAGAACTCTCTGATGAAAAAAGTGTTTGACACGTACCTGCTGTTCTTCCAGATCAACCAGTCCACCAGCACCCTGAGACACGTCTTCACCGCCCTGCGTCTCTTCATTCACAAGGTGTCCCTCTTTCTCCTCGTGCATGCTCAAACAACACGTTCTCACTCCCAACTCGCTCGGTCTGGACCCTTTAGCGTCATGTTTCAATGTGCAGGTCCTCCATTGCTTTAAATAAGAAACCTTGGCGTCAATATGCAGATGCGAAAGGCACTGGGAATTTTATCGTCATGATTAAATTATATAATGGGTAATAATATTGCATGTATGTTGGGGTGTGATTTTTCAATGTAAACAGTCACAACAGTTTTATTTATATTACACTATTTACACATTTATGAGCACGTAAGTAACCCAACCCCTGCCCCTAAACCTACCATTTGTCAATAAAACACAAGATATAACAGGCAGATACAAATACAGTCATAATTTATTCAAAAAGTATTAATATTCCAAGTCTTCCAAGGCAAAACAATTGATTTGTGAGAGGAATAGATGCGATCTCTGTCTCCGTCCACCGTTAAGCTCAGATCCTGTGTGAAGAAGCCTTATGTCTCCGGTTGTGAACTGCTATCGGCTCTCGTGTGTCTCGTGATGATTGCGTCATGCTACGGGAGTACAGTATGAGATGTGAGCGCGTTAACAGAGCGGGATCATTTTCAGCGATTAAAACCTTATGTTTTACTCTCTTCTTCACATAAAGACATTGTATGGCTTCAGAAGACTTGGAATGCAACACGACTTGTTTGTAATGTTTTATACTGCTTTTTAATGGTCAGTTTTTGCAATAAATAGCTGTGACTGTGCTTATATTTGCCTATTATGTGTTTTATATTGTTCAGAAGTGGATAGGTTTAGGGTTACGTGCTCCAATGAAAGTATACATTTATATAAAATTATTAGAATTTTTCTTTACAAATGCACGCAAACCATTAAATTAAGACGATGGAGGACCCTTGAGCATCATAAAGTGGCACTGAGGGGTCCTGACCAAGCGTCAGTATGTGGTGAGTTGGGAGTGAGAACGTGTTGGCTCAAACCTTTGTTCTTCACAACAGTGTTGATACAAGACATGATTGGGTGAATTCAAATGGTAAAGGAGAGCCTCTGCTCACTCTGACAATTACTTTGTGAGGGCATTTCCTTAAGGGGTTAAGTTGTTTGCTTTAATATGGAACAGCTGACCAACATGAGTCTATGGCAGCCCATAAAACTGCTTGCGGGAAAGTTATTAAATTTGGCACACAGATAGAGGACAGCAAGTTTGGAGTCTCTAAATCAAACTCCACCACTTGTCCAAATTTTCACTCATGTTTATGCTAATAATTTTTTTAACCATAAAGTTTAGAAGTGAAATTCTTTTTCCTCTGATTCCTTGGATCATGCCGAGTCAAATGGACACCAAAATTAAAATTTCTATGGGTCAAGATTTTTCAAAATTTTTAATTATGTGAAAAACCTACTTTTTCGAACTCGTCCTAGACAGTTTGTCTGATTTTCACCAAAATTGGCTCAGATCATCTTCAGACCATGCTGGCAAAAAGTTATGGAATTCAAGTTGATTATTCAAACCGTTCTCGAAAAACACTCAAACAAATTTAATGAAGCGCAAGTCAAAATAGACGCGAGGCTATATCTCTGCATCACTTTAGGTGTGTTTTATAATAACTATGACCTGAGGCTACATGCACAGTTTCACTGCAGCGCCACCTAGTGGTCGGGTGTTATGAAAAATGGCTATTTTCGCTTATAACTTCTGAAGGGTTGGTTTGGCCTTCACTGCAAAAACTTTGGGTAACACTTTATTTTAGGGTCTCTTAACTAGTTGCTTATTAGCATGCATATTACTAGAATATTAGTAATTTATTAGTAGTAATTAAGCACATATTAATGCCTTCTTCTACATGACCTTATTCTACATCCCTAATCTACCCAATACCTAAACTTAACAACTACCTTACTAACCATTAATAAGCAGCTAATTAGGAATTTATTGAGGAGAAAGTTGTAGTTAATAGTTAATAAGTGTTCCATGTTCTAAAGTGTTGCAAAACTTTGTATGTGCCATTGTCATCTCTCACAAAACACATCAATTTGATAACAGCGCCACCTATTGGTGAAAAGAGATAGACCATTAAATCATAATACTAATGGTTGTATTTATGATTTTTTTAGCCATTTTGACTAAAATCATCTTAAAATGGCTTAATTACTTAATCGCTGCTTGCAGTTATATTTCTACTTGTAATTATTGAGCTCACCTGTGGTTGTCATCGGGTGTATTTGAACCTCTTCAGTAGACCAAAACCTACCAAAGGAAATATTAGTCATGGATTGTACAATTCTAACATCTTTACCTCAGTGGAAAACTCTGGAAGTTCAACTAGGATTCTTGAAAGTGTTTATTTATTTAATTTTTTTTTTTTTTTTTTTGTGGAGGCTCATTGAGCCATCGTACCAAAAATAAGAGGAACAAAATTACAATTTTGTTTCATGTTTTATGACAAGTGTGGTTTTACAGAGGGACATCTGTCATGATGATCTTCTCTTGTTGTCACGAGTAAAACATCTAAATAACCCTATTGTCATAAGGACAAAACTATATGCTTTAGAATGCAAAATACAGTTTCACAACCTGTAAGATATTTCTGTGCACCGAATGTAAAAGTGACCATATTGTGCAGTCAAAGGTTTTAGGTTTGAATACATTGTGCTCAATAACTTTTTTATCTTAATGCATAAATAACTATACTCATAATATTGATTTTGGAGGGTTCATTAAAGAGCATCAACACTGAAAGTGAACTCTCACGCTCTTCTTCTTCAGTTCCCGTCCATGTTTTTCCAGGGTAAAGCGGATCTGTGTGGCAGTCTGTGTTATGAGATCCTGAAGTGCTGTAACCATCGCTCCAGCTCCACTCAGACCGAAGCCGCCGCGCTGCTCTACTTCCTCATGAGGAGGAACTTTGAGTTTACGAAGGGCAAATGCATCGTCCGCTCACACCTGCAGGTCAGGCTTCTGTTATTCTGCTGCTAGCGGGTGTCTGTGTCTGGGTTATGCTTGATTTTCTATATTTAGACATTCTACTGACTATAAGCGACTTTAAACCAACTATATTGCCATTCAAAAGTTTAGGATCAGAAGTCTCGTCTGCTTTTCAAAGCTGCATTTATTTTATCAAAAATTCAGAAAAAAATGTAATATTATGAAATATTATTGCAATTTAAAATATCCATTTTCTATGTGAATATATAGTAAAATATAATTTATTTCTGTGATCAAAGCTGTATTTTCAGCATCATTACTCCAGTCTCCAGTGTCACATGATCTTCAGAAATCATAATAATATGCTGATTTATTATCAATGCTAGAAACAGTTGAATAAAAAGTTAAAAATCATTTATTCAAAATAGAAATCTTTTCTAACAATATAAGCTATCTATCTCTTTTTATCAATTTAACACATCCTCGCTGAATAAAAGTATTAATTTCTTTAAAAAATAATAATAATAATAATGTACTGACCCCAAACTTTTGGGGTATATTGTAGTGTATATTGTTACAAAAGATTTTTATTTAGAATTAATTATTATTATTATTCGTCAAAGAATCCTGAAAGAAGCATCACAGGCTCCAAAATAAGAAAAGCAGCACAACTGTTTTCAACATTGATAATAATCAGAGATGTTTCTTGAGCAGCAAATCAGCATATTATTATGATTTCTGAAGATCATGTGACACTGAAGACTGGAGTAATGATGCTGAAAATACAGATTTGATCACAGAAATAAATTACACTTTAACAGATATTCACATAGAAAACAGCTATTTTAAATTGTAATAATATTTCACAATATTAATCAAATAAATGCAGCCTTGATGAGCAGATGAGACGTCTTTAAAAAAAATAAACTGATCCCAACCTTTTGAAGGTTGATGTATATTACAGCTAACTTTCATTATTTCGCAACTACATGTAGAATAAGTTAACATGTACTTACAAACTTACTTTCAATCAGTAGATGTCCATCACAATAAGGTGTTAGCAGATATTAAGCAGAAAGTCACTAATACTCTAATGACTGCTAGATGACATGGAGTTACAGAGTTACTTACAGTTAGTAGAAGGTCTAGACAGGACTATCAGAATAAAGTGTTCCCCTGTATTTGTGTGCCTTATGTGTAGGTGTATGTGTTCAGTCTTGTATTCAACATAACTGACAATATGAAATGTCTTTTTCTGGCTGGTTTGGGGACTGAATGTGAGAAACAGACAGAAACTGATTTGGATTCTTGTCTTCTTCTCATCCAGGTGATTAAATCTGTCAGTCAGCTGATCGCTGATGCAGGTATCGGTGGTTCCCGCTTCCAGCAGTCTCTGGCCATCATCAACAACTTCGCCAATGGAGACGCGCCGCTCAAAGTGAGAGTTTAGCAAAGATTACACTTGAACCCTCGTGCTGTGCTGTAAATCCTTTACCTAATTTGGCACTTCTGGTAAAAAAAAAAAAATGACTGGCCTTTTAAAAATGTCTTGTAAATCTCTATTTATTTATTTATTTTTAACTGATTGATCATAGGCCTCATTGATCTGAGCCTAGTTTTTGTTCACTCAGTTTTTGAGTGAACATTGCCAAAATTATCCACAAATTATGCTTTTTTTCAGTCAAGTGTAACAAGGCAGGGGACAAATCCCAAAAAATATCAATTTTTTGGGGGGGAGTAGTTATGCTCTGTTTGAGCATAGTCAGTCAATTTTAGTCCAGTGTGAAAACATTAACCAGCATTTTGGAGAAAAAAAAGAAAATCCTCATTGGGTCAATAAGAGTTAAAACTACAGCGTGCAACTTCTGTGCCATCAAAATAGTGATTGTTTTCAAACCACAAAATCAAACGAATTTGATTTGCTAGCAGTTTTGGAGGACAAGATTTACAGTCATAGAAGACAAGAACAGCCCAATTACATTACCTAGTGCTGTATCATTACAAGAATATAATGTTAAACAACAGATCTTTTGCTTTCTTCCAGAACACCACGTTCCCGGCTGAGGTGAAGGACCTGACCAAGAGGATACGCACCGTCCTGATGGCCACCTCCCAAATGAAGGAGCATGAAAAGGACCCGGAGATGTTGGTGGACCTGCAGTATAGTCTCGCCAACTCCTACGCCAGCACACCCGAGCTCAGACGCACATGGCTAGAAAGCATGACCAAGATCCATGTTAGAAACGGAGACCTGTCTGAGGTCAGAATGACTTCACTGAGAGGGTCTTTTCATTAGCTGGTTTCATGCATGAATGGAGCTTGTGTAACACAAAACAAGATGCATAGAAGAAGACAATATAATATATGCAATGAATGAGAATGGTGACTGTCGGTCCCTAACACTCTGCATAACTTATAAAAAATAAGCAATACAGCTTTGAAAAATGTGAGGGTGAATAATTTAATAATATAATTTTCATTTTTGAGGGAAGTATTCCTTGAGGGAATAGAAAGTTAGGGCATTTGGAGAAAAGCAGCATCAGTGTCTCAGCAATGGATGCTCTGCAGTGAATGGGTGCCGTCAGAATGAGAGTCCAAACAGCTGATAAAAACATCACAATAATCCACAAGTAATCCACACCACTCCAGTCCATCAATTAACATCTGGAGAAGACAAAAGCTGAGACAAATCCATCATTAAGACGTTTTAACTTTAAACCTTTGCTTCCTGCTAAAATCTGGGTCCATAATCCATAATAACGCTTCCTCCAGTGGAAAAAGTGGTCTGGTCTGAATCAAGAGAGAAATCTGCAGATCAAACAGCGTTTACAAGCCAAAACAGCTCTAAACAAATATGTGTCTGGATTTTGATGTGAGAGACAACAGGAGATGGACTTTTTCACTGGAGGAAGCACTATTATGGATTATGGACTCGGATTTTAATTAAAAACTTCTTAATAATGGATTTGTTTCTTACAAACATGCAGCTTTTGTCTTCTCAAGACGTTAACTGATGGACTGGAGTGGTGTGGATTACTTGTGGATTATTGTGATGTTTTTATCAGCTGTTTGGACTCTCATTCTGACGGCACCCATTCACTGCAGAGCATCCATTGCTGAGACACTGATGCAGTGACACATTAGGTGAACTATTCCTTTAAAGGTTCATTCATGCAGAAATTAGCACCTCAGATTTGAATTTTTCTGAAAGGGACTAGTGCTTTTTGTATCTCATTAAAAATGAAATTTTGAAAACTCTTCTTTGTCCACTTCAGGCGGCCATGTGCTATATCCACATCTCAGCACTTATAGCAGAGTCTCTGAGGAGGAGAGGTGAGCAGCTGCTTGTGGCGATGCCTGCTTATATCAATGCAATAGGTTTTTTTCTTTGCAAACATCGCATAAATAGCCTCCCTATTGAGCTTTCGTTTGACATGCTGTTTGACCATTGCTGCTCAGTTGTTGTTGTTTTTTTCAGTGCTGCACTTCATAATGAAAAATGCTCCTAGCTCCTTCCTGCCACTTGCTTTATTCCTTATTCTGTGAGTTTTTGTGGCCTTGTCATTAGATGCATTCTAGCTGATTGTGTGGCTGGTGTAGATGCTTGAGTTTACAGTAGATGCATGGCTAGAGCACTTGCCTTCGTGATAAGTATGAAATAGGGGTGAGCAGTATGAACAAAATCTTGTTACAGTATGGCTAATTGAATATAATGTTAACAGTATATATCATAATATAGCTATTTTTACTGAATATTCAATTAACAGCTGTGGAAATTTTTTAAATGCTACTTCATATCACTTAATCATCATTAACAATATGTGTCCCTGGAGCACAAAAGCAGTCATAAGCAACACAGGTATATTTGTAGCAATAACCAGCAATACATTGTATGAGTCAAAATTATCAATTTTTCTTTTATGCCAAAAATCATTAGGATATTAAGATCATGTTCCATGAAGATATTTAGTAAATTTCCTACCATAAATATATCAAAACTTAATTTTTGATTAGTAATATGCATTGCTAAGAACTTCATTTGGACAACTTTAAAAGCGATTTTCTCAATATTTAGATTGTTTTGCACCCTCAGAGGCCAAATATTGTCCTATCCTAACAAACCATTCATCAATGGAAAGCTTATTTATTCAGCTTTCAGATTATGTATAAATCTCAATTAAAAAAAAAGTACCCTTATGACTGGTTTTGTGGTCCAGGGTCACGTATAGCAAAATCTCCACCGACTGACTCTTGCACGGTGCATCCCGTCATACTGCTCAGCCCTAGGGTGCGAGTAAACCTGTGTTAAACCTGATGCCACTCTGCAATCACAGGTTACTGGAAGTCTGAGAAGGGTCGGATCTCAAGTGTGAGCAAAGAGGGAGCCTGTGTAATTAACTCTAGCCCCTTACTAACTCCCCAAGATGGAGAAAGTGAGTGCACCTCCGCCTGCCCCGTCCTGCAGTGTTCTTCACCCCATCAGGGGTCCGAGTCTGTCTTTCTGTCTAAACTAAAACACTGAGTTATTATTACAGAGCTACTTCTCAAGCTGATTAGTTTACCTTAACCCTACATGTCACGTCAGTTTTATTTGTGTAGCACTTTTCACAGTGCTTATCGTTTCATAGGAGCTTTACAGAAAATAGTGCACAGTAAGTGAACCAAAAGCAAATGAGGCAAGGAACAGATTCCCTAAAATGTTTAGCTAGTAGATTTTAGTTACATACTTGGCCGTGTCCAAAACTTAAGTCAGTGTACACTGTAAAAATCATTTTCTTATTAATTTTGTCTTTTTTTCCCATGATGTTCTGAGATCAGCAGTACTGTGCAAAAGACTAATATCAATTTTAGGATTCCTAATGTTCTTGTGAAGCATTTAAATGTGCCTGTACGCTTTTGCACTGTACTGTACTTTCCAGAGAAGGCATAGCATAAACCTAAGTTTGTCAGATTCATCCTGTTTTAAATGGAAAACAAAGCAAACATCCCTATTAAAGGAATAGTTCACCCAAAAATGAAAATTAGCTAAACAATAGCTAAAGAAAAAAACCCTCAGGTCATCCAAGATTAGGATGTGTTTCATCAGATTTGTAGAAATGTGTCACTGCATCAGTGTCTCATCAATGGATGTTCTGCAGTGAATGGGTGCCGTCAGAATGAGAGTCCAAACAGCTGATAAAAACATCACAATAATCCACAAATAATTCACACCACTCCAGTCCATCAGTTAACATCTGGAGAAGACAAAAGCTGAAACAAATCCATCATTAAGAGAGAAATCTTCACAGATCAAGCACCGTTTACAAGCCTAAACAATCCAAACAGCTCTAAACAAATATGTGTGTGGCTTTTGATGTGAGAGAGAACAGGAGATGCACTTTTTCACTGGAGAAAGTGTTATTATGGATTATGGACTCAATGTTTTTATCAGTGTTTGGACTCTCATTCTGACGGCACTCATTCACTGCAGAGCATCCATTGCTGAGACACTGATGCAGTGACACATTTCTCCAAATCTGATGAAGAAACAAACTCATCTACATCTTGGATGACCTGAGATGAGCAAAATTTTCATTTTTAGGTGAACTATTCCTTTAAGAAATAAATTTTTGCTATATGAATGTAAATATTGCCAAATATTATTCATTAATTTTTTCGATTAATTTAACTCTTGGAAATAGCTTTTTTTTTTCTCAGAAAGGTAATGTTTTAATGAGGTTTATTTTTTAAAATTTGTGTTTTGAATTTTGTCTTGTGCAAGGTGTTTGTCATCCTGTGAAAATAATAATGTGAACCGTGCATGTAAGACCTGAATGTGAATGAACGTGTCCACGAGCACTCCCTGTTTCCAGCTCACCTGATGTTTTCACGATCCAAGCAAATGCTGCTTGAAGACACAAATGTCCCTGTAATGTGCCACATACTGTCATATCATCACAATGCAAACAGTGTTTGTTTACAACTAATAGAACCAGTGATCATTTGAAATTAATTTATTGTGTGATTGCTAATGTATGACTTAATAGATAGAAAGTAAAATGGATGGATGTATGTATTGATAGATGTTTGGATGTGAAAATGGATGAGTGGATGCATGAGTGAATACTGGAGGAAGAAACTGATTTGAGAATGGTTGGAATACAAAGACTAATACACAAATGGACAAATTGATGGCTGGGTAGATAGAAGATGTATAGATGGATGAATGAGTAACACACTCCCTGTGTTTGTGTATGAACCCGCAGCTTCATTCAGTATGGGCTGGGCTGCCTTCATGAACATCTCTCCTAATGTGAAAGAAGAGGGAGCGATGAAGGAGGACGCCGGCACTCAGGACACTCCGTACACTGAGGTGCAGCATCACTCCACACCTCTCAGATAATGTCTCTCATAAACGTGCTGAGTGACCTCTCTGTCCTGCAGGACACGCTGGTGGAGCAGCTGGAGATGTGTGTGGATTACCTCTGGAAGTCTGAGAGATACGAGCTCATCGCAGAGATCAACAAACCTGTTATAGCTGTCTTCGAGAAGAGACGAGATTTCAAGGTACTGTGATTATCGGTGGACTGATAAGAAAACACAAGGGACGTGTTTATGACCTGTATCTGTGTGTCCTGTAGCGGCTGTCAGAGCTGTACTACGACATTCACCGCTCGTACCTGAAGGTGACAGAGGTGGTGAACTCTGAGAAACGCCTGTTTGGACGCTACTATCGTGTGGCTTTCTACGGACAGGTGAGACACGCAGACACTCTTCAGGCTATCACCTGATATTTCTGCAGTCCTTCAGAGGTCTGATGAAATCTGCTCTGATCTCTACAAAGATCAGCTATCACATGTTGACATTAGCAGATTTATTAGTTATGTTATTTTATAAGTTCATAGCTACACTGAAAAAAAAAAGATTGACCAACCTGAAAAAAACTCTAATTTGTTACAGCCAAATGTTTTCTCAAATTTAATATATTTTGATTTAATATTATGATTAAATGTGATTAAATTAGTGCTGTCAAACTATTAATCACATCCAAAATAAAAGGTTTTGTTCTCATAATATATGTGTGTGTACTGTTTATATTTATTATGTATACATAATACATACACATGCATGTATATATTTAAGAAAAATGTGTTATGTTTATATATTAAATATATTTATATATAATATAAATGATATGAATATAAATATATACATGTAAATATATGTAAATATTTTCAAAAAATATATTGCATGTGTGTGTATTTGTATATACATAATAAATATACACAGTACACACACATATATTATGTGAACAAAAACCTTTATTTTGAATGCGATTAATCGTTTGGCAGCACTAATATTATTATTTTGATTATTATTATAAAAATATCAAAAATAAAATATTTAGTTTTCCAAAGACAAAAACAATCATACAAAGTAAAATTAATGTTTATTATAAAACAATTTGAACTCTTAAGCCAAAATGTTATTTACTGATTTACTGAAATTGTTATCACTATTGATTGTTATCACTAATCATAAAATATTAGATTTATTATTTCTACA
Organism: Aspiorhynchus laticeps; assembly: GCA_023376895.1. Classification (NCBI taxonomy): domain Eukaryota; kingdom Metazoa; phylum Chordata; class Actinopteri; order Cypriniformes; family Cyprinidae; genus Aspiorhynchus; species Aspiorhynchus laticeps. Next base: position 32,291,937 of record CM041814.1, on the reverse strand, counting down.
CATTCACACTTAATATTTGGTGTTTAAAGGGATTGTGAAGTGCATTTTTTATTTTATAATGTTGGCTAAGCTGCACGTATAATATTAGTAGGTTTTTTACATCAGAAACTGCCAGAATTTAGAAATAAAGGCCTCTGATTTGAACACTTTATTTTAATGTTTGGGTCTCTTTCGAGGGCCCACGATCTGCTTTAAGTAGTCTATGCTAATTTTATATTCCATTGCTGATTCTGGAGAATCACTTCAGTGCCACCAAGGTTGTGTAGCAACTGTCTGTCCATAGCAAACATTTTCAGTTTGTCGCCGGACTCATTCTGCAACATGTTTTGGTGTGAGAAATCAGTCTTGGTTTGTCAAGTCAAGTCAAGTCACCTTTATTTATATAGCGCTTTTAACAATACAGATTGTGTCAAAGCACTTAACAGTATCAAGTTGGAGGATAGAGTGTCAGCAATGTATAACAATAAGACCAAACACTCAATTTTTCAGCCAAAGGCACCTCATTATTGAATTCAAAGATGTCATTGTCTAGCTAAGTTTAGTATAAATAATATCTATGAAATTAAATTGACGATAATCGCTAGAAATTAAGTGTCCCCAACTGAGCAAGCCAGACAGTTTGTGAATGGGTCTTAAACCTTAACAGACTTTAAAATTGTCAAATGAAAAAAAAAACTCAGTTAGCAAATAAATACAGTTTAGTGTTGAATATCAAGCATGCAGGAACTCAAACGAGCATGACTAGTAGAGTTCACTCAACATGTTTATTAATCCAAGTTAATGAAGGCAAATAGATATTTACTGCTGATTTGTCTGATCTGTTGGTGTGTTCTCTCCTGTGTGTTGTGTATCTATCAGGCAGTGGTAAGTTTAGTTTCTCTCACTCATAACTCTCCTAATCTCTCCTCTACATGCTAATAATATGTGTGACACACACAAGTCACACATGGTTTGATATAATATTCCTCCTGGACGTGATCATTCTCCTCTGCAGATCTAATCCTGAGTGTTTGTACATTGTGAGTGATTTCAGGTAAATGAAGTTGAGTTTCAGACAGAGATCTGAATGTGATGTTAACCTTCATTACATTCATTGTTCTTTGTCAAACACTGCTGTCATTTTAACAGCGTGTTACATTTACTGTTGTGTTAACAACTGGGCTTCAGCAAAAGCTGTGATATCCACCTTATTTTTAATATAAGAGCAGGTGCGGCTATTTGTAAATTGAATATGCTGTTATACCTCTTGATATTGCAAACGTCATCATTTTATTTGAATATATTATTGTAATCATAAACACACTGGTTTGTAGCACAAACAGAGTAAATACTAAAAGTTTGACCATTTTCTGTACTTTATTCTTTTATTTATTTATCTAACATTAGGGTGGCCATTTCTATACTCTGCAGGATTCATGAAGGCAGAATAAAAGCCCTAAACCAGTGACAAAAAACAAAGCAAAAAACATTCCCATTAAAGGATGATATTTTTCACCTTAAATTGATTTCCAGGGACATTTTTTAACCTTTACAAGGGCACATTTCTAATTTTATTAAATGTATGCATAATCTTTCATGTAAATTCATATATTTATTAAATGCAATTAGAATAATAAGACACTATATGCACCAGTCAAATGAAATCAGTATCAATATAATCTATGTTGGCACTTCATAAGTACATACATTGATGTATTTACACAAACTGTTTAATGCAGCCCAGAGATGCCATGAATGCATTTACACTACAGATACAATTGCACATATGTGACCCTGGAGCACAAAAGCAGTCATAAGTAACACAGGTATATTTGTAGCAATAGACAACAATACATTGTATGGATCAAAATTATACATTTTTCTTTTATGCCAAAAATCATTAGGATATTAAGATCATGTTCCATGAAGATATTTTGTAAATTTACTACCATAAGTATATTAAAACTTAATTTTTGATTAGTAATATGCATTGCTAAGAACTTCATTTGAACAACTTTAAAGATGATTTTCTCAATATTTAGATTTTTTTGCACCCTCAGATTCCAGATTTACAAATAGTTGTATCTCAGACAAATATTGTCCTATCATAACAAACCATACATCAATGGAAATATTATTTATTCAGTATTTATTATGTACATCTCAATTTTGAAAAATTGACCCTTATGACTGGTTTTGTGGTCCAGGGTCACAAATAATGTTAGAAGATTCATATATGGAATAAAATATATGGAATATATAACTATGAAATTATACTTTAAATATGAAACTAAAAACTACCAGTAGGTGGCGACAAGTCACAGTCTTAATGAGTGAGTCATTGATTCACTCATTCGATCAATTTGTTCAAAACGGTTGATTTATTCAGGATTTGCTGATTTCAGAAGTGTGTACTAGGTACCACTCTTACTATTTCTACCATATAAAGATATGCTGAAGTAGTATGAGTAGTATACTAGTATGCAGTTTAGAGTTCATGAATGGTTGAATCTTTGACTCACCTGATTCGTTCAAAGACGCCGAATCCTTCATGAACGAAACACCATTGTTATCATAGATGCAATGATTGGTGAAATACAGCAGATCAGTCCATACTGATAATATTGTGTCTAAAATGGACATCACTCAATATTAACTTGAACATAACATTTACATGTATGTATTTATTTATTTATTATATACCATTGTATAAAGTATAAAATAGAGATCTTCAAAGTAGGACAAATGAGCAACCGTGGCTGACGCCTCTGCTGGTAGACGGACTGTCCGACCTAAAACCGGACGAATGACCATCCTGTCGCTCATTCACAGAAAAATAGCTTACTTCTGTGCAAAATAAGGTGGATACTCTGTACTAGACACTCCATATACTGCTGATCTGTAGTTCATGTGCAGTGTTGTGTTCACCAGGGCTTCTTTGAGGAAGAGGAGAGTAAAGAGTTTATCTATAAAGAGCCCAAGCTTACAGGACTGTCAGAGATCTCTCAAAGACTCCTCAAACTCTACTCAGACAAGTTTGGAGCTGACAACGTCAAGATGATCCAAGACTCCAACAAGGTTTGTTCTGCTGGCCTTTCTCTGACCTGTGAAGAATCTCTCATTCTGAATCAAACCTCTTTTATAGTGACTAAGACTGTGTGTTTTTCACAGGTGAATCCTAAAGACCTGGACCCCAGATTCGCCTACATCCAGGTGACCTACGTAGTGCCTTATTTTAATGAGAAGGAACAGCTGGAGAAGAAGACCGACTTTGAGCGCCATCACAACATCAGTCGCTTTGTCTTTGAGACGCCCTTCACGCTTTCTGGGAAAAAACACGGAGACGTGGAGGAGCAGTGCAAAAGAAAAACCATCCTGACCAGTGAGACATATTTAATAACATTAAATCAAAACTTAGAAATTGTGAAATAAAAGTTGCAGTTACCTTTATCATTTTATTCTGTGGTGGAAACAAAAAAAGCAGAGTTCTGAGAAAAAAAGTCGCATTGCAAGATATAAACTCAGAAACTTGCAATGGCAAGAAAAAAGAAAGTCAGAATTGTGACATTGTGACATATAAAGTCAGAATTGCAAGATATAGAATTCTGAGAAAAAAGTCAGAATTCTGAGTTTAAGGGTGTATTCACAGCAGGAGAGTCCGCTAGTTCAATGCTCACAAATTAAGAGTGCACACAAATAACCCTTTACAGTTCCGAACGATGTATTATTCTTATCTTTATGAGCAACAATTATGGCATATTTAATTTGCTCCACTGATGTCCTGAAGCGCGCTTCAGCGTCCACTCTCGGCACAAACGATTGGATATGCGCCTAATAGTGCACATTTATCTAGGTTAAATGTTTAAACTAACATTGTGATATGCTTTAAGTATTTTATATCTAGAGATTTTATTTTCGGCAACATCGTATGACATTGTCTCATTTGATGCTCATCAGTTTCTTCATATTGCAATAGTATCTGATAACACCAAATCAGTAAAAGAATAAAAATTGCACTACGAAAGATCTGCATGATTAGCCTGTTATTGCACTTCCTGTTTTCTCTGCTTGAGAATTTCTGTCCAATGAATGGATGACCTTGGCACACGTGTGGTTTTGTTTACAATTTCTGATTCACATGCAAAAAGAGCGAACCGCACCAAACAAAAAAAATCAACATTGTATTTGGTCCGCACCAAAGCAAGTGAACTAGCAGACTCTCCTGGTGTGAATACACCCTTAAACTCAGAATTCTGACTTTATGGGCCTCATTTATAAAGATTTGATCATAGAGTGTGCGTACGCTTAAATCCACGCCAGCGCTCATATTTATAAAGACGGTCTTTGACGTGGAGAAGCTCTTAGCGTCACGTCAGGGTCTGAGCAGACGTACGCACTTTTTATTGTCGGAGTATTGCAGGTTTTTTGAAATATAAGCTGTTCTTGCAGCTCGCTGTTCTAATTTATGATGATTGGTGATAGTTTATATGTTAATGATATTAATTAGGAGTCGTTTACAAGCAGAGAGATGAAACCATTCAATTGCGTGCAAGCTCAAGATCATTTGATTCATAGATTTCACATCTGAACGAGACGCGTACGCGCGATTTCTGTTCGTACGTTCATTCTATGAATCAAACGTATTCATATTCGAGATATGATCATAAGATCAAATGTAGGATGGTTTCTGCACATTTTATAAACGAGGCCCTATATCTCACAATTCTGTCTTTCCTCTTGCAATTCTGAGAAAAAAAGTCAGAATTGTGAGATAAACTTGCAATAACAAGAAAAAAGAAAGTCAGAATTGTAAAATTAAGGCTGTAATTACCTTTTTTATTTTAATATTGTGGTGGAAAAAAAAACAGAATTCAGAGAAAGAAAGTCAGATTTGCGAGATACAAAGTCAGAAGTGTGAGATGTAAACTTGAAATTGCAAGGAAAAAGTCATAATTCTGTTTTTATTTTGCATTTCTGACTTTGCATGTCAAAATTCTCTTTTTTCTTGCTATTCTGAGAAAAAAGCAAAAATTGCAAGAACAAAAGAGAATTGTGAGATATAAATGCACAATCGCAAGAAGAAAAAAGTCAGAAATGTGAGATAAAAAGAGATAAATATTTTTGTATTTTCATCCCGTGGCAGAAACAGGCTTCCATAGTAAGAATTGTTAGTATTCTAGATCTTCTGGCTGAATGATACACCCCTCTCCTTCAAGACCCTGTCAAGCAGAAACTCTTTGTTTTCACACACTTTGAAGCGTTCAGCTTCTTTCTTCCTCCTCCTGTTAGGACGTTTACCAAACCCTGCACCTTTCACACCTAATGAAAGCACTCTTCTGTTCTGTACTGTAAAACCCATCAGGCGCTCAGCGTCCAGCGTATGGACTGCCTGCTGTTAATGTGTACATGAATATATTGAAAACATCGTCAGAAGCACTGACCTAATAATGTCCGTTTGGCATTTCTAACCACAAAACATAATGTAAACGATGGATATCTGTTGGTATATTGATTGATATCTGCACATATTGTACGTCACAGACCCATTAACTGTGTTGTTCTGCAGCGAGCTCCAGCTTTCCCTTCTTGAAGAAGCGTATCGAGGTGGTGGAGCAGCACAGCACAGAGATGAACCCCATCGAGGTGGCGATCGATGAGATGAGCCGGAAGGTGTCCGAGCTCAATCAGCTGTGTGGCATACAGGAGGTGGACATGATCCGGCTACAGCTCAAACTGCAGGGCAGCGTCAGCGTGAAGGTGATGTACACCAGATCTTCTGTGTGAACGAGTAACTAGTGACATGTGACGGAACTACGTCATTTAATTACTAAATAAAATCTGTTACAGTTACTGAGAAAATGTTAATGATTACAAAGAGGGTTACATCTGAATATTTCACACACATATACAGATTTGATTGATTTTTTTCCTAAATTGCTTTGACTGCTCTAAAATATGAGACACCAATGTTTCAGGATTTTAGGACACATGATTATTCGATAACTGTTTTATTTCCTATTTATGTTTATGTATATGCTTTATTTTTTAAGATGAACTGTTTTTTGAAGGCATTGTTAGATGCCAGTGTTTCTTGTCATAGCTATGCATAGATTTGATTTCAAAAACAGTATCTATTAAACTGCATCTTATGATTTTAAACCTGCGTTTAACCTTAGAATGATCTCAAAGTAAAAAGAGGTGCTGAAGACTGTGCTTAAAATGTAATTATTATAATATTCAAGTGATGAAGGATGTTTGATATCAGTGTTGAGTTCTACTGTAAGGTTAACCCTGTGTTAATTATTAGCAGTTTAGAAAAAACATTTTTTTTTTAGAAATTTAAATTTAGAAGTAATCAAGAATACTCAATTGTAATAAGTTACATTACTTTAATAAAGTAATTGAAATAGTGACACTTCTTATTACATTTTAGATCCTATTACATCTCCAAAGCAACCTTCCCAGCAGTATCTAGCCATTTCTAAACTTGCAGTTTTACCATAAGCATGAGCTATTGTAGCATCTTGACTAAGACTGTATTTTCATGAATTCATATGTTGTTTTAGGTAAATGCTGGGCCCATGGCCTACGCCCGAGCCTTCTTTGAGGAGAAGAACGCCAAGAAATACCCAGACAACCAAGTCAAACTCCTGAAAGAGATCTTCAGGTACCTCATCGTTACCTTTTCCTTACGCAAAGTATGATGTTGTTATGGTGTTATTTTAATGCTACCGTGATAACTGAAATCACTATTTCCTTCATTCTCATGCAAAATTAGTCCAAAATAAATCAACTGAAAGGAACACAGATCAATATGGTCTCTAAATATAACTGTCTTGAATTAGCAACATATCAAAGTTTGAAAATACAACTTCCAGCAGATCTCATTACATTTGATTTCATGTTACACACACACACACACACACACACACACACACACACACACACACACACACACACACAACACACACACACACACACACACAAACACACACACACACACAC